>CM042872.1:2055580-2073580 GCA_023658055.1 Thaleichthys pacificus | reverse complement strand
AAGTGGTTGCTTTACAGCAGGTATAATGTAAGAACCTTTTAGGTGTCATGTAGTCATACATACCAGCCAAGCGTATTTTTTTGGCTTTTCTAAACACCATCACCAGTTCACTTTTTCGCTGGCATGTCCAAAAACCCTTGAGGCACTCAGCACCTGATGAGATAGTACCCTGTTATATTAATACATCTATATCTAACATATATGCATATGCAAATACTGAAACATATGGAAAATATAAAAAGCAACCAAACCCATTTTTCCACGAACACACCTTTTTCCCATAAACACACATAATTTGTGTTATTTCACATTGTGCTTTGTACCAAAAATATGAGAAATGCATTGTATTACCTTCTTTTCAATTGAGCACCACTGTGAGGAGTGAAACCTGCGCTCTTTCTGCGTATCATTCCTGGGACGAAATGTCTTTCTTTCCTTAGGGACAAAAAAACATAATGTAAATAACTATTTTCATTGCAGATATCAAGCTGCTTTCAAACACACTACATACACAGACAATGAACACAGGAAGCATATTAAGCAAAGCTTTGTTTAAATTAAACCCAAAATGGATTTTAAAATAGTTATTGGTGTCTTCATACCATGGACCTGCAGGCAGTCATCACATTATCCACCACCAGCCACAATCTAACCTCTACAAAGGCATCACCCTATCCCTGAGTCACATGTCATCCTGTCCCAGGAAATTGAGGTTGTCTTTCTTTATTGAAATTCATTTAAAAGATTATTATCAAGTAGAGTAGAACAGTGAATTTAATTTAATGGGTTTGAACAGCCACCATAGCCTATACCTGCTGTCCGAGCTCAAGGCTATCCTGCTGACGCTCATCTGTTGTCAGATGAGCTTCCTCATGGACACTGTGAATAGTTTGCTCCTGAATCTCCTGGACTGAGAGCAAAATATTAAAGCAGCAACAGTAATTATGAAACATTTTTGTCATTAAGTGTGAGTAAAAGACAAGAAACGTCATCCAAAGTGACACACGCATGCAGAAAGTGGTGACACCAGAACAAACACACGTGGTGGGGGGGGTGTCCATTGGGGTGTTGAGTATTAAGGTTTGGTTCTCAGTAATTACACTTCTTACAGAAAAGCTACTCAGACCCCTCTAAACTACAAAGCTTAAATGGTTGGTGCCTAAATAAAGTGTAGCATTAATTGATGGTACCAGAACTGTACAAAGTCTAGAGCAGGAAGTAGGGTAGGAAGCTGGGATCAGCACTGAATGCAAAGCAGGGGTTAGTGGTAGGAGGCTGGGACCAGCGCTGGATTCTGGGCAGGGGTTAGTGGTAGGACGCTGGGACCAGCACTGGATTCTGGGCAGGGGTTAGTGATAGGAGGCTGAGACCAGCGCTGGATGCAGAGCAGGAGGCTGGGACCAGCACTGGATTCTGGGCAGGGGTTAGTGATAGGAGGCTGAGACCAGCGCTGGATGCAGAGCAGGAGGCTGGGACCAGCGCTGGATTCTGGGCAGGGGTTAGTGGTAGGAGGCTGGGACCAGCGCTGGATGCAGAGCAGGAGGCTGGGACCAGCGCTGGATTCTGGGAAGGGGTTAGTGGTAGGAGGCTGGGACCAGCACTGGATGCAGAGCAGGAGGCTGGGACCAGCGCTGGATTCTGGGCAGTGGTTAGTGGTAGGAGGCTGGGACCAGCGCTGGATGCAGAGCAGGAGGCTGGGACCAGCGCTGGATTCTGGGCAGGGGTTAGTGGTAGGAGGCTGCGACCAGCGCTGGATGCAGAGCTGGAGGCTGGGACCAGCGCTGGATTCTGGGCAGGGGTTAGTGGTAGGAGGTTGAGACCAGCGCTGGATGCAGAGCAGGAGGCTGGGACCAGCGCTGAATGCAGAGCAGGGGTTAGTGGCAGGAAACCGGGACCAGCACTGGATGCAGAGCAGGAGGCTGGGACCAGCGCTGGATTCTGGGCAGGGGTTAGTGGTAGGAGGCTGAGACCAGCGCTGGATGCAGAGCAGGAGGCTGGGACCAGCGCTGGATTCTGGGCAGGGGTTAGTGGTAGGAGGCTGAGACCAGCGCTGGATGCAGAGCAGGAGGCTGGGACCAGCGCTGGATGCAGAGCAGGGGTTAGTGGCAGGAAACCGGGACCAGCACTGGATGCAGAGCAGGAGGCTGGGACCAGCGCTGGATTCTGGGCAGGGGTTAGTGGTAGGAGGCTGGGACCAGCGCTGGATGCAGAGCAGGAGGCTGGGACCAGCGCTGGATTCTGGGCAGGGGTTAGTGGTAGGAGGCTGAGACCAGCGCTGGATGCAGAGCAGGAGGCTGGGACCAGCGCTGGATGCAGAGCAGGGGTTAGTGGCAGGAAACCGGGACCAGCACTGGATGCAGAGCAGGAGGCTGGGACCAGCGCTGGATGGAGAGCAGGAGGCTGGGACCAGCGCTGGATTCTGGGCAGTGGTTAGTGGTAGGAGGCTGGGACCAGCGCTGGATGCAGAGCAGGAGGCTGGGACCAGCGCTGGATGCAGAGCAGGGGTTAGTGGCAGGAAACCGGGACCAGCACTGGATGCAGAGCAGGAGGCTGGGACCAGCGCTGGATGGAGAGCAGGAGGCTGGGACCAGCGCTGGATTCTGGGCAGTGGTTAGTGGTAGGAGGCTGGGACCAGCGCTGGATGCAGAGCAGGAGGCTGGGACCAGCGCTGGATTCTGGGCAGGGGTTAGTGGTAGGAGGCTGAGACCAGCGCTGGATGCAGAGCAGGAGGCTGGGACCAGTGCTGGATTCTGGTCAGGGGTTAGTGGTAGGAGGCTGGGACCAGCGCTGGATGCAGAGCAGGAGGCTGGGACCAGCGCTGGATTCTGGGCAGGGGTTAGTGGTAGGAGGCTGGGACCAGTGCTGGATGCAGAGCAGGAGGCTGGGACCAGCGCTGGATGGAGAGCAGGAGGCTGGGACCAGCGCTGGATGCAGAGCAGGAGGCTGGGACCAGCGCTGGATTCTGGGCAGGGGTGAGTGGTAGGAGGCTGGGACCAGCGCTGGATGCAGAGCAGGAGGCTGGGACCAGCGCTGGATTCTGGGCAGGGGTTAGTGGTAGGAGGCTGAGACCAGCGCTGGATGCAGAGCAGGAGGCTGGGACCAGCGCTGGATGCAGAGCAGGGGTTAGTGGCAGGAAACCGGGACCAGCACTGGATGCAGAGCAGGAGGCTGGGACCAGCGCTGGATGGAGAGCAGGAGGCTGGGACCAGCGCTGGATGCAGAGCAGGAGGCTGGGACCAGCGCTGGATTCTGGGCAGGGGTTAGTGGTAGGAGGCTGGGACCAGCGCTGGATGCAGAGCAGGAGGCTGGGACCAGCGCTGGATTCTGGGCAGGGGTTAGTGGTAGGAGGCTGAGACCAGCGCTGGATGCAGAGCAGGAGGCTGGGACCAGCGCTGGATGCAGAGCAGGGGTTAGTGGCAGGAAACCGGGACCAGCACTGGATGCAGAGCAGGAGGCTGGGACCAGCGCTGGATGGAGAGTAGGAGGCTGGGACCAGCGCTGGATTCTGGGCAGTGGTTAGTGGTAGGAGGCTGGGACCAGCGCTGGATGCAGAGCAGGAGGCTGGGACCAGTGCTGGATTCTGGGCAGGGGTTAGTGGTAGGAGGCTGGGACCAGCGCTGGATGCAGAGCAGGAGGCTGGGACCAGCGCTGGATTCTGGGCAGGGGTTAGTGGTAGGAGGCTGGGACCAGCGCTGGATGCAGATCAGGAGACTGGGACCAGCGCTGGATCCTGGGAAGGGGTTAGTGGTAGGAGGCTGGGACCAGCACTGGATGCAGAGCAGGAGGCTGGGACCAGCGCTGGATGGAGAGCAGGAGGCTGGGACCAGCGCTGGATTCTGGGCAGTGGTTAGTGGTAGGAGGCTGGGACCAGCGCTAGATGCAGAGCAGGAGGCTGGGACCAGCGCTGGATTCTGGGCAGGGGTTAGTGGTAGGAGGCTGGGACCAGCGCTGGATGCAGAGCAGGAGGCTGGGACCAGCGCTGGATTCTGGGCAGGGGTTAGTGGTAGGAGGCTGAGACCAGCGCTGGATGCAGAGCAGGAGGCTGGGACCAGCGCTGGATGCAGAACAGGGGTTAGTGGCAGGAAACCGGGACCAGCACTGGATGCAGAGCAGGAGGCTGGGACCAGCGCTGGATTCTGGGCGGGGGTTAGTGGTAGGAGGCTGGGACCAGCGCTGGATGCAGAGCAGGAGGCTGGGACCAGCGCTGGATGGAGAGCAGGAGGCTGGGACCAGCGCTGGATGCAGAGCAGGAGGCTGGGACCAGCGCTGGATTCTGGGCAGGGGTAAGTGGTAGGAGGCTGGGACCAGCACTGGATGCAGAGCAGGAGGCTGGGACCAGCGCTGGATGGATAGCAGGAGGCTGGGACCAGCGCTGGATGCAGAGCAGGAGGCTGGGACCAGTGCTGGATTCTGGGCAGGGGTTAGTGGTAGGAGGCTGGGACCAGCGGTGGATGCAGAGCAGGAGACTGGGACCAGCGCTGGATTCTGGGAAGGGGTTAGTGGTAGGAGGCTGCGACCAGCGCTGGATGCAGAGCTGGAGGCTGGGACCAGCGCTGGATTCTGGGCAGGGGTTAGTGGTAGGAGGTTGAGACCAGCGCTGGATGCAGAGCAGGAGGCTGGGACCAGCGCTGAATGCAGAGCAGGGGTTAGTGGCAGGAAACTGGGACCAGCACTGGATGCAGAGCAGGAGGCTGGGACCAGCGCTGGATTCTGGGCAGGGGTTAGTGGTAGGAGGCTGAGACCAGCGCTGGATGCAGAGCAGGAGGCTGGGACCAGCGCTGGATTCTGGGCAGGGGTTAGTGGTAGGAGGCTGAGACCAGCGCTGGATGCAGAGCAGGAGGCTGGGACCAGCGCTGGATGCAGAGCAGGAGGCTGGGACCAGCGCTGGATTCTGGGCAGGGGTTAGTGGTAGGAGGCTGGGACCAGCGCTGGATGCAGAGCAGGAGGCTGGGACCAGCGCTGGATTCTGGGCAGGGGTTAGTGGTAGGAGGCTGAGACCAGCGCTGGATGCAGAGCAGGAGGCTGGGACCAGCGCTGGATTCAGAGCAGGGGTTAGTGGCAGGAAACCGGGACCAGCACTGGATGCAGAGCAGGAGGCTGGGACCAGCGCTGGATGGAGAGCAGGAGGCTGGGACCAGCGCTGGATTCTGGGCAGTGGTTAGTGGTAGGAGGCTGGGACCAGCGCTGGATGCAGAGCAGGAGGCTGGGACCAGCGCTGGATGCAGAGCAGGGGTTAGTGGCAGGAAACCCGGACCAGCACTGGATGCAGAGCAGGAGGCTGGGACCAGCGCTGGATGGAGAGCAGGAGGCTGGGACCAGCGCTGGATTCTGGGCAGTGGTTAGTGGTAGGAGGCTGGGACCAGCGCTGGATGCAGAGCAGGAGGCTGGGACCAGCGCTGGATTCTGGGCAGGGGTTAGTGGTAGGAGGCTGAGACCAGCGCTGGATGCAGAGCAGGAGGCTGGGACCAGTGCTGGATTCTGGGCAGGGGTTAGTGGTAGGAGGCTGGGACCAGCGCTGGATGCAGAGCAGGAGGCTGGGACCAGCGCTGGATTCTGGGCAGGGGTTAGTGGTAGGAGGCTGGGACCAGTGCTGGATGCAGAGCAGGAGGCTGGGACCAGCGCTGGATGGAGAGCAGGAGGCTGGGACCAGCGCTGGATGCAGAGCAGGAGGCTGGGACCAGCGCTGGATTCTGGGCAGGGGTGAGTGGTAGGAGGCTGGGACCAGCGCTGGATGCAGAGCAGGAGGCTGGGACCAGCGCTGGATGCAGAGCAGGGGTTAGTGGCAGGAAACCGGGACCAGCACTGGATGCAGAGCAGGAGGCTGGGACCAGCGCTGGATGGAGAGCAGGAGGCTGGGACCAGCGCTGGATGCAGAGCAGGAGGCTGGGACCAGCGCTGGATTCTGGGCAGTGGTTAGTGGTAGGAGGCTGGGACCAGCGCTGGATGCAGAGCAGGAGGCTGGGACCAGTGCTGGATTCTGGGCAGGGGTTAGTGGTAGGAGGCTGGGACCAGCGCTGGATGCAGAGCAGGAGGCTGGGACCAGCGCTGGATTCTGGGCAGGGGTTAGTGGTAGGAGGCTGGGACCAGCGCTGGATGCAGATCAGCAGACTGGGACCAGCGCTGGATTCTGGGAAGGGGTTAGTGGTAGGAGGCTGGGACCAGCGCTGGATGGAGAGCAGGAGGCTGGGACCAGCGCTGGATTCTGGGCAGTGGTTAGTGGTAGGAGGCTGGGACCAGCGCTAGATGCAGAGCAGGAGGCTGGGACCAGCGCTGGATTCTGGGCAGGGGTTAGTGGTAGGAGGCTGGGACCAGCGCTGGATGCAGAGCAGGAGGCTGGGACCAGCGCTGGATTCTGGGCAGGGGTTAGTGGTAGGAGGCTGAGACCAGCGCTGGATGCAGAGCAGGAGGCTGGGACCAGCGCTGGATGCAGAACAGGGGTTAGTGGCAGGAAACCGGGACCAGCACTGGATGCAGAGCAGGAGGCTGGGACCAGCGCTGGATTCTGGGCAGGGGTTAGTGGTAGGAGGCTGGGACCAGCGCTGGATGCAGAGCAGGAGGCTGGGACCAGCGCTGGATGGAGAGCAGGAGGCTGGGACCAGCGCTGGATGCAGAGCAGGAGGCTGGGACCAGTGCTGGATTCTGGGCAGGGGTAAGTGGTAGGAGGCTGGGACCAGCACTGGATGCAGAGCAGGAGGCTGGGACCAGCGCTGGATGGAGAGCAGGAGGCTGGGACCAGTGCTGGATGCAGAGCAGGAGGCTGGGACCAGTGCTGGATTCTGGGCAGGGGTTAGTGGTAGGAGGCTGGGACCAGCGGTGGATGCAGAGCAGGAGACTGGGACCAGCGCTGGATTCTGGGAAGGGGTTAGTGGTAGGAGGCTGGGACCAGCACTGGATGCAGAGCAGGAGGCTGAGACCAGCGCTGGATGCAGAGCAGGGGTTAGTGGTAGGAGGCTGGGACCAGCGCTGGATGCAGAGCAGGAGGCTGGGACCAGCGCTGGATGCAGAGCAGGGGTTAGTGGCAGGAAACCGGGACCAGCGCTTGATGCAGAGCAGGAGGCTGGGACCAGCGCTGGATTCTGGGCAGGGGTTAGTGGTAGGAGGCCGGGACCAGCACTGGATGCAGAGCAGGAGGCTGGGACCAGCGCTGGATGCAGAGCAGGGGTTAGTGGTATGAGGCTGGGACCAGCGCTGGATGCAGAGCAGGAGGCTGGGACCAGCGCTGGATGCAGAGCAGGGGTTAGTGGCAGGAAACCGGGACCAGCGCTTGATGCAGAGCAGGAGGCTGGGACCAGCGCTGGATTCTGGGCAGGGGTTAGTGGTAGGAGGCTGGGACCAGCACTGGATGCAGAGCAGGAGGCTGGGACCAGCGCTGGATTCTGGGCAGGGGTTAGTGGTAGGAGGCTGGGACCAGCACTGGATGCAGAGCAGGAGGCTGGGACCAGTACTGGATTCTGGGCAGGGGTTAGTGGTAGGAGGCTGGGACCAGCGCTGGATGCAGAGCAGGAGGCTGGGACCAGCGCGTGATGCAGAGCAGGAGGCTGGGACCAGCACTGGATGCAGAGCAGGAGGCTGGGACCAGCGCTGGATTCTGGGCAGGTGAAAGAGGTAAAAGGTAGCAGCAAGCAGTCAGCAGGTGGGATCAAAATCTCAAGACATCACTGGCAACAGCAGGAAGCACACTCAGGGTAGCAGGGGTCGTGGACCTGAAAGGCAGGATGATGAATAGCTGTTCTGCTTTGAGATTTGAGGATGGTCTAGTCATAATAAACACTGATATACATTTGATATGTCTAAGCATGTAATACAGATAGATGTTTCTACATGTAACTGAATGCAAAAAAGTGACTAACAACCCAATAACTAACAACGTTAGCTAGCATCAAGGAGAACTCTGATGGCCTTATCACTCATTAATTAACAACTCGCAAACAAATTGCATTGCAAACAACGTCTGACTTCAAAAACGACAACATTCTAGTAATAAAATAAACATATTTTGACAAAACTTGCTACTTAAAGTACCTGTTTTGTTTGATGCCGGTTCATACATTTCAGAATTGAGATTTGCGCGGTTGTATTTTTCTGAATGCCATGGAAACGCTCAAACCAATGAAAATCGATTCACAGAGCCGAAGTTACACAAAGTCTCTTCATTCGTGTATGTCATTTCCTAATTTTCTATCCGGTGGTGTCCGAAGAACCGGGACCACGTTATTCCTCAAAACCATATTTGTTGTTTTAGTTTTTTTTTTTTGGCAATTTAGGCTACTTTGTTGCCGAGCAGATGCCATGTTGTTAAGGTCAATGGCTACATCTCCAAGGCAACCGTTTGTTGCTAGGTCCGTAAAAACGTTTATTTACCTCTGCAAACTTTCAGGAGGTGACGGATTTATTAATTTTTGAGAACGTCTTCTGGACCAATAGGAACAGCGTATTGGTCCAATTATTACACTAGTATATAAGAAACCCATTTAGTTGTTGTTGCTGTCAGGGCGCATGTAAGGGGAACTTGTAGGGGATTTTTATTGGGTGTATGGTGTTCACGCCTTCGGCGAGCACAACCATTGTTCTCTCACATATTATTATTATTGGGTGTGCTTTGCCTTCGGCAAGGGCACAACCTTTGTTCTCTCACATATATATGATTTATTATTGTTTATTTTCGCGCCCCTAAGGATCCCTCAATATTTGGACTACATACACAACGGCGGTGTCAAAAGGTTCGTCTTGGTAGCGATTGCGTTGGTTGTATTTTTATTTAGCGTTACGTTCCGTTGGATGGTTTAAGTTCAAATTACGTTTTTGTGGCGAAAAGTGAAGCTAACGGTGGCTAACTTGCTAGCCACAGTCACTGACGTTGCTAACATCACGAAAACATGCGTGACTACCTGTAGCAGAACTATGGAACGCCAACTGTGCCAAAACGTCTGAATTGTCGTTCGTGTACAGACGTTACATTTTAACGTGTACAGACGTACATTTTTGACGTCTGTACACGGCCGTTTTTAGCGTCTGTACACATTTTGACGTCTGTACACGGCCGTTTTTAACGTCTGTACACGTTTAAAATTGGGTGCTACCACTTCATTTGTTTCTGAGGGGAAACCAGATAACGATCATTGCAAGGGAGAAAACCTGTCCACACTCAACCGATCTTGATTGAATTAAGGTTAAGAAATAGGCTAATATAAATTGGCAGTGCCATTATCAACAACTGTAGGCTATTGTAAGCTACTGAAAAAATAACTACATTTGTATACTATATCATATTCACATTTCGAAAAAGGTATACATTTAAGCTCGCTAAAGTGCCCACTAGATGGCAGTGTGAGAGCACAAATAGTAAGGGCAGAGCCTCTGGTCAATTTGATCAAGAGTATATGGCTGCAGCCTACAGCCTCCCGCCTCATGCCCTCCCGTCTCATGCTTCTACTTTTCAAAATAAAAGCTTGTCTGGTCCGCCCGGTTGAGTTTAGGCGTCACAACGACGGTTGAGGTTAGGATTAGTTTAAGGCCAGGAGTCGTAGCAGAGGAGAGAGGTTAAGGTCAGCAAGCAGAGTCAAGTAAGAGCACAGAGGTCGAGGTTAAGGTTAGGCACAACCATGACGGTTGGGGGACAATGATGGTCGGTACAGCACACCGTGCATTTTGTCACCTGCGATGTATTTTTTTTTAAAGACACTTATGTGTAGCCTACCTTAAGGAAAATCACAAAAAGTAACCATCAAAGTCTGCAACCATAAATTTATCTAGGTAACGTTAGCTAATATTCGCTAACAAATGTCAACATAAAACGCTGTTGCAGTTTTAAATGAAGGTCATCGCAGGTTTCATCAAATATACGTTAAGATCAGGGACAGAACAATAACATCCAGAAATCAGCAAACTATATGGATAACATTTTTCAATTTCAAGTTTTTCAATTTATTGCAACAAACGTGCTCACAAACTAAAATAATTCGCGATTTAGTATTTTTGACCCTCTGAACTTACCGTTGGACAGCCTGGGCATGAGATGGGAGGGCATGAGACGGGGGGGCATGAGACGGGAGGCTGCAGGCTGCAGCCATACCCATCTCAATTTGATGGGTATACCCAAGGATAAATTGTGGCGCAACAGCAAGAAAAATAACATTACAATAAAACAGGTTAGGAATACACAGGGGTATTTTAATGTAATACACAATTACATTAAAAGTACTTTTAATGTAATTGAGAGTAAATTAAAATGTACAGGGTCTGTTTTTTTCCCCCTGGATAGGGATGGGAACCTATCAGTAGTGGTAGTGGTTCCCAACCCTGGTCCTCAGGGCACCCCTGTCCTGCATGTTTGAGATGTTTCCCTGCTCCAACACACCTGATTCAAATGAATGGTTATAAGCAGGCTTCTGCAGAGCTGGATAACGACCCATTCATTTGAATCAGGTGTGTTGGAGCAGGGAAACATCTCAAACATGCAGGACAGGTCTATAGGATAGAGACCTGTGTTATGCTGGGTACACACAAAAATCTTTTAAAAATCTTTTTAGATTTTTAAAATGTGAGAGACCACAAACATGGTGGACAAGAAAATCCTAGATTTAACCTTTTTGATCCTATAGTGTGTGGTGTTTGTCCTCGGGGTTCCCCCCTCACATCAGGATTTCGGAGCGGCTCTGACGTTCTTCTGAGCAAGTTCGGTCACTCTTAACACACCTCACATCAAGGGAAAATCTGATAAAATAATCTGTAGATAATCGGGACATAACCTAGGATTGTCGGAAGGGGGAAATCGGCCCAAAATCAGCACGATTATCTTGTGAACAGAGTTGTAAATTAGTGGAGCAAGGAACAGAGTGCCATTCATTAAACCTGAGCAAGGAGCGCACATTATTAATGGCCCAGTTTCCCAGACATGGATTAAACCTGTAGTCCTAGTCCAAAAGTAAGAGAAAAATGACTAGGCTTAATCCATGTCTGGGAAACTGGGCCATATCGGCTGTAAGACAATAGTATGTAACAAATGTGAACAGATTTAATCTCCATGCCGCTAGTCGCATTGCCTGAGCAGCACCTTTGGCCAGATATCTGGTGCATTCCTTTGCCTATTTGGTAGGCTATTGAATGTTTGAATCCCCTCTGACCATACATGGGACATAGCGCACACATTTCTTTTTTCACTCACACTTTGGTGGTTGTAAAGTTTCAGCATAATACTTTTTCATGCCAAAACAAATCTTTAATAAATGTGTATATGACCTTTCATCAATTATTTACAATCTCCTTGCATGCTCTGCGCTTTAAACATCAGTTCTCTGCTTTTTTCTAAACTGTCGGAGGCCAAACACACCACAAAACAAACCTACTGCAAAAAATAGGCTATTGACTTGACTAGGAATTAATTCGCCTATGCACTATAGAGGCTTAATTATTATTATTATAACATGTATATATTGCATATTTCCGGTACAGCCAGAGCTTGCCTTTCTCTACCCAGAAGATGGACTGGCCACGTTCCCAAAGGCAAACACTTGCACGCTGGTGCTATACTTACCTGTGGGCCAGACTTAAGACAACTTTAAAAGAAAGGTGGAGCTTGGAATAGGTTAGAATAGGTTCTGCGGATCCGTTTGGGGAGGGCTAAATGTAGTCGTAAATTCATTTTATTTTACATGAACACATGAATGTATTTTGTTCTGTTTAAATGTATGGACTTCAAAGGCATGATACTCATCTTCGAATTTGTTATGTATGTGATCTGCTGATCCGTTGGGAGGGCTGAATATTGTTCGTCCTACATGTATCCTATTTTCATAGTTACATAATGCAATAACATTAAACACACACAAAATTGTATTTGGTCTGCTCATCTTTATTACATTGACGTGATTTGTGATTGACACGTTTTATACGAGGCAGGTAAACAAAGTGAAGAGCCCAAAGATGCTTTTCGTTGTTGGCAATAATGATTCCTTCATTTTCTCTATGATATGTAAACAAGGAGTGGTAGACATCTGTTTCAAGTCTTATTGTCAGGTACACAGAACACCACAAAGTCAGACTGGGCACTGACATTTTTGGGACAAGACAATACAAACAACCTGGCATAACATAATAAGTACTTAGATTACATCTATGATGAGCTCAAAGAAATTATAACAAATTATAAACCTCCTAAATATACAAAATAGTATACAATATATTAGACCTCTAATACCGATAATGACCTATACTAACCTTAGACCTATACTAAACTAAGACAAGTGGGGTACAGTTAGTGCAATATTGCTGATTTGCTGATTGCTGAACCAGTAGCTGAAAGTGACAGTGTGTAAAGTGACTAGTGAGAAATGCATCAATGTAAAGTGGCTCGTGGTGGCCTGCCGATGATAAACTCAGCAGACCTGACCACACTACGTAGGACCTTGCGTTTTTTTTGTCACGCCTCTCCGGACATCGCCCCACAGTCTTTCAATGCGTTGATTATGAGTGCTCATCCCTCTTAAAGCACTCCCTCGGGTTGATCCTCGGAAGACATCCATGAAGAGACAAATGGTGTTGTTTTCCCCTCCATAGTCACATCTGACTCTGGATGGGACACCAAACTGGGCGACTGCTTCCGAAAACAGGTCCATTACAATGTCACTTCTGTTGTTGTTAGAAGCCTTCAGGAAAACCACCAGTCGGCTGAACCCATCGATTGCTCCATGGATTACAATCCTCCACCTAAGAGATGAAGGAAGGGAAAATAAAAGATTTCACTTGCACATCTTATTTTATAAATAACAAAAAACATATAAATGGCTTGAATGCAGCTTAAATGATTTATATACATTTCTGTGCAACATGTTGGGCGTTTAATAGAAAGAAAAGTCCTAACCTCTACTGCATTCATGTGAAGCAGAAAATCTAATTTTCAATTCAAAACTCATAAAATAATCAGCTTGTCATTGGCTAGGGACACAGTTAGGCACACAGTTAGGGCAAATGAACGAATTACAGTAAAACAAGCCACTTACTTTATGAGCTTGTGGTTGCCATCAAGATGCCACAGCGAAATTGACTCTGTCGATATGTTCTCCTCCGAAGCCTGTGGGACATACTCCGAATAGCAGCACCTTCAGATCAAGAGCATCATCTATTAGATCCGTGTAGCGACCTCTAAAAGAGAAATTTGTACTGTCTATGGAAGACAATGTATACATATTAGAACTTAGATACATTTTTACATTCATCCCTAGTAGTAACTCTAAACAAAACAATGCGTTTAAGGAACAGTGAGAAGGCAGCTATGTGGTACATGCGCATGACATTTTTTTTCTCCAAAGATATATGATATGAAAGAGGTCTATCACAGTATATCGATTTCTTTATGAAATGTATAGAAAGGGTAATTCTGCAGTGTTTTTGTCTTTGTAAAGAAAAACTAAATTGTGTATGGCTCAGTGAGAAAGGGGTTACATTATTCAGATCTCTCCTGAACTAGTCCTTCAATTGACACATACCATAACCGTCGGTTCACTGTTCTTCTTGAGACACCCAAGATCTCCGCAATCTGTTTAGCAGAGAAGTTAAAGGACAACAACATCTGCAACTGCTCTTGGGCGATTTGGTAAACCGGCCTTCCTCCAGTCTGTCCTCCCATTCGTCGCCCCATGATGGAAGGAGTGGAAGGGGGCATTTCTTCAGACCCTGGTGGCAGCAGCTCGGACACCCAAGCATATGTATGTTTCAAGTAATCTATGTGACCATGTTCATTCAACAATTATTTATGAATATTGTAGGACTGAAATGTATTACTGTTCTCTGCAGTGACAGGAAATACAGTGGTGTTGCTGCCACCACCCACTGTTGTCCCACTGTGCCATACAGAGGTAACAGTGAAACTAATAGTCATACGCCAGTATGTATGCCATATGTGGTTGCTGAATATTGATCAAATATGCCATTTACTTTCTCAAGTGGAGGTCCTAGATGATCAGGAAACTGTGTCTGCCTGCTCAGAGAGCATTTTGGGGGTACACTTTTGAGTTTTCACTTGCAACACAGATGGTGAGAGTGTGTGAACGTGTGGCTGTGATTGAAGTGTCTGTAATGAATTGCTAATGGTGGTGGTCTGAACATGAGACACAAGTCCTTACAGTGCTCATTTCAAATATGACTCAATTGATTAAATTGCTATGGTGTTAAACTCAGCAGGAAGAGGAACGTCTTCCTGCTGAGTTTCACTCCACTTCAAGGCCAAGACAAAGACACAAATTATAAGCAATGAACCTTGAAACACAGTAGTCAAATGGACACCTTCAACTTTCTCCAAGTGTGCCTTGCAAAGGGAAAATGTTCTTTATTTGTTTCAGGTTGGAGCAGACAATGTGAGGGCCCTGTATAAAAGAACCCTGGAGCTCGATATAGATAGAGTATAAGAGGCTCGATATAGAGTATAAGAGGCTTTTAATTAAAAAAACAAGGCTGGCTTTTCTGTGTTCCTAGGGAAGGGAAACACATAATGATGTATTTGTTAAACTTTTTTCTACGTTTTGGTCTTTTTATACCTTTTTGTGGCTTTTTTGTTGTGCATTTTGAGTATTTTGTGGGTGTTTTCACAATTTCTTTCTTTCCTATGTATTCATTTTGAAAAATGCTTTAAAAGTGAATGAAACATCCAAATTCAATGAAAGTAGTGAAATGATCATTTATTTAACTTGTGAAGAGCATTGTATGGTACCATACACATTGTTCCTTTTGGTTTGAAATGTTTTGGTTGAAAGAAACACACATTTCTGATATGGAAATGATTATAAAAAGGCGGAAAGCAACCCAAGGACAACAGAATGGGTTAAGGGGAAACACCCCAGTGAATAGGGATAACATATCAACATGAAACCTCCCCAGTTGATAACTGATATTAGGTCAAATATTGTTTTCATTACTAGTTTCCTGTAAATGTATGTTTAAATGAGCAAATGATGCATTAAGTTGTAAAATATGATATAATGTGCATACATTTCCAGAACGGAAATCAGAACATTGCATGAAGACAGAATGAAAATCCTTGTTTCATTTTGTCAACATATTAGAGTCCAAAGTTTTTACAAAGGGCACTTTGGATATCTCTTTTTCATCACTCCATTAATCAGAATATGGTGGCAACAGCCATTGAAGAAAATCCTTTGCAAATTGCGCGGCAGACCGTGTTCTTGCTCAGGTTCTCCGCATCACCCAAACTATAAAAGTAGGTAGCGAAATAACGAAACGGTATATACAGGGGCGGATCTAGAAAAATATTCATGTGGTGGCAAGAGGGTGGCAGGAGATTTTGAGGGGTGGCATCCCGTGGCAAATGTGTGTGAGATCAAAATAAAAAAACTAAAGGCTGTGCAACATGTATGCATAGTCAGTGAACACTGAAATGAATTTGAGGATTATACATGTATACATGACCAAAAAGCTATTGAAGTTTGAAGATTTATTTTGAATAAAATATTTTTGAATAACCTGAGATGAAAATGAACAACATAAAGGCTTTGCAGCATGAATGCATACATCTTCAACAGTTTAACATTATTTTGACGCTCCTAGTTCATGTTGTTGAAAAGCTATTGACTTTTGAAATGTGTAATTTGTTGAAGGTCCCTAAATGTACGCGTTGTTTAGGCAGCCAAAAGCATTGGCTAAGCGGCAGTAGCGGAGCCAGAGGGGTGTCCGGGTGCCACCCCAAAATGTAATTCGCTACTGGAAATTTGATTCTGATTGACATCTCATTTGACCTCTTGTTGAAAGAAGTATTTATTTTGCTGCGTTGCAGTGCATTATTCAAATCGAAGAGAGACGTTTGTTGCGAGATACAGAAGAATAAGAACAGACAGCAGAATAGAGAATATTTCCACAGCTCCACAAGCTCTTTTCGCGATTGAAAAAGGCCTAATATTTGAAGTAAGTTTTAAGGTTTGCATTGGGTTTAGGTTTCCTGAACATGTTTTACGAATGTTGATTACCCTACAGTAGCTGTGTAAGTTAATGTTAGAACTTCGACTCCAATAACAGACAAACTGAGACCGTCAGTAGGCTTGTACTCCGATTTTAAATTTTTTAGAACAAAAAAGTGGCTTTGTCTCAAGATACAGACCGTGCAGCTAATTTAATGCTCAACACTTGAACGGGGGCTTATTACTTGAAAGAGGAATTATTTAGGCTATCTCAGTTACACTATCAGGGCTTGGAAATACAGTGACTTGCTAAAGTAGGCAAATGGCTAGTAGAACATAACATTTCATAATAATTTCAGTTAATCAAACAGCTGCAAGACCCAGTGAAATGTTATAGGCTAGCTAGCTCTAGCAAAATAACGCTAGCATCGCTAACAACATTACTAATTCAACTTTGATAGTGTAACCGAGCTCTTTGTAAGTTCGTTTTAGATCTAATTGTATATGATCCTGTGGACAAAAAGACACGGACGCGGTCTCTTTTTATAACTTGTATTTTACCACTGCTCTTCTTGACATCGCTATTCGAACAGCCCTCACTGATTTCACAAATGCGTTCAGCATCAAGCCTACGGCAACTCCCGAGGGACAAAACACCCTTGTCCGTTGTCTCATAGAAAGGTCTACTACAGTAGGCTATCCTCAGGATTTGCAAGTTAGCTAAACTTATACTAGCCTATATCTTAAATAATTTTGTAGACATAACAATGGATTCTGCCACTAAATGAGTGACTTGGCTTTATTTCTGGACATACTATCCACAACCAGGGCTGGACTGGGACAAAAAATCGTCCATGGCATTTTTGGCCCAGGCGGCCCACAGATTTAATTTGGTCTTGTTTAGGCCATTTCCAAATTGCAGTGTTTTTTGGGGTGTGTAAATTCACTTTGTTTTGTAAATAAACTATGTACTGTGTTATTTCTGTAACACAGAAATGCTATTATAAGTCCCTGGTGCTTGAGCTTTTTTTCCCAAAAATATTTTGTATGTTCCAGCACTTATAGACCCAGATTATACTGTATGAATGAAAACAGTGACCCAAGACTCTGGACTATGGACCCCCTGAAGTAGCCTTGGCCACCCCTTGGCCACCCCATGTATAAAACTCTAGTTCCGCCACTGCATCCAGACTCGGCTTTTACGAAGATCAAACCATTATCCTGAGGTAGGTGTTTAACCATATAGGTTGCTGGTATTTTTGATTGGCTATAGGTGGCATTTAACTGTATAGCCTAAGTATAAACTCGGCAACCGTATGCCTGTCGTCCATTAATTTGATAGGCCTAGCGGGAGCGGGAGCGGGCGGCGCCGGCTTCCAATTCATTTTCAATGAAACCGGTCGTAGATGCTGTTGATACGCGAGCATCAACGACCGGTTTCATTGAAAATGAATTGGAAGCGGACGCCGACGCGCCGACCACTCCGCTGTAGTGGACACGGGGCGACACCGGGCGTTGACACAGCTTGTCGGCCTACATCACCTGGAACGCCTGCTACAGCACCAACTAGCCTGTGTCTCTAGATCATCATTAATTTGATAGGCCTAGCGGGAGCCGGCGCGTCGGCGTCAGCTTCCAATTCATTCATTTCCCGCTCCACAGTAGTGGACACGCAGGGTTAGCCTAATATAGCCTAACTCTATGCCTACATCTCAGCGTGAGAAATACAAGGTGTGACGTGAGAGCGTATGAACTGGTTGAAAGCGTTTTCTGCCCAGTTGATATTTGTCTCTGAGATAAATGCCTTGATAGTTGAATAATTAAATATGCCTTCCTTAGGCCTCCTCCATTTTTCTTTTTGTTCAAACTGCATAAGTGGCTACCACCCAAGTAGTCTAATCTTGATTTGCATGAATTTATTGGTAAGGATGACAATAGTGGCGAGGATGTAGAAACGGGAGGGCCTTCACCCCTTAATATCCACAACCTAGGTTGTAACCAATGAGGTAGAATACAAGCTTGCTTTATAGATAGATTAATGTATGTCATCAGTTAACTAAAATCAGACTGCTCCAAACTCAAATCCAATTAGATA
>CM042872.1:1752725-2055480 GCA_023658055.1 Thaleichthys pacificus | reverse complement strand
CATTCAACCTTTAAAATGTTCACAAGACATTCAGCTATTCCCAAATGATTCAGCTTTCTCAAATATTCAGCCAATTTTGAATTATGACAGTTTGAAATACATTAAAATGTTTGCTCCTTCTTGATTTTTATGAATGAGCAGCAAGCAGAGTGGCACACTCTGCTGCCTGCTCTTTTTCTGATATTCAACTAAATCGTCAAACAAATTCCTCTGACTTTCATATAGTTTAACTTACAGAAACAAGTTATACCTTAAAATGTAGGAAAGATTGTCCTCTTTCAGCCAATGTAACTACTAAAGAGCTCACATTTACAGATTTTCAGCTATGAGCCTTGAAGCGAGAGCAGCCTTTCAAATTGTCTCACTAACTTCAATGGAGAGGTGGGTAAAATCCGTCAGAGAAAGCAAGAAGGAAGACGATTTCGAAACTGCCGGTAGAGACATATTTCTGACCGCACAGACATATAAAGGACATCTCTAGTTTTGGCAGAGTCTTGGGTCTCGGAAAATATCCTTATTTTTGGGATTGGACCTGTAGTTTTGCGTCTAGGTCAACTTGTTTGAGGTGTGGATGCTAGGTAAATGTTCGTTTTTCTCTCTGCCTAGCTCGTTAGCTATCACAGCTGCGCCATCACCGTGGCAACCAAACAGACACGCACCATGAAAGCACAATTTGGTACACGTTTTCGAAACTGCCAAGAGTTGTATTTCTGACCGCACAGACATATAAAGGATATCTATGGTTTCGGCAGAGTCTCGGGAAATATCCTTATTTTTTGGATTGGACGTATAGTTTTGCGTCTAGGTTAATTTGTTTGAGGTGTGGATTCTAGCTAAATTTCTGTTATTCTCTCCTATAGTCGAGCTAGCGCGATGGCTCTCCATAACTAAAAACGGTTCCACTTCTTTTCCACAATCGACCAAATTGGCCAAACAAGGTATGTACATTGAGCTTAAAGTGTACATAATCTAGCTAGATCGTTTTTATTTGAGCAAGTTTCAAGTGTTTGCTGCAGCTGGCGTTAATCCTACGAACAAACGCTTCGTAACTGGAAAGTTTTTACTTTTAATTGACGATATTGAACACAGATGTTAAGTAACTTGTGTTTACTCAAATATCTTCTCCGTTTTCAATTTGAAGCAGTATCTAGCTTCCTGTAGGAAATCTCCCAATGCATCCTCTCTAGCTTCGCTTCGGCTAAAGTCAGATGGATGACGATGCATGCATTGTTCACGCCCTACGGTGTTAATACAAATACTGTACAAATACCACTTTGACACACTTGCAAGAAATGATCCGCTGGTTAGATGTAGCATGATCTTATTTAATACCCACAATACTGTAGTTCATCTTTTTTTGCAGCAGCATTTTAATCTGAGTTCAAGTATAGCTTTTGCAGTTGCACAACCAACAAAGTCAAGTAATGTGACGTGATTGAATTTAAAAGTTTTTATTTTTATGTCATCTTTGAATTCAGTGTCTGAACAGGACTGGGTGTAGCCTGGTCCTAACCAGACTCTCGTACATTGCATTTGTACATAGAGTCTGGCCTCGCTCCATTGACAAGCGTTGACTTCCTTGTAGGCGGGTACTATGTTGAAGTTTAAAACTATTGGATCTGCCCAGAGCCACTCTGGATCTGCCATAACCAATCGCTAGCGTTCGCCTTAGCCAACTCCTTCACCACGGAGCTAGCTGCAGTAGCTGGAAAATCAAACTTTTCCCGAACCCCGTGGGGAGGAGGGCCACAACATCATGACCACCAACAAAACTCAGCAAGGATTGTTCTTGCTCCGGCTTTAACTTATGGATATTCGGCAGCGTTGCCACAACCGCAGAATAGCTTCGCTCGCATCTTTCTCCGCCGCCATTACTGAACTACAACTCAAACTAGTGCACGACATCAACGTCATCGTTCTCAGCCACTCCCTCTGTTCGCTTATTGGACAGGTAGAAAATCAACCTGCAGAATCTGACTTACGGACCTCATGGCCAGACCTATGTACAGAAGCAAATACATTTGAGCGGAAGTACATAGGACGGCAGAGCCAGGCTAGACTGGGTGTGCAGGCACACATGATTAGTTTCTCCTCCACCTTGAACCTGAAACCTAGATTCTAAGTTAAAAATGTTGCCAGTCTGTTGCCAATGACCAACAGTTGCTACGTTTTTCCAGCAAGTTCAAGTCATTCCAGTGTTGTCCTTTTACCTTCAAATTCGTTCAACCCAGACTTCAGCAACTGTTTTCTGCTAAATTTTCACATTTTCCTGCAGCTCATCTTTCTGAATTTTTGCCCTTATTGTTTTGCATTTTTCTTCTCTTTTCTGCCTTCATCTTGCTCCAGGTCCTTTCAAAAATACCTTTCACAGCAGTACCTTCCAACTGCCAGTACTTTTGCATTTTTCTTCTCTTTTCTGTACTATTCTGCCTTCATCTTGCTGCAGGTCCTTTCTAACATACATTTCAGGCCTTTTGAAACTCCAGCAAATAATTTTCTGCTAAATTTTCGAATTATTTCTCTTTTTGCATTTTTCTTCTCTTTTCTGTAGTTGTATACCTTCGTCCAGCTGCAGCCCCTTTCAAAAATACCTTTCAGGCGCTTCAGCTTATTACTTTCTACTACATTTTCACTATTTTCCGCTTTTTTAGCATGGTCAGCTATCCCCATTCAGGTTTTCAGCATTCTCACTGCTGTTTCGCAGGAACAGCCGTTTCTAGTTATTATTGTGAGAATGCTGTTAAGCATTCTCACTATTGTTTTCCTGTTTCTCTTTATTATTATTGTTGGAATGCTGCTTCAGCATTCCAAGTATTGTTCTTTGAATCTTTATTCAAGCATCTTCTTCTTCTTCTATTTCTTCCGCGACACCTTTCAGCGCCTTCAAATCTTCAGCTATTAAAACCGTTCAGCTATCAAAAAATTCAGCAGTTTCAGGCTATGACTGCTATATCTTTTCAGCTTTGTACCTCTTATGCTTGAATTAATATAAATCAATATTCATAATATTTTTAACATGGTTTTCCAATGGAGTTTTTTTTCAAATCCTCTCAATCCTCTTAAACGTCTTCCACTTTCAAATCCTTCTTCTTCCTCAATCCTTCAGCTACAGCCACCATTTAAACTTTAAAATGTTGACAAAACCCTAAACAATTTTTTTTAAATTCAGCTTTTTGATATCTAATCAACTTTTTTCAATATCACTGATTATGTTTCATGACTTTTTCAAGCCGTTTCTGAGATTTACATGGGTGTGTACGTGAAAGCCTAGAGTGCAGACTGAAACGCTTAGAGTGGAGGGGAGCTTCGGATGTCGTTGAAAAAATATTTCTAGTTTGCCAGCATTGCCACAATTTTCGCTCTTCATGCTTCATTTTTGGATCAATAGATAGCTAATGTTGTGCTGGTCGTAGACAGTTGTCTGTTGAATCCAACAGACGTACACATTTGTTCAGAGCCCCACGAAAGCGAGACAAAGTCCAACTCTCGCCCCATAGAGACCAATGCAAATCTGGTGACAAAATCGTCAGAGAAAGCAAAAAGAACAAGATTTTGAAACTGCCGGTAGAGTCGTATTTCTGACCGCACAGAAATATAAAGGACATCTCTGGTTTCGGCAGAGTCTTGGGTCTCGGAAAATATGCTTATTTTTTGGATTGGAAGTATAGTTTTGCGTCTAGGTTAACTTGTTTGAGGTGTGGATTCTAGCTACATTTCTGTTATTCTTTGCCCTCAGCGCGTTAGCATTCATAGCTGCACCATCACCGTGGCAACCACACAAACAAGCGCCACTCAGTCTATTACACAGGTGATTGTTATAAGCTGATTAGTGGAGACACAGGACAAGCTATTCAGTCAACTCGTCTCATTATAAGACTAAGAGCACCACAACACAACTACTACCACTACTGCTATATTTTATGCCACTACTACAACTACTAATTCTGCAGATGCTGCTAATATCTCTTTTACTAACTACTTCGCTAATGGAACTGTTTTGTTCTACTACGCCACTGAGTGCGTTTACTTGACCATGAGAAACCCGATTACTAGCAATTGTCGGTTTATGCCATACAATTACTCCATTTACATGTGTAATTAGTTATGCGATTACTCAATAAGCACGTCTACATGATTCTTTTTATTAATCGTTGTATGCTCCACGGACAAAACTTGCACCATCATCCTTTTGCAACAAAGTGTCGCCGTGTCTTCCTGTATCTGCCCTACTGCTGTATGTTTCATTCAATCAACACATTGAATCCTACTAAGAAAGCCGAGTAAACGCACTCAATTATAGGCTACTGTATCTGCAACTGCTATTACTATCCCAGCTATATCTGCAGCTGCTATTACTATCCCAGCTATAATCTCAGCTACTAAAACTATTATATGATGTATTATGATATGTTTACTGCTTCTTTAAATACTTCTACAGTTTAACAGTGCAGATTTTGGCTTCTTTTGCATTGTATTTCAGCTCTTAGCTTTGTTAAATGCTGCAGTTCATCTTCCACACTGCCACTTTTATGTTTTCCTGCTGTGCTGGTCTTGACTTTTTGGCATTAACACTTTTTCAGCAAAGCCATTGGAATATTCAATTTTTTCAGCAATTTAACTGAATTTCATCTTTGAGCTTGCTTGGTACTTTGTCATTTCTGTATTATGAGCATTTTTTAAATTAATTTCGGCTTGCTGGTACATTTGCTGGATTTCTGTATTTTCAGCCATTTTTTAAATAATTGTCGGCTTTTCTCATTTCTGTATTTTTAGCATTTAAAAAATATATTTTCAGCTTATTATTTCTGTATTTTCAGCAATTTTCTGAAATTAATTTCAGCTTTCAGCATTCCAACGCATTTTCAGCAGGAAATGCCTTTCTAGTTCCAACTTCTTAGTTCTTCCGCCGTTTTTTGGCCTTTAACTCGTCCTGCATACTTTCACCGATTCCTACAATTTTTGTATCAAAACGTTCAGCTCCTTCAGGAGATGATGGCTATGACTTTTGGTATTTCTCACTTTTATACTTTTTAAGACATTAAGGTTTTTGTGCAAATTATTCTCCCATTAAAAGTAATGGTAAATCCTTTCAAATCATTAAAAAGCTTCCTCCTCTTTCAAACGTAACTACTTCAGCATACTTTCAGCTAGAGACACCATTCAACCTTTAAAATGTTCACAAGACATTCAGCTATTCCCAAATGATTCAGCTTTCTCAAATATTCAGCCAATTTTGAATTATGACAGTTTGAAATACATGAAAATGTTTGCTCCTTGATTTTTATGAATGAGCAGCAAGCAGAGTGGCACACTCTGCTGCCTGCTCTTTTTCTGATATTCAACTAAATTGTCAAACAAATTCCTCTAACGTTCATATAGTTTAACTTACAGAAACAAGTTATACCTTAAAATGTAGGAAATATTGTCCTCTTTCAGCCAATGTAACTACTAAAGAGCTCACATTTACAGATTTTCAGCTATGAGCCTTGAAGCGAGAGCAGCCTTTCAAATTCTCTCACTAACTTCAATGGAGAGGTGGGTAAAATCCGTCAGAGAAAGCAAGAAGGAAGACGATTTCGAAACTGCCGATAGAGACATATTTCTGACCGCACAGACATATAAATGACATATCTAGTTTCGGCAGAGTCTTGGGTCTCGGAAAATATCCTTATTTTTTGGATTGGACCTGTAGTTTTGCGTCTAGGTCAACTTGTTTGAGGTGTGGATTCTAGGTAAATGTTCGTTTTTCTCTCTGCCTAGCTCGTTAGCTATCACAGCTGCGCCGTCACCGTGGCAACCAAACAAACAAGCACCATGAAAGCAGAATTGGGTACACGTTTTCGAAACTGCCAAGAGTTGTATTTCTGACCGCACAGACATATAAATGATATCTATGGTTTCGGCAGAGTCTCGGGTCTCGGAAAATATCCTTATTTTTTGGATTGGACGTATAGTTTTGCGTCTAGGTTAACTTGTTTGAGGTGTGGATTCTAGCTACATTTCTGTTATTCTCTCCTATAGTCGAGCTAGCGAGATGGCTCTCCATAACTAAAAACGGTTCGACTTCTTTTCCACAATCGACCAAATTGGCCAAACAAGGTATGTACATTGAGCTTAAAGTGTACATAATCTAGGTAGATCGTTTTTATTTTAGCAAGTTTCAAGTGTTTGCTGCAGCTGGCGTTAATCCTACGAACAAACGCTTCGTAACTGGAAAGTTTTTACTTTTAATTGACGATATTGAACACAGATGTTAAGTAACTTGTGTTTACTCAAATATCTTCACCGTTTTCAATTTGAAGCAGTATCTAGCTTACTGTAGGAAATCTCCCAATGCATCCTCTCTCCAGCTTCGCTTCGGCTAAAGTCAGGTGGATGACGATGCATGCATTGTTCACGCCTACGGTGTTAATACAGTCTGTACAAATACCACTTTGACACACTTGCAAGAAATGATCCGCTGGTTAGATGTAGCATGATCTTATTTAATACCCACAATACTGTCGTTCAGCTTTTTTTGCAGCAGCATTTTAATCTAAGTTCAAGTAGCTTTTGCAGTTGCACAACTAACAAAGTCACGTAATGTGACGTGATTGAATTTAAAAGTTTTTATTTTTATGTCATCTTTGAATTCAGTGTCTGAACAGGACTGGGTGTGCAGGCAAACATGATTCGTTTCTCCTCCACCTTGAACCTGAAACCTAGATTCTAGGTTAGAAATGTTGCCAGTCTGTTGCCAATGACCAACGGTTGCTACGTTTTTCCAGCAAGTTCAAGTCATTCCAGTGTTGTCCTTTTACCTTCAAATTCGTTCAACCCAGACTTTAGCAACTGGTTTTCTGCTAAATTTTCAAATTTTCCTGCAGCTCATCTTTCTGAATTTTTGCCCTTATTGTTTTGCATTTTTTTCTTCTTTTCTTCTCTTTTCTGCCTTCATCTTGCTCCAGGTCCTTTCAAAAATACCTTTCACAGCAGTACCTTCCAACTGCCAGTACTTTTGCATTTTTCTTCTCTTTTCTGTACTTTTCTGCCTTCATCTTGCTGCAGGTCCTTTCTAACATACATTTCAGGCCTTTTGAAACTCCAGCAAATAATTTTCTGCAAAATTTTCAAATTCTTCAGAATTATTTCTCTTTTTGCATTTTTCTTCTCTTTTCTGTAGTTTTATACCTTCGTCCAGCTCCAGCCCCTTTCAAAAATACCTTTCAGGCGCTTCAGCTTATAACTTTCGCTGATGCTCACAATTTTCCGCTTTTTTAGCATGGTCAGCTATCCCCATTCAGGTTTTCAGCATTCTCACTGCTGTTTCGCAGGAACAGCCGTTTCTAGTTAATGTTTATTTTCGCCCCCCTAAGGATCAGTCAATATATGGACTACATAGACAACCACCTAGGTGTCAAAAGTTTCGTATTGGTAGCGATTGCGTTGGTTGTATTTTTATTTACGTTCCGTTGCATGGTTTAAGTAGAAATTGCGTTTTTGTGGTGAAAAGTGAAGCTAACGGTGGCTAATTTGCTAGCCACTGTCACTGACGTTACTAACGTCACTACGTCACGAAAACACGCGTGCCTACCTGTAGCAGAACATTCGTTTCGCATCTGTTAACTTGGGGGATAGCTAGGCTAACTATATCTTTACTGCAAGGTAGCTGCAGAAACGCCACAAGCAAAGAGGCCAGGGTGATAACTATTTACTCATTTTACTTTGTGATGTGAAACACAATTGTGAAATGTAATGTACAATATTAGCTGATATTATTAAGGAAGTAGGCCCACGTCTACTTTCGGAAACGGTAGTCTACTATTTCACTGAAGCATTAGCATAATGACATTAGCCTCTTTTGCCCGGGCAACACATACTACATTGGTCTATGATGCATCTGTTTTCAGTCGTTAAAATAAACATTCCTCACAAATACATTTTCGTTGTAGGATTTATTATGACATTACATTACAAGTAAACGATTTGTTGGTGAAATTATCATTACCTGTGGTTACAAACCAGTGTTGCTCACTGCAACGCTGTAGCCTACGCGAGACACACTGCAAAAACATCTAGCACTACACAGCTGTTTAGGAAGTCAAACGTCTAACTACTAACCTGAACTTCATTGCCACAGTTTGTTCTGTTCATCTGTTCATCTGTTCATGAAAATAATTAATTTCAGCCTAAACCGTACAACGGAACGTTACATCCAATTCAACCAACGCAATCGCTACCAAGACGAGCACTGCCAGTCTAGTACTGTACTGTAGTAGTACAATTTACCGGGGCAGCTTCTCCACACAGGGCTATATCGCATTTTGCGTTGTTACTGACAATGATCGCTACCTGTGAGCTTTTTAACGAGCGATTTTCCACTAAATAAATGTCAAGCTTATTTAGGTTTTTGGGGGCATATTTTCAGTTAGCAGATGGTACTGTTTGAATCGCGATTCCATATTCTACTGCCGGTAACGTCGTAGAATAATCTTCAAAGGGGGTACTTTATTAATGAAAGAATGCAATATGAGTAGGCTAAATGCCGGAAAATATCACGAGAAGGGAAAAACTTAAAAGGACGTTTAAGTAATAGAGATTAGGTCAATTTTTACACCGGTCTGCCAAATGTATTCGTTTTGATTCAGCTATGCGGCTGCCTCTTGCAGGGGAAATGAGAAGACATCTATTTCATTCTACACTTCACTCGTATTTTGATTTGTAAATGAGCAGCAAAAAAAAGATGCTTTTAAATCTATGTAATCTTTATAAATAATAAGTATGCATTTTTATGTAAAATATACAGAAATATCAGTTGTAAAAATTTAATTAAAAAACGGACCCTGTGCAACCGACGCAAGCAAGCACAGCCTACAATTTCCCCAGAAATTGTACCCTCTCTAGTTATATTTGTATTGGCATTATTTGGTTCATGCTAATACACTATTCAGTTTCCCATCTTCCTTTAAACCATAGGGGAATTTGTTTTGGTTGTTTGGCCAATATTTAACCCCCTACAATGCTTTTGGGAAACGCAGCCCTGGGCAGGTCAGGTCAGGCTGAAACTGTGAGAGCATACACACACATACATACACATTCACACATGCAGGCTTTGTATCAGGGTGAGTGAAGTATGCAAGCCATCAGCACGCATCATAACAGGAAGCCATTTTTATGTATGAGAGACGAGACTTGTCAGAATTCACTACTGTCTGTCTGGCATGACTCATCACACTGCTGTTTCTAATACCTGTCCCTGTCATGCAAACACACTCACACACTGGAACATGGCATCAACACAGGCAAAACCAGGTCTGGACTGGGACTGAAAAACAGCCTTTGAAACGCAGACCGTGTACTACAGTTTTTTTACAGTCGCAAGGACACATTTCTCAATACTTACGTCACTTTTTCAAAACTCTTCACACAGTGAGCACAAAAGAAGTACAGTATATGTGGCCTAAACTGTGGATCATTTATCATTGCTTTGGCACAAAATGCATTCAATGACTACATCTTTCAAATTACATTCATTTTTTTCTCACTTCGACACAACAACCGCCAAAACTCTATGTACCTACAGGCCAATTTGCACATGCTTACATACTGTTTTCAAAACTGTTAAACTTAAGTTCTAAACAATAACATAATACAAAACTGAAAAAGACAGCAATTTGCTACATTTCTAAAGTAATATTGTAATGAAATATATTTGTAATCTAAAAATTAAATGCTATAAAATTATCTCTATGGAAGGGTTGTGCTAGGTGAGGAAAGGGATGCAGAGAGAAGAAATCAGCCAACATTTGTATGAGACAATGTGGCATTTCACCACACCCGTGCAGTCACCGAGTGGTTTGCAGCCCATCCCAGAATGGTGTCACTTTTCCTCTCACCTTACTCTCCAGTCCTCAACCCCATAGAGGAATTATTTTCCTCATGGAGGTGGAAGGTTTATGACCACCATCCACATGATCAAATGTCCCTCCTGGACGCAATGAATGCTGGATGCCTGGACATATCAGCAGAAGATTGCCAGGGATGGATCAGGCATGCCAGAAGATTCTTTCCTAGGTGTATTGCCCTAGGCCTAGATGACATAAGATGTGATGTGGATGAGAACCTGTGGCCAAATGCAGAAGACCGAGTACATTAGTGTAGCCCCTTGCTAGTATTTTATTTCATATTGCATTTGTTTATTGTTTTTCTGTTCAGATAAACTAATGCTGTTAAGTTTAATATATTTTATATCATATTTCCGCTGTTAATATTTGGATTTCATTTCAGTTCAGCTTATTGGTTGATTAGTTTGAACCTTGACCTGATGTCAGGATATATAATGGGAGGAAGGAGACAAGAGGGAGAGAAGATGGTGGAGAGCGGGTCCAGAGTTTCAGTATTGAGTTGCCAATTAGGGGACCTTTGAATGACTGTAACCTGTAATGTGCGGGCTGTTGGACAGATAACTCAGCAGCAGGTTGCACGTGCATACTGGACTTGGGACGGGAAAGGAACCGAATTCGACGGACAGTCCAATTCAAGGAGCCTTTCTTGTTCTTCTGGACACTGAACTTTTACTCTTACTTCAAGCCACGAGGTGGCTGGTGCGCCACGAGTTGCCCATCGACCGAGTTGCCCATCGACTGAGGGAGATCGCACGGCGTGGCCCAACGCACCTTAGCAACAATCGACAGACTTTTATTTGTCTTTATTTTCAAGTGACTGTGGTAGGCAGATAATAACCATGGTGTATTGCTGCTTACCACCGAGTGACATGCTTATATTAAACAACGTGTATTTTTGTTAAATTAAAGGACCTATTTTATTCTAAATAGTAAGTATAGTAAAAAGAACTCAGGGCGCCCCAACCAGTGTTTTAGTTAACTTAAGTTATGCCCTAAAACGAGGCACAAGGGGCGCTACATTAGCATTCCTATTGTATCTGTATCAGTGGATGGTGTGTATACAAATTCTTGTATTCTGGAATTACTCAGTGCAAAAAAAAAAGACATACAATATATTGAGGCATACTGGATCATGTCTGATTCATTCCAGTGACATATATTGTAGTGGATTCTAAACAATAGAGAGATGTCCTTGTTTTACATAAGAAAACATTGTATATATATATTTTTTTGTGGTAGTTTTAGTGCATTTTGAATGTTAAATTAACTGCTGTGCCGAGCTGAAAGTTGGTTAGGAGAACTGTGTGAAGAGTTTTGAAAAAGTTACCTAAGTATTGATAAATATGTCCTAGCGACTGTAAAAAACTGTATTATTATATGTATATATTTTTTTTTGCATAATGCCGCAGCCGTTTGACCGGCCGTTCGGGAAATCTCCTGACTCCCGACGGCCAGTCCGACCCTGGTCAGAACAGTGTGTGTGTCCAGTGGAAGCTCGCTCTGGGAGACATGTCAGAGCACAGAGAGAGCCGTCAACACTACTGGACCCAGCCCCAGCTGGCCCAGGACACACACTCACACACTCCATCCTTCCATTCAGAATTATGTCCTATTTAAATAGGACAGAATTGTAACCCCTAACTTTAACCTTAACCAATTGTAACCCTATCCCTTACCCCAAACCTAACCTTAACTGAAAAAAGTGACCTGAACCCTAAATTTCAGCTTAACCTTAAGCTTAAAATTTTAAAAAAAAATCTTTTATAATATGTTTCAATCGCTATGACCATTTTTTCAATACTTTTAACAAGTTTCCTAAACCTAACTTATTGGCTAAAGTCAAAGTGAACAGCTGTTCATATTGTGAATTGAAACACAAATATATCCCCTGTATTTTATTCCTTTGCGACTGAGAAACTGCTGGTTGAAGTTATGCAAATACTGTAAATCACAGATGATTCCTAACTAGGAAACCCTCGGGTTTTGAGGTTCTTTCAATCGCATGACCATATGGTAAAGAGGACCTCTTTGGGCTGATCTTAAGAACAATATAGAGCAACATGAAGAAAGTAAGAATAATGCCTGCACGAGGGAGAAGACAAGTACCAGGACAAGGGAGAGGAGTGGGACAAGGGAGAGGGAGTGGAGTTAGAATGCGTGGGGGCGCTCAGAGAAGAGCCAGAGCTAGGGTAACTGATGAAATACTGTAAATGGCAGCTATATTGCATATTTCTTGCAGTAATGTCCTGTTGCAAATTAAGCCTTTACTGCAGCAATTATGTTTCTGTCTTCTTTTTTCTTTTTGTTCTGAATTTCTGCAGCAAAAGAAACAAAATGCATGCATTTACTAAACCCAACAAAACAAAAATGTAGAGAGGTTTTAAAAGAAACTGCATTGCAAAAAACTCTATGATCCATATACTGAGACCTGACACATATAAAAGAATGTATTTTCTGTAATTCCATCTGATGTTAGTGTGTTTATGACATTGTGCTATGATTGACTAAATGTTCCTGTTTAAAGAGAACGTGTGTTAGTGTTTTGGTAGACATGGTGTATTGTTTAGTGTATTTTTGTGTTATGAAAATGAGTGTTTGAGTTTAGTTTACAATGTGTGATTTTGAGCATGAAATTAACCGTTTTGCCAATTGTGTGTCGTAGGTGTGTTAAGAGTTTAGGAAACTTGTTAGAAGTATTGAAAAAAATGTCATAGCGATTGTAAAAAACTGTAATCTGGAAAGTAGATGTTGATCCACAGGTCCCGATAGTGTGAGGACAGGTTTGTATCCTCCAGGGGGGTCTGCTGCTCTGTTTAGCTGGACTATAATACTGTCACCATCAGCTAGATTTGTGTTCGAAGGAGGAGGCGGTTGGTAGATATCCTATGCTTGTATGCCATCACCCCCCCCACACACACACAGACACATACACGCCCCACGCTAGGGGCTGGGGGAGGTTAGGATGTAAGCTCTCACTGCAACGGGACAGGCAGCTGGTAGGACTGGTATGTGTTCATTTGTCCATCTGTCTACCTACCATCCATCCATCCACTCATCAGTCTATTCATCCTTCCACCCACCCATTCATCCACCCATCCATCCATTCATCCCTCCATCTACCCTTCCATTTATCCATTCATCCATCTACCTACCAGGTTTCCTATGGAGAGCATGGCGTTGAATTCATCTGTCATGGGGTAGTGCTCCATGGCCATGAAGAGGGTGTTGAGGACGATGCAGACCGTGATGGCCAGGTCCAAGAAGGGGTCCATCACCATGAACTTCACCAGCACTTTCAGCCTCCTCCAGCAGGGCGAGCCCTCCCAGATCAGGTAGCGGTGGGCAAACCCGTACCAGCAGGGGGGGCACTTCTGACGAGACTCCTCCAGCTCTGGGGGAAGGGAAGAGAACCGCATTGGAGAAAGAAACAGACTCACCCTGTATCTGAGTCAAGCAGGAGCCGAGGAGGAAGGAGAGGATAGAAGGAGGAGGAATATGAGGGGCCATGTAGGCCATGAGAGGTTACATTTACAGTTGTTCATGTGAGAGAGGGTTCATTTTCACTTGTACGTGTCAGAGGTTACATTTTCAGTTGTGTGTGTGAGGTTACATTTTCTGTTGTATGTGTGAGAGGTGTTCACAGTGGTGTTCACAGAGGTTCTCACTCATGAGTATGAAAGGTTTTCAGTTGTCATTGTGTGAGTTTGCATTTTCACTGGTGTATGTGAGAGGTGAATTTTACTGTATTTCAGTAGTGTTTGTGAGAGGCAAAAGGTCTTCAATGGTGTGTATGAGAGGTGAGTTATTATATTATAGATTTATGGCCTACACAGCCCCTCATAGAGGAATCCTTCTTTGCTTCTTTAATTGTTTATTTTCTATGAGCAGCAAGCACCCCAGGCATTATCCATGTGTGTGTGCATGCATTTATGTGTGTGTTTTCCAGCATACGGTGTTATCCTGGTAACCCTGATTACACAGGCCACGACCGCTGAGTCACACACACAGACACTCACACATGAACACACACACGTACAGACACACATGCATACACGCACACATGGACACACACATTTACATGTAGTCATTTAGCAGACGCTCTTATCCAGAGCGACTTACAGTAAGTAGCCTACAGGGACATTCTCCCCGAGGCAAGTAGGGTGAAGTGCCTTGCCCAAGGACACAACGTCATTTAGCACAGCCGGGGAATCGAACCAGCAACCTTTGGATTACTAGCCTAATTCCCTAACCGCTCAGCCATCTGACCCCCCCACACATGTACAGACACGCACACATCAACACACAAATGTACAGACACGCACACATCAACACACACACATAGACACACAGACACACACTCACACATACATACATGGACACACTTGCTTCAGTCTTCTAGAGATTCTTCCACCCCTCCTCCAACCTCTCACAGCACAGTCACACAAGAGAGAAAACCCAGACCCAGGTCCATTCATCTAATGAGACACTGATTTTAGGTAATACCATGTGTGGTGCTGTGTGGGTGGTGCTGTGTGTGTGTGATACTGTGTGTGGTGCTGTGCATGTGGTTCTATGTGTGTGATACTATGTGGTGCTATGTGTGTGGTTCTGTGTGAGTGATTCTGTGTGTGCGACAATGTGTGTGGTGCTGTGTGTGTGATACTGTGTGTGTGGTGCTGTGTGCTCCTCCACCATCACACTCCTTCTCCATCACACTCCTCCTCTTCCACCATCACACTCCTTCTCCATCACACTCCTCCTCTTCCACCATCACACTCCTCCTCCACCCTCACACTCCACCATCACACTCCTTCTCCATCACACTCCTCCTTCTCCTCCACCATCACACTCTTCCTTCTCCATCACACTCCTCCTCCACCATCACACTACTCCTCCTCCTTCTCCATCACATTCCTCCTCCTCCACCATCACACTCCTTCTCCATCACACTCCTCCTCCTCCACCATCACACTCCTTCTCCATCACACTCCTCTACCATCACACTCCTTCTCCATCACACTCCTCCTCCACCATCACACTCCTTCTCCATCACACTCCTCCTCCACCATCACACTACTCCTCCTCCTTCTCCATCACATTCCTCCTCCTCCACCATCACACTCCTTCTCCATCACACTCCTCCACCATCATTTGTGTGTGTGTGGTGCTGTGTGGGGCTGTGTGTGTGGGGCTGTGTGCTGCTGTGTGTGTGGTGCTTTGTGTGTGGTGGTACTGTGGGCGGTGCTGTGTGTGGTACTGTGTGTGGTGCTGTGTATGGTACTGTGTGGGGCTGTGTGTGTGGTGCTGTGTGTGTGGTTCTGTGTGTATGGTGCTGTGTGTGACCTCACCCTCCATGGCATCAGTGAGGTAGCTTGTGGCGCTGAGGGCGCGGTCTCGCTGGCCGTCTTGACAGTATGGGTGGGGCAGCAGCATGGTGCTCAGCTCCGTGGTTGAGCTGGGGCCCTGCACACAGGAAGTACAGGGGTCAAGACAGGAAGTGCAGAGATCTGGAAAGGAGCAGCATCTTTGTATCTAAGTCCAGGTCAGTAAGTCACTGAGACAAACCCAGCTGCAAAATACCGAAGCATTTGGTCTCGCACACGCAGACTGGACTGGACAGCAATATTACACTAATTGAGTTTATAAGGTTAGTATAGGTTATTATGTGTATTAGAGGTTTAGTATACCAGTGTTTCCCCTACCATTATATTAGGGGGACGCCCCGCCCCCCCAACGGCACCCCCCGCCCCCCCCCCCCTGGAAGGTCAAGTTAATAAAAATTAAAAGATTTTTTTTCTTCTTTTTTTATAGATTTTTTTTCTTTTTTATATATATATATATAGCGCCCAATCACAAAATAAGTCATTAAAGGTTACCTTTCCTATAAAACGGGTATATAGCTTGCTCTTTTATTAAACAAAGTAAATGGCCTTATGTTATTTATGTTATTTACACGACGGCGTGTCATTTCTGTCTCTACATGGTCGCCGCCCCCCCAAGCTGTAAACCTAGGGGAAACACTGTATACTGTATTGTATATTTTATATTTTGTATATTTAGGAGGTTTATTATATTTTAGCTTATCATAGATGTTCTGAGTACTTATATGTTATGTTAGGCCAGGTTGCTTTGCGATGTCATGTCCTAAGAATTTCGGTGCCCAGTCTGACCTTGTGTTGTTCTGTGCATCTGACAATAAAGACTTGAACTTGAGAGAGAATATGAATACAGACAGATTCCATCCTGTCTCCTCTGGCTCCATCCTACACACACACCGTCATCATCCAGACAAGGCCACAACAAACACCTCCTCCATCACACTCCTCCTCCTCCACCATCACACTCCTTCTCCTCCTTCTCCATCACACACCTCCACCACCATCACACTCCTCCTTCTCTATCACACTCCTCCACCATCACACTACTCCTTCTCCATCACATTCCTCCTCCTCCACCATCACACTCCTTCTCCATCACATTCCTCCTCCTCCACCATCACACTCCTCCGCCTCCACCATCACAATCCTCCTCCATGACACTCCTCCACCATCACACTCCTCCATCACACTCCTCCTTCTCCACCATCACACTCCTTCTCCATCTCACTCCTCCACCAACACACTCCTCCATCACACTCCTCCTCCACCACCATCACACTCCTTCTCCATCACACTCTTCCTCCTTCTCCATCACATTCCTCCACCATCACACTCCTCCTTCTCCATCACACTCCTCCTCCTCCCCCATCACATTCCTCCTCTGTCTCTGTTCCTGTTAGCACCTGACTAGAGATGCTGGCTTATGGGATGGATGGAGGTAACTATGGCAGCAGTGTTCCATGTCTGAGGCTGGAGTCTCTCTGTGTTAGGGACAGCCCACCGCCCAGTCATTATACATGTCCAATCAAACAATCTCACTCCCACTTCCTGCTGTCAGACATGGGGGAACCACAAGCTCCACCTCGGCCCACCATTCATCCAGCATTTGTTGCCATTGCATGTTGCCATGGTAGCGATTCCAGGACAACTGAGCGTCCGACACCCTCCCCCTTTCCGGCCTGACACACACATACACATCCATCTCTCTCTCTTTCCCCAACCCCCATCTTCCTTCTGTGTGTGTGTAAGTGTGAGTGTGTGTGCGTGTGTCTGAGTGTGTATGGTGTCAGAGCATTAGCAGGTAGGTACCGTATTTTTCGAAAATAAGCCGCATTTTCTATAAACCGCACCCCACCAGAATAGGAGCTTTGTGTTTGTAAATCTGAGTATAAACCACATTGGAATATAGGCCGCACTTGATACGGGAACGATACCAAGCAATGCACGAGTATAGGCGATTTTACAGCATGCCGTTGTGTAACACACTTCGAAAACGAAAGTAAGTAAGTGCGTAATGTATGTTTTCTATTGCCCGGTAATTAACTAATATTTACCTTTAGACGCGAGAGTTCTAAATATTTCCGACGGTCTCCAAAGCGTAAGTTATTTTTCCGAAATGGTAGCTAGCTAGCTTTAGTTAGCTTCCGGTCTAAGTTAGCTAGCATAATACTCGTAGCAATGCTACTACCTGCTAGTGTTTACATTACATTTTGTCATTTAGCAGACACTCTTATCCAGAGCGACTTACAGTAAATACAGGGACATTCCCCCGAGGCAAGTAGGGTGAAGTGCCTTGCCCAAGGACACAACGTCATTTTACCCAGCCGGGAATCGAACTGGCAACCTTCAGATTACTAGCCCGATTCCCTAACCGCTCAGCCACCTGACTCCTGACTCCCATTAGAAGTAGACCTCTCCAAGTAGTGTTACTTGTTAGCCTTCTCATTAGCACATTTTGAAGTCATACTAAAAACTAAAAAATGTTGTCCATCGGAAAAAAATCAGTTGGAACGTTATGCTGTGAGACCCGCATTCGAATTATCACATATTTGCGACGCTACTCCTTAACGGGTTAAATACTGTGTGAGAGCATAGGGCATGTAAAACGACTAGTCCTCCTCTGTGTATCCTGTTACTCCAGGCTACCCTGAGGGACCCTAGATCACTGAAACTAGCCAAGCAGTAACTAGTGAGTAGTACCTAGTACCTGCATGCTGTCTCACTCTTTCTCTCTGTCTCTATCTCTCTCTCTCACACACATACACATCTTCACTCTTCTCTCTCACACTCCGGAGCAGTGTCAGACTCAGCCTGGGGCAGAGTGAATCAAACACACACATCCCACACACACATACACACACCACACACAAACCCTAACACCTCTAGATGAGAATACTTACACTCTCTTCCTGAACCTTCTCCATGGTGCATGGCTGGGAGCCCCTGGGGGGAGACCCCGTTGTGGTCCACAGCCATGAACACCCTGCCGTTGATGTTGAGGCAGGGGGGCTGAAACACCCCTGACCCCCTGCTAGCCGTGCTGTACGTACTGGGCCGTCGTCTCGATGACCAGGGCAGGATCAGTGACCCTCGTCCTTCGACCTCTCCCGGGACACTGTACTCATCATCCGCCATGTCACCCTCTGAGTCCTTGTTCCTCAGGCGGAAGTTGAAGATGCTGAGCTGGCTGCCCCTGCGCGTTCGCGATGAAAGGGTACGCTGGAGGAGGGGGTGGGGGGGCTGTGTGTGTGTGTGGGGGGGGGGGGGGGCGACAACAGGTGAGAACACAGCCAGACCAGTGTCCTATAAGTATCAGACCGGTTCAGACCAGTTCAGACTCATTGGGTGTTGGACAAGACTTACAACAAGACTTAAGGCCGCAATATGCTTCTCCGACTCCGTTTACGGATGGGCGGGCTTACGGAAACGGACGGATACGGACGGATAGACTGCATTTATGGTTCTCTGTAGGGTGTGGGTGCTGAAAACAATTCACCGCCAGAAGAGTAGGTGGCGCAACGTTTTTTTGTAAGTCGTCGTCGAGTGTTTATTTACCTAGGTTATCGAGAAGTCGGAGCAAATTTACAAATTAGCCGTTTCATCAATAAAATACGCACATTTTCAGCAACTACACTGCCCATTTCTCGTCACATTTTAATTCAGATGCTGATTTACATGTACTGTTTAGCTGAAATATAATGTAAAAACTTACAGCAATGGCGGCAATCCCGCCCCCGCCCCTGACGCAAGCGGTTCTTAATACTGACCAATCACAGCAATCACGGGTATCCGTAACTATCCGAAATTACGACGGATAGTTAAAAAATTCAGGAGGTGCACGTCAAGCTCTTCGGGGCTCTCCGTGGGCTCTTGGAAAGCTCGGAGAGGGCGTTCCCCGTAGAGGAGGGCGTTCCCATGTGTCCGTTTTTTGGAAAACGGAGAAGCATATATCGGCCTTTAGCTAAGAGCATGACTGCAGCATGACAAAATGACTACACATTCTGCTCTCCCACATGTTGTCAACATCCCTCAGAATTCTACAGTTTGGTCAAATGGATCTGACTTCGCGTGAGAGACACATGAAGCTATGTAAGATGGTATCCAATTTACAGTGTACAACACACAGTGTTTCGCAAATCACTAAACACACGTTTCTACATTAGACACAGAAATATAAGATAAAAACCATATTATCTATATCTATTAGAAACCAAACTTTGCATTCAAGATACACACAAAGCCCTCAAATAAAATCTACCTTCTGAATACCCTTTACACATTGCTGGGAGGAATTGAAAACACTATTATAAATATAGCTGCAAGCAGCAATGGCGGATTCCTCCTTCAAGATGGCAAAATGTTGTAAAATTGACAGATAGTTACACTGGGATTAACCAAAAGACTTGAAACTAATTTATGTCAGAAAAAAAAGAAAAGGTTTAGGGCTCTGACTATATTAGAACCCACAACCCTTCACATAGCAGCCCTGCGTCTCATCCTACTAAGCCATTCACAGACATGCCAACCTGCAGACTCATTTCCGGGAGGTGGTTTAAAACTGTTGTAATTTAGTCCTATTTATATATGGGACATAAAAACGGGACAACGGGATGACTGGGTTGCTGCTGTAAAGAATAGCTTACTCGTAGTGCTTTAAAAAAGTTGTTTGGAAGGGAATTTCCAATCCTAGCATCAGTGGCGATGTGTTCTGGCTTAGGTAACTTAAATGAATTTGCGGCAGGCAAGGGATCCACCTGAACAATCAATATACTTCATTCGAGCTAACTTGGTAAATATGACACTATGCCTACGTAGACTACAAGTAGCTAGCTACGGTGGTGAACCTGGCTTGTTTTGCAGTGGTTTACAGTCTCACTAAACAGATGATTGGAGTGTTGTAATGGGCTCAAATAAACACTATGCTATGTTTTACAACCGGAGGATTGACCGGAAGACTAGAAACCGTTCTGTCAAAAAAAATAAAAAAAATAAAAAGAATTGCCGTACACTGGTTTTGAACCTACAACCCTTCGTTTACCAGCACAACATATTATCCAATTGAGCCATTCTCAGATCTTGACTTCCCAATGTTCAGTAACTGGATAACAAAATGAGACGTTTCTCCAATGGCAAGCATTGTCAGATTTGGTTAAAGTTCAAACAGCTGTAATTTAGTTCTATTTGGGACAACGGGATGACTGGGTTGCTGCTGTAAATAATAGCTTACTCGTAGTGCTTTAAAAATGTTGTTTGGGGTGCCATAACTTGTCATGGAAGGGAATTTCAAATCATGCCTAGCATCAGTGGCGATTTGTCCTGGTTTAGGTTACTGAAATGAATTTGTGCAACAGGCAAGGAATCCACCTGAACAATCAATATACTTCATTAAAGCTAACTCAGTTGTGAATCTGACACTACCATGCATAGACTCCAAGTAGCTAGCTACTGTGGTAAACCTGTGTTGTTTTGCAGTGGTTTACACAGTCTCGCTAAACAGATGATCGGAGTGTTGTTATGGGCTCAAATAAACACTCATTGCTATGTTTTACAACCGGAGGATAGACCGGAAGACTAGAAACCGTTCTGTCCAAAAAAAATGTATTGCCTTTGACTGGTTTTGAACCTACAACCCTACGTTTACCAGCACAACATCTCATCCAATTGAGCCATTCTCAGATCTGGACTTTGCCATGTTCAGTAACTGGATAATAAAATAAGGCAAGCATTGTCAGATTTGGTCCAAGCTCAAACAGCTGTAATGAAGTCATATTTTCACATATCAAGGTGAAACTTTGCAGGGTACTTCAGGGGGTGTCACCTTAAAGCCTATTAGTTTTGAAAAACCATCATTCAAAATGACATTTGATTTAGTGACACAAACATATTGAGGCAATGTGGACATTTACATAAATACACCCCTTTCAGCCATTTTGTTTTTGATTCAACTGTCTTAAGTAACGTTTTTAAATACATCAATGATACATATCTGTACAAAATTCCAAGTCAATTTGAATTTTGGTTTAAGAGAAGAGGGATTTTGAAGGTTTTCCCAAATTATCACTGTACAGGAAAATCCATCATGGTGGACCTTATGGGTCCTTGAGGCTTTTTTGTTCCTCGTGAAAAATGAGGCATGCACAACAAGTTTCAGAAGAATTGGAGCAATGGGGTGGAAATGCCATCACTTTGAAAAGTGGACATTTGGGCGTGGCCTGTGGCGCCCCCTATTGTCTGATGTGGGCCAGTCTGTGTTTGGGCGGTATTTGTGGCATGTTGTATCAATATGCCAAATTTCAAAACTTTTTACCAATGTGTTCATGAGATAAATTACAAGAATAATAATAATAATAATAATAATAATAATAATAATAATACCAACAATTCCAATAGGTTTCCTCCTGACGGAGGAATCCTAAAAAGGTTTTCATGAACCAATAACTAACGTGTCCCTGAATTTTAGATATGTTCCACCTCATGAGTTTGACATGATGTAAATCATAAAAATGGCAAATATTGCAATTATCCTTCTTACAGGATATTTATTTTCTATTTACATTATACAGCAATTGCATCTTGAGCTCTTGTTACTGTAGTGGTCACAGTATGCAAATAGTAGTACTGTTAGTCAACAACACAAATTCATTACTGTAAATTGTAATTCGGGGAACAAAGACCATTTTCACCTGGGTAACAGGGCTTGAGTAAACTACAGTACTGTTCATTCTGGGTCAGCATCCTGTCTCTGACCAGGGTAAGGCCAGAGATTTTCAGCAACATCACAGGCAATGCTTTCTCTAACTAAATAGCAGGGGAAAATGCTCTTGAATGCCTGAGCCATCCCTGACAAGACTCCACAGCAATGTCCCCACAAGCTTCTTCCATGGCTTAGAGAAGGTTGTTCTGTACATAGGGATTTCTGTCATAGTGTGGCACGGATCTCATTTGAGATTGTTGTTCTTCTTACTCTTCCTCTGCCTCTTCCTCTCCCTTGTCCTTCTCCTCTCATTCTGACAATTCTGCCTCTTCCTCTGATATTTGCATCCATGATTTCAAAGTACAGGTGAGTTTACCTTTTTATTCATTCCAAACCCCTGATTGCTTGTTGAGTATTTTTGCTTGTTAGTGCTTACACATGGATGATTGGTTGTTAAGGGTGTATGAATTGTACTGGTTTTGTGAGGATGGCTTACACATACCATTTGTGTGTCAGCAATCAAGAAAAACTGAAATTGCATTTTCAAGACACTGCCTTGTAAAATGCCACACGTGAACGAATGGATCAAACACAGGCATCAGGTGTACAAGCACTTGATGTGGAAAAAACATCATACTGTTGTAATTATGAAGATGGGTAATGATTATGGATTGAATGAAACTTGTAATCACTTTTGCAGTACATGCTATATTATTGAAAACTAGATGCAAAGCTGTTGGCTGATTATTGTTATCCCTAAACAATGGTAGGAAACTTTAAGCCCAAAATATAAGGTCTAAATAATTAAAGGAGGAGTAGGGGAGAGGAGCAGGGATATGCCATCAAAAGGAACCAGGATGCATAGATATAACTTATGAGACATTTTTGGCTCTACGCCCAGAAACCTAATGTCGAGCGGGCGGTTCAAGGTCAGAAAGGCCCTAAATTGGGAGAGAGGTACCAGAAATTTGAATCCTCAGAGACAAAGGGACGCTTGGTAATATTACCGAAGGTCTACGTAAGTAACAGATATCGCACCATATTAACATACAAGGGGGAGAGGACTATATAAGTTCAATTGTCCGGAGAAAACTTCAGTCTGATCCCGGGATCACGCTCACGTTCTATTGGGAATCTTTGTTACCTGAGAACCAATAAAACACTTTGCATCAACCCTGCTGAGTTCCAGTGCTATTTTTTAAGTTTGAGAAGAGACTAAGACGTAGAACTTTTGTTTCAACACACTAAAGTGCTTAATTGTAAAAATACCAATCAGGTGTAAGCACTATAAAAAGGCAACAGGTCAGTGTACCTGTCCTCATCAAAAATGGAAGGCAATGTTGCAGGAAGAGGAAAAGGGAGAGGTAGAGTAAGGATGAGAAGGGGAGCCCGTGGAGGAAGAGTGGTAGGGAGAGGTAGACCTGGAGGCCATGGAAGAATAGGGCCAAATTGACAGTATCTAATGAAATTCGAACAACATTGGTTGACCATGTTGTGAACCATGGGGCAACATTGAGAGAGGCTGAACAGAGAGTTCAGCCCAACCTCAGTAGATACTGTTGCAACAGTAATTTGGACATTTCGATAAGAGCACAGATGAAAACTACTATTCTCTACTGTCTACAGTACAGTAAAATGTAGCCTACGTACATGCATTACACCAGTACTTTTTTTGTACACATTCAATGATTGAAACAATGTACTGTATTTCATTTGCTGAATACTTTAAAAAACTGTAACATCTCACCCTGCCTCCGTCCACCGACTCCATCTTCAGCATCCTGTCCTCTGATTGGTTCTCCCCCTCCTCAGCCACACCCCCCAAACCCGTGCTGCGCCTCCTGTCCAACGCATGGTCATCGTGGAAGGCAAAGGGTGAGGGGTCTGGTGACATCATCGAGGCGGTGTCCTGAGCCTTCTGGGATGCCTGCAAAGCAAAGATAGTTACTATCTGTCTGTCCGTCCATCCATCTCTCTCTCTCTCTCTCTCTCAAAGAAAGCAAGAGTGTGAACCCAGGAGCTGAAGAAATCATACAGAAATTCAAACTCGCCGCACCTCCCACTGTGTAAGACTCTCTCTCTCTCTGTGTGTGGTTCTGACCTGCTGCTCCCTCTTCAGCCTCTCCACAGCCAGCTGGAACTCCCTCTCCTTCTGCCAGGCCTCAGCGATGGTGGCCTGGTTCTGCTCCTCGTAGGCCATGGCCACCACGGCCAGGATCAGGTTCACCAGGTAGAACGATCCCAGGAAGATCACCACTACGAAGAACACCATGTAGGTCTTCCCTGCTGAGCGCAGGGTCTGCAGACACACGTGATGGTGAACACACTGACACACACAAACACACACATTCTGGACTTGAACATAAACTCCTACCTGGTGGTAGAGGTTTTCCCAGTAGTCCTGAGTCATTAACCTGAAGAGGGACAGGAAGGCCCAGCCGAAGGAATCAAAGCTGGTGTAGCCATAGTTAGGATTACGACCCGCCTTCAGACAGTCAAACCCGTCTGGACATTTCCTACAACAACAACAACAACATCATCTTTGTCTGTTGTTTCTCTATGGAAATGTTGGTTAGTGCTCTGTGGGCGAGTATGAATGTCCTTAATTCATGACCCTGACTAAAGCAGGATTGCATGTCTCCATGTCTGGTGAGAAGCTTTCAGACTGTTGAGAGACCACCTCAGAAGGCTGCAAATTCCTTCATGTTTAATGAAACACAGTTCAACCTGAATCAAACTGACTCAACAACAGAGTAAGAACAGCAAGACAGAGTAAACAGAAGAAAGACTGTCTGGTCTGTTTAATCAGCTATGGTTGCTCCTATTTACTGTAATGATGCAATTTTTGTGTTAATAATCTATTAATTAACAGTAAAACAGTAGCAGAGGCTACTGTATCTAATTAGCTCCCACACTCAGACTTACAAAATGACCAACATTGTCACACAATAAAGTACGTGTAGCGTGTGTTTGTGGACTGTGTGTGTTTATAGTGTATCTGCACACAGATGTCTGCGACAGCAGCAGTGTGATAGGTCTGGTGTATAGACCACATTAGTGTGATAGGTCTGCTACAGGACAGTCAGGATCCTTTAGTTCATTGTGACCAACTAGACCAGGGGTACTCAATTAGAAACCCAAAAGGTCCACTCAGCAAATTTCCATTCAGTCCAGGGTCCGGAAAAGTGATGGTTTATTTTTCTGGCCCTTACCTCAGAGTTCTGGGGGTAATTTTGTTCAAAGTGTCTATGCTTTGTGTCATAGTGACGTTTCACGTTAGCTCTACCACTTTTGACAAGGGCAACCGTCTCATTGCAGATTAAACACATCGGTTTTGTGCTCCCCACCGGCAACACAAATGCATACTTGTCAGTCCATTCTGTCTGAAATTTGCGATTTTCTGAATCAACTTTTCGCTTTTTGCTGGGTTTTGTCCCGCCATGATTTTTGCTAAAGAAGAAACAGGTAGGCTACCGTTAGCAAATCGATTAGCCTGCGTTGTTGCGAATGACACACAACCTGCGTGACCCACAGAGGTTGCAACCAACATTGAGTGAGTGAGTTGTCATGTTGATTACTATTACAGCTCCTGATTGGATCATTGGATTGGACACAGAAGATAGAAACCACATTTAGTAGCAAAACAATATAGCCGTGAATGGAAACTTGCTTGGATCGTGACAAAATTAGAATGTTGATTTTGGCTTTGGTCCAAATTGTATTACGTCTGAGTCCGGATCAGGACTGCGGTCCGCCTATTGAGTACCCCCGAACTAGACAGTCAGGAAGGTGCCACTTAATGTGGTGATGCCAGCCCAAAGCAATGTCACCACATGCTCATCCAATGTGACACACACACATACATACACACACAAACCACACACACACACATACATACATGCACACACACAGAGTTGTAACGGGGTGGAGGTAAGAATGAGGGGAAGTTAAAAGGCCCAGACCACATTCACTCCCCCACCTCTCCCCGTCCCAGCACGTCAGCCCCCTGCTCTGCCTGGCCAGAGAAGAAGAGGTGTGAGGGTGTGGAGTCATGGATGTTATCACACACACACCTCACTGTGTCTATAGACCAAGTGTTAATGGACACAACCACTTCAGACCCCCTCTGGGCCCCCCCACACACACTCACACATTCATCCCACACACATACTCTCAAAAACATACTATCGTTCCCAGAAACTGATATCCTTTATAGACAGTGTGTGTGTGGCTGGAGGAGCTGGTTTCTTTCAGCACAGAGGCAGGTGGGCTGACTATCACTAGACTGTCAGAGCATGGCATTCTGCATGACAGACACACACACACACAAACAGCCCAGTGCTATTCTGGGCACCAGCATTCCCCACTAGCCTGAGTGGAAAAGGTATGTGTGTGTGCGAGTGTGTGTGGATGTGTGTCTGTTTGATAGCATAACTCCATATCTGTTGTTTCTATTACATTTCCCTGTCGCCGAGCGGGCGGGAGGACCAGGGGGCAGGATGGGGGCAGGAGGGTGGCAGGAGGGGGACAAAAGGGGGAGAGGAGGTGTCATGAAGGAATGATTTCAAAGAAGCTCCCCGCTGCTCCCACCCTCCTCTCCAGTCCTCATGTGGTCTCATTGCGCTAGGGGAACAGGCTCCAGCTAGTCTTTGGGGAGATGACTGGTGTCTTCTCCTCAGGTGTAGAAGGACGACAGGACGAAGGACGCCCTCACACTCCCATAATAAGAGTAACCAGGAGGATGTTGCTTGAGCACACTGTTGTGAACTTACTTTCTCCAGAGAGAGAACTTGACTTCCCTCCACTCTTTCTCTTTTATCTCTCTCCGTCTCTCCCCCCTCTCGGTCTCCTGCGTAGCCTTTAAAGATTACTGATAAAGACTAATGTCTTCATCAGTACCATCATAGAAGGCTATAACTGCACCAATTAACCATGCACCAGGTCTCAATATAGAACCAAGCAGACAAACAAACAGATATTCCCAGATCTGGCATCAGACCAAGCCTTTGATCTGGTTCAATAAATGATAATTGTCGACCTTAGAGCTGTGATCTTTACGGCATCTCAGACATCCCATAATGATAGAGTATTTATAGATAGAAGGTCTAATAAAGTCACACCATACAGACAGACCGATAGAAAGGGAGGTAGGGAGGGAGGGAAGCAGGAAGGGCATCTGCAGCCTTCTCTAGATCCTCTGTGTCAACATCTACAGAGAGATGTGACTCACTGGAATCTAATGAATGTAATGTGATGTGAACATGTAAACCTTCGCCTGGTAAATTAGTGTGACACACACACACTTTCCTCTCCCCTCCTCTCCTCTGTCCTCTTGTCCTCTCCTCTTGCCTCCTCTCTCCTCCTTCCCTCTTCTCTCCTCTCTCTGCCAGTCCTCCATTACCCTAACCATTAAAGGAGCAGTCGGAAGGGCAGAATTGATCAAATGGAAGGAACCGCTCTGCCAGGTCAAGCTCCTGTAAATGTACACACATGGTCTAAGTGAAGCTAAAGGATGTGACATGCTGACCGGTGTGTGTGTGTGTGTGTATGCTCAATAAAACAACAAAAATGTGTTCAGTAGGCCATCTACCCATGGCTTACTGAACACGCCCCCATGTGATGATTGGCACGTCAGGCTGTGATTGGCAGGTCAGGCTGAGGTGGAGAGCAGACTAACAGATACAGCTTATTGATCAGCTCAGAGCTATATTGGCTCAGAGATACATAGTCTGACACTCAAACAGTCTGCCAGACAGGCAAACAAACAAGCCAGAAACTCTGTGGACCGTGGACCAACACGCACACACATTCCTAACCTCATCAGCACCGTAAAACACATATTCCACTCCATAGTCTAGACATATCAATAGTGGAGACATTTGTTTTCCTCCCTGAGACCTTAGAGATGCTGTTCAGACTGAAGGAGGGACATGGGACCTACGGTCTCTTCTTCTACTTCCAGGTACCTTGTCATTGAAACCGCTGGTCTGCTGACCAGTTTGATTCTGGTGCTGGCAGTGTGTCTTAACCTTCCCAAGAGATGTGGGTCTACTGTAGCTATGTGGACAGCCTGGAACAAGCAGTTCTATAACACCATTGAGCGTGTCCAGCAACAGACATAACTGTGGTCAGTGTGTTTTATGTCAGGTTGGTCTTATCAGCTCCAGGAACACAGACATCCGGCCTTTGTCCTGTCTGTGGGTTTGTGGGCAGATGTCTCATTCACAACACTCTGGAGATGTCGTAATTCAGCTTTAAGGCCCCATTACACCAATCCATGGATAACCCTTCCAGACAAGGCATACAGAACCACGACCTCAACACAGAACCACACTTGACCTCAAAAGAACTTGACAGGGCCTCAACAGAACGAGACTGGACCTCAAAACAGAACCACACTTGACCTTACCACAGAACCTGACTGGACCTCAACACAGAACCACACTAGACCTCAACACAGAACCTGACTGGACTTCAATAGAACCAGACTGTCCCTCAACACAAAACTAGACTCAACCTCAGTAGAACATGACTGAGCCTCAACAGAACCAGAATGGACCCCAACAGAACATGACTGGACCTAAACAGAATCACACTGGGTTTCACAGACAGAACCTGACTGGACCTCAACACAGAACCTGATTGGGTTTCACAGAACCTAAAGAGACAGTAGGGACTAGGTGGTCCCCAGAACATTCATTTCTCCAGCATCTTCATTCAAGCATCACAGTTTTTTTTTTTACAATCGCTAGGACATGTTTCTCAATACTTTGGTCACATTTCCAAAACTCATGTAGTTTTCCTTTCAGCTAGGCAGCTAGCTAGCTGTTATTTTCCCATTCAAAATGCACTAAAACTTTCAAAACACTTCATACATGTCTCATATCAACTAATTCTTCCATTACACGAGCAAAGGTTGTCATCCAATAAGCACACCTTGTCACTCGTAAAACATCGACCTAAAGAATGTTAGCAACAGGTAGCATTACACAATGCTATCTTTTGTCAAATGTATTGACAAAACAATAGTGATACCTGTCTACTGTTTAAAATTCACTGCAGTATATCTTACAGGAATGAATCAGACATGATACAAGATGCGTCTCTATGTTTTACAGCGTTTCACATTTTGCCCTTCCAAAATACAATATTGTAATTTGTACACCATCTACCAATACCGTAGCAATGCTAGGCAACCCTTGTCTTCTACATTTGGCCACAGGTTCTCATCCACATCATTTTATATCATCTTGGGTTCCTGGTCCATCCCTAACTATCCTACTTCTGGATTATTACTAACCTACTTCTGGATTACGGTAAATCCAGGCAACCAGCTTTCATTGCTTCCAGGAGGGAGCGAATTGGATTGTTTAGCGAATTTTTGGGATAGTATTTCAATTTTTTGATTTGGAATATATTTCAATATTACTGAAGAAAATTCCTGTCTATTCAATTTTGTGTTTTGTTAGGTTTAGAACGTACGTTAACAGTTTTGAAAAGAGTATGTAAACATGTGCAAATGGGCTTGTGGGTACATAAAGTTTGAGGGTGTGAAAATAGTTCATGTAATTTGAAAGGTGTTGTCAATGAATGCATTTTGTGCTAAAGCAATGAAAAATGTCAGTTTAGCTGACATAAACTGATGTTGTGCTCACTGTATGAAGAGTTTTGAAAATGTGACCAAAGAATTGAAAAGCAGGTCCTAGCGATTAAAAAAAACTTGTCATACATGCACTGATGGATTTGCACTAATTTAATAGGGAGGTTCTAACTAACTATAACCCTGAATAATCCTATCCTTAACTCTGAAGAAGCCTAACCATAACACTGAATAATTTGTACCTTAAAGGTCACATGACATGAAAACTTCACTTTAGGAGGTTATTTAACATTAATATGAGTTCCCCTAGCCTGCTTTTGGTCCCCCAGTGGCTAGAATTTTCGATAAGTGTAAACCAAGCCCTGGGTGTTCTTCTCCGCCTTTGAGAAAATGAAGGCTCAAACGCTCGGTTTGAAAAATCCGCTCTTATTGACGTAACAAGGAGCCAGGCTACCGCCCTTCTCTCTGCTGTGCCCGCCCAGATAATCTGGCCCGCCAATGAGGAATTGAGCTACGATTGTGCAAGGGCAAGTGCAATATTGTGTTTTCCTGCAGAGACATCATGCCATGGCTAGCAAACGAACGAAGCATAACAGTTGCTCAGTGCTTGGATGTACAAATCAACACACAAGTCTTTTTGTAGTTCCGTCATCCGAGCCTCTAAACAATCAGTATCTTAATTTTATTTTCGCTGAAAATGCGCCTACACAACTTCTGTTGTAGGCGCATTTGTTTTGTATGTCTGCGCCTAACACTTCAGCCACGACTGTTTCCTCAACTTAAGCTAATACAAAACTGGCCTTGCTGAAATTAAATTCTGGATCAGTACTAACTCTCCTTCGTCCAGCTACTAACCTCGGACAAGTAAGTTAACTAACGCTATATCATTTTGTAGCTTTACTGTATATGGTTACCTAGCTTGCTACCCTTAGAATGTGGCTGTAACATTAGCTCTGCAGCTAACAGCTGAGTTACTGTCGCTATGGAAAGGTAGATAGCATCAAGTATAAGTGTGAATACATATGCTGTACGTGAGTGTTGTACACTTCTTTGTTATTTGGATAAACGTTCTGCTGTTGGTGTTAATGCGCGCGCGATATCCGCCTTTCCCCTCATTGAAATGACTGAGTGTGTACCTCTGCAAACCAGGGTTATCAGATGAGAATGGGCAAATTCGAGGTATTTTACAGCAACGGGGTTACAGCCATTGCGATACATCCGTTGTAAACATTAGCGCATGGTGCCGCCCCTCCGCTCCTCATTAGCATTTAAAGCTACAGACACCAAAACAGCGCGTTCTGAGGAAAGCTCCTTGTGGGACTGCTAGTAGTGGCTGTAATTCTGCACCAAGGCTGAATTTCGGGAAAGAGACTTCTGATACAGTATTAGGGGACCACTAAGGCCTATATAAAAGCATCCAAAAACAGCATGTCATGTGACCTTTAAGGCCCCGTCACACCATAACGTTCTGGTCGACGTTCTATGACGTTAGAGGAAACGTTGGTAATCGTCCATGGTCGCTGGTATAGCGCTGGTATAGCGCCAGAAGCAATGATGGAAGTCGCTACGCCAAGCGTCTGACAATGGTGGAAGTCGCTACGCCAAGCGTCTGACAATGGTGGAAGTCGCTACGCCAAGCGTCTGCCAATGATGGAAGTCGCTACGCCAAGCGTCTGCAATGATGGAAGTCGCTACGCCAAGCGTCTGACATTATGTGGTAAGTTAGCTATGCTAAGTGGCTAGCTACCTATCAATGGGAGAAAAACATTAAAGTACATGACATGGCTATTTCAGCTAGCTAGTGTTGGGCTGTATTGGCAGACCTGAATTAGACTCCGAAATTACCATAGAAAATTGTGTTGTGTGTATAGTTTGAAGCAAGTTTTCATGTCATGTTTGGTATTAATTTCGTATTTTATGCATCACATGATTCTAGTAATGTTTTCAGTGTTGTAAAATGTATATTTGCTGGTTTGATAGCCTAGAGTTTTGTCGTGCAGAGGCCCAAAATGTGTTAACATATTCTCTTGTCTTGCAAAGGCATATTTGGCTTACTGCAGCCAAGTACCGGTGATGGACCATTTGAATTTGTATGTGTCAGGCAATTGTTTCTTCATATAGTCGGCGTCGCTATTTCAGTATGCAGGATGGGTTTACAAAAGGAGAAGCTAAACCAATCACTGAGTTTGATTAGCCTCCTATACTTGCTCAGGTTAGGTGCATTATGTTTATTTGCATTTAAAATACCTTTGTTATTGTTTGCTCTGAAGGTAGCGTTTCTTTCTGTATTGATTTTGTTACATTGTCATAATGTATTGATTATCTTACTATTTTGATAATAAACGATGTTTTTGCATTTAAAGTTACTTGTCCTTGTGCCTGCTTTCAATGTTTGGACAATATTATTTGCTGGAGTCCTAAGTCACTATCAAGAGAGAGCCTTTTTATGTGTCCCTGACAAAGAAAAGGTGAATATGAGTTGTATGTGCTGGTTTTAAAATGTAATACCATTTCATGTATTTTAAGTTGTTTTGTGTCCACAGGAGGATTAGTTTTCACCACTGTTCTACCATTTAGTCTGTTAGCTGAGTTCCAGTTCAAGTCTTTTATTGTCAGATGCACAGAACAACACAAGGTCAGACTGGGCACTGAAATTCTTAGGACAAGACAACGCAAAGCAACCTGGCATAACATATAAGTACTCTGAACATAGATTACATCTATGATAAGAAAATAAAATAAAAACTCCTAAATATACAAAATAATATACAATACAGTATACTAAACCTGTAATACACATATTAACCTATACTAACCGTATAAACCTATACTAACCTAAAGACAAGTGGGGGTAACAATTAGTGCAATATTGCTGATAGTACAACCAGTAGCTGAAAGTGACAGTGTGTAAAGTGGTTAGTGAGAAAGTGGTGAGAATGTGTCCATTCAGAAGCCTGATGGCCCTTGGAAAGAAACTATTCTCCAGTCTGCGTGTGCGAGACCGAATGCTTCAGTATTGCCCGCCAGAAAGCAGCGGGGTAAAAAGACTGAAGGATGGGTGGTAACAGTGTCTTCGAATCCAGCCAGCTTTCCTGAGGCATCGTGTGTGGTAGGTGTCCTGTAGGGCTGGGAGCTTCCTGCCGATGATGAACTCAGCAGACCTGACCACACTACGTAGGACCTTGTGGTCCCTGTCTGTGCAGATCCCATACCACACTGTGATGCAACCAGTCAGTATGCTCTCTATTGTGCATCTATAGAAGTTAGTGAGGATGACTGCTCCTCCTCCTGCCGCCTCCTATAGTCCACAATAATCTCCTTATCTTGCTGACATTGAGAGAGAGGTTATTGTCCTGGCACCATAATGTCAGGGTATCAACCTCTCTGTAGGCTGACTCGTCACTGTCAGAGATGAGGCCCACAATGGTTGTGTCGTCAGCACACTTAACAAGGAGGTTGGAACTGCGTTGTAGGAGAGGGCTGAGCACACAGCCCTGGGGGGTGCCTATGTTGGTGATCAGTGTGGATGAGGTGCGGTCACCGATTCTCACCACCTGTGGCCTCCCCGTCAGCAAGTGTAAGATCCACTTGTGGTGCTTAGTCCCGGGTCCACAAGCTTGGAGACGAGTCTGGAGGGGATGATGGTATTGAATGCTGAGCTGTAGTCAATGAACAGCATCCTCACATACATATGCCTTTGTCCAGATGGGAGAGAGCGGTGTGCATAGTCAGGGTGATGTCATCGTCTGTAGACCTGTTGGACCAGTATACAAACTGCATAGGGTCCAGAGTGGGAAACAGCGATGAGCAAATTAATGTTTTGACTAGCCGCTTGAAGCACTTCATGATGACAGAGGTCAGTGATATCGGGCGATAGTCGTTCATGCAGGTGACCTTGGTGTTTTTGGGCACAGGGACGATGGTGGTCCTCTTGAAGCAAGTGGGGAGTACAGACAGGCTGAGGGAGAGGTTAAAGATGTCTCAGCTAAATATAAAAAGGTTAAAATCAGACTATCATTGTTATTAACAATTGTTATTGTTGATTTATTTGTTGTTACTTTTAGAACATACAATAATAGCATTTATAGGCCTACAATTACTTAAATGTGTAGGCATCATTATTTGAATACAAAAAACTGAAACAAGTCAGGAGTGGTTATAGTGGTTTGATTCAATATTGAAGAATTACATGAATTAGAATATTTGGGTTTGGGTATTGTGTGCCGTGTTAGATGGGTCTTGATCTGGTCTGGGTCCCCAGGAGGTATAGATGTACATTCACAAAATTGTCATATTTTAATGGAAAATTCATGAGTCATAAGACTCTTAGACATTGTATTCATTGATATTAGCAGACACTTTTATACAAAGTGACATACAAATATGGGGTTTAGTGCTAGTTGGCACAGCAAGTAAACTAACAATTTAGTGTAATTGAGAAGGATATCGAAACACATTTGTACTTTTCTCCAAACTATCATATTCTTACTCAACATATCGATAACACAGGCAAACTGACAACTTCGATTGGTGACTGGGCTGTGAGGAAAGGCAAAAACAAATGACAGCTACTGTAGCCTGCCTAGGCAGCCAGTTGCACAGTTTGCTGAAGGCTTTTAAAACTATAGTTACAAAGTAAAAACGAATGGGTGAAACTTCTTTGTTAGTTACAACTTTTAATTGACAAAATTGACAACAGATGTTAAAAAAACTTGACTTTAATCGAAGGATCGCCTCACATGGTCACTTCCGGTCTCACAAGATGATAATACCGGCATGGCATAATGGTGAGCTAGCTGCTTATCTTCCTAGCTATCCACATAATGTCAGACGCTTGGCGTAGCGACTTCCATCATTGTCAGACGCTTGGCGTAGCGACTTCCATCATTGTCAGACGCTTGGCGTAGCGACTTCCATCATTGTCAGACGCTTGGCGTAGCGACGTCCATCATTGTCAGACGCTTGGCGTAGCGACTTCCATCATTGTCAGACGCTTGGCATAGCGACTTCCATCATTGTCAGACGCTTGGCGTAGCGACTTCCATCATTGTCAGACGCTTGGCGTAGCGACTTCCATCATTGTCAGACGCTTGGCGTAGCAACTTCCATCATTGTCAGACGCTTGGCGTAGCGACTTCCATCATTGTCAGACGCTTGGCGTAGCAACTTCCATCATTGTCAGACGGGCTACACGTCACACGCACTAGTGTAACGTTTACAAAGATAACATCGCCATATACGACGCCGCTATCAAAGTTCCCTCACGTACTACGTCGCTACGTCGCCGCCATCACCCCCATTGAGAACCAATGATAAAAAGGCTGAGACAACACGCACATTGTGGGAAAATCTATTACGCAGTGTATGTTGTCCGAGTGTGTGAGGGCACGAATCACCCCCCATACGCTACTTGTGTCTTACTTGGTCGCTGTTAAGGCCGATTTATACTTCTCAGTTTTTACGGAGACGGACACAGGGAACGCCCTCTCCGACGAGGAACTCCCTCTCCGTGCCCTCTCCGAGCCCCTCGGAGAGCTCTACGTGCACCTCCTGATTTTCCTGACTATCCGTCTGTCCGTCCGTCATTTTACGGATACCCCTTGGCTGTGATTGGTCCGTATTAAGAACCGCTTGCGTCAGGGGCGGGGTTGCCGTGACCAACAAGACGAACAAAATCCTTTGACCGCCATTGCTGTACGTTTTTATAATTCATATTTCAGCTAAACAGTACATGTAAATCAGCATCTGAATTAAAATGTGACGAGAAATGGGCAGTGTAGTTGCTGAAAATGTGCTTATTTTATTGATGAAATGGCTAATTTGTAAATTTGCTCCGACTTTTCGATGACCTAGCTAGCATCGCAGTGCAGCGCCACCTACTCTTCTGGCAGTGAAGTGTTTTCAGCACCCACAGCCTTCGGAGTACTATAAATTCAACAAATCCGTCCGACTCCGTCCGTCTGTCTGTCCGTAACGGAGTCGGAGTAGTATAAATCGGCCTTTACGCATGAGGAGCGTCTAAAGGCCGAATTATACTTCTCCGACTTCTCTGAAAACACTGCCAGAAGAGTAGGTGGAGCAATGTTTGAGCAGCCTGCCACATGAGAGTTTTTCTGGGAGTTTTTCCTTGTCTTCCTTGAGGGTTTAGGTTGGTTGAGGGGCAGTTCTAGGGGCGTATGTGAAGCCCTCTGTGACATGCTTGCGTGTAAAAAGGGCTATACAAATAAATTTGATTTGATTTGATGACGTCTTTGTGTGTGGAACCAATTGCGGACCAATCACAGCCAAGGGGTATCCGTAAAATGACGGACTAGCGGACGGATAGTCAGGAAAATCAGGAGGTGCACGTAGAGCTCTCCGAGGGGCTCGGAGAGGACATTCCTCATCGGAGAGGGCGTTCCCTGTGTCCGTCTCCGTGAAAACGGAGTAGTATAATTCAGCCTTAAGTCCCTCGCTAGTTATGCGTCAGTCCCACCCTAGTCATGCGTTAGTCACACGCCAGATGTGTCCACCTCGCCCTAGACTCTAACCATAATCCTGAATAGCCCCTGGGTTGAAAATAAAGTCTATTGATTACTCATGACCAGGGTAGGAAATTTACATATTTTTGGGGGGGGCAATTTTTGCCCCCACTGACTGAAATCCAGGGGCATTTTTTTTTTTAATTAACGTTTGTTTTGGGGGCAATTTTTTCCCCTCTCTTAGTGATATCAGGGGGATATTTCTTAGGGGCATTTTTGCCCTTTGCCCTCGTGTATTTCCGACGCTGCTCATGACCCTTTGCATATTTTGAGGAAGTAAATTACTCAAGTACACCAACATGGGACTAGCTTTGTTAAAATTACAATAATGCATTACAGTGGATGGTAATATTAGTAAAATTTCGTTTCTAACAGGTAATGTATAATTTCACTAGATTAAAGAAATGTGAAAACGTGTTTTTTGCGTTTGTTCACATATTTAGTTAGCAACCTTTGGCTTTAAGTTAACTCATTGGGTTCTGGAGTTGTATGTTATGAGCTCCACTCATTGAAGTTGTTTACTACAGATCCCATAAAATCTGAACTTTTGTACTGTGATGGCGACAATGTCTCAACTAACGCTAACCTACATTTTCTTTCAAACTATAGCCTGTTTTATTTCTTAGCCATTTGATGGTGGGCCAGAACATAATCAAGGCAACAAAAAAAAAGAAACGTTAGTAAAAAAAAAAGATAGATAATAGATAGATAAACAAATAATATGATATATGATATTATTTTAATTATTATTTTACATACTTTTAATCATTTAAAAGCACAAGTACACAATCTTGGTCCATGTCAGGTTACCATTGGAAGGCTTGAATTATGACACTTATTATGACTATTATAGCACCATGGTACTAGACAGTATGCAATGAAGGAGAGCATTGAGCACCAGAACGACATAACAGAAACAGATTGTTCATGACATGGTGTCAATCTTATTCCAATTGTATGTGTGGAGCTCTTGGCAATAAGAAACAACCACAAATTGCACTGTATGTCAGCTATTTTAGTATTGACAGCCTGATATAAAAAAAAACTTTTTTTAGTCTATCAATCTCATTTTGGGGGCAAATAAATCTGCTAGCCACTTCCTGTTACCTCCCACTATTCTATAGGAATATCCAGTTATAACCCAATTTCTTTGTTGTTTGGAACACAACCATACATCTCTGCCTTCTTCCTGTAGTTCCTCTCTCTCTCTCATTCCGTTCTTCTCTCTGTCTCTGAGCCCTGCAGGGTCTAAGAGTCCATGGTGTCCTCTTTCAGGCCTGAAGGGTAGCTGAGTCATGCTCCTCTATACTCCGTTTCTCCATATTTCCCTCAGTCCCTCTCTCCATCTCTCCTTGACTCAGTGTAGGCCCCCAGACCAGCCATTCTGAACAGCTGGAGGTCTAACTGCTTAGTCAGAAGTCCACAGACACCTCCGTCCTGCCCACATCAGGACCCCTGACCAATCCTTCTGCTTGTACTGCTACCCTGAGGACAATTTCAGCTTCTTTTTGTAATGTGTAAAACAAGGCCGTCATCATAATACATATTGGGGGGGGGACATCCCCCGGAATATTCAAATCTGGTCAAAAAGTCCCCCCCAATATATTGATATAAAAATATAAATGTGCTACGCTACGACAGGCAACCACGCACGCTGTCTGAAATTATCATTAAAATAAAATATTCGTCCCCCCCAATGTTCACTCCATGGCTACGGCCTTGGTGTAAAATAAACCAGTGGAATGCTCATTCATCATATAAGCATTTTGGTCTGTCCAATACAGTGCTTTTTCTTCATCTAACTCAGATAGTCTACCTCTGCAGCTGACATGTAGCCAGCCAGTGTCTGTCCTCTGCAGTGTGCAGTGGAGCATTCAGAACTGAGCCATGTGCTTCACCACATAGCTGTATCTTCAGTAGTGTCAGTCTAACCCTAACCACACCCAGACCAGACAGATCTCCACCACAGTCCACCACAATCCACAGCAACACAAGTTAAACCACCACCCTACAGTCAATAGACATGTTAATAAAACAGGAAATGTATTGGTAACATTGAGATACACAACCTCAGAAAGTGATTATAGACTTACCCTGCATCGCTCCCATCTCCACAGATTAAGGCATCTTTAGCCCCTTCAACTTTGTAGTAGTTGTCTAGAAGAAAGGAAACAGTTTTTAGTCTCGTAACCAAACAGACAAAAGGGGACGGCTTTGAAATGATTTGGAAGTTTGGAAACATGGATAAAGGAAGACAAGTTGGTGGGAAGAGAAGAGAGGCAGGGAAAGGGAGAATGCGTGGAGGACAAGGAAGCGAAAGACCACAAACAATATCTCTGATGAGATAAGGGCTACAATTATGGCCAAATGCAGGAGAGAGGGAGAACTAGAACCATCACAGTAGCCTACTGTACAGCATGAGTGATTATACTATACTTATCTTTGATCATTTGGGTGTGGATTTCAACTTCGTATTTTTCAAAAGTACATATATTACAGTACTATATACAAAGATATGGAAAACATAAAGGATACTGAAGCAAATTGCAGCATTTCTTTATCATTCTTGAATAGACTTGTAGTCAAAGTGAAAAAGTGTTGTATTTTTCAATCATGAAATACGGATTCATGTGTAAAATCATTTAAGTAACTGCAAAGATACATTTTTGTAATGCTCCCTCTTGTCAGTGTTTTTTTTACAGCAAGTCAGTGTGTTATGAGTGACAATGTATTCTTTCTGAGAGAGAACTGTTGCCAGTGTTGTGGTCAAACAAGTTTTGTCGAGTTTTGGAGGATATATTACCGTAACTGTTTAGCCAACCTGCATGTTGCTAATGCAGACTGTGTTAAGAGTTTTGCAAAAGTAACTTCAGTATTGACCCATGCATGATAGCAATCCAAAAGAAAATTAATAGTCCTTGGCAAGTAAAAAGCGGAGAGATACATTCCTAGCATGTAGATCTGCTGACAGGAACTCATGCCCCAGAAACGTTATGGGAATTGATGTTTATTGGCAGCACTCCTTCTCAGCAGCTCCATTGATATCCCATCAGCATGCCTGATGGCCTCTGGTTATTAGATCAGACTGACTGCTCAGGATTGTGTTTCTTCCATGTTGTTTGGTGGATATGTAGGCCTGGGTGGGACATTTATATCTTGTTATGGATGATTGCCGGACAGAATGGCAGGGAAATTAATAAAAACAATTGCAATGAGATGACTCATGCTTGTTTAGATTCTTTTTTTATTGACATTCTAGGTTCATACAGACCATACTAAAGGCTGAGAATTATGCTCAAGACTGAGGTGGAGGCTGGGCTTGGATGTGAGGTGGAGGCTGCGGTGAGCTAGGCCTGGTATAGTGTCTCTCCAGCCATTAGGAGATAAGAGTTCCAGAAGGCTCCATGTCCACTTCAGCCTCCTCTAGTGTAGAGGCACCAGTGGGACCAGGCCTCATCTCCTGGCCTTTCTGCTACACTCCAGCTGCACTTTGTACCACTTATCCTGGCTGGACCGGGACTGGGGCTGGGGTGAGGCTGGGGCTGGGGCCAAGACTGGGCCTGAGGCTGAGGCTGGGGTGTTGTGGTGTTTTGGCCCGCAGCCTGTTATGTCATTCAACAGTCCACATTCCTGGTGTCGCTTTAGATGCTGCTATGTCACAAATCACCACGGTCCCCCAGACATCTGCAGCGCTCTCCTCCCCCAGACACCCCCAGCCACCTTCTCAGCCCCTACTCCAATTGCCCTCCTCATTTTGACTCCACACTCAAATATTACATACCCCTATGCTCCCGTATCAACCCAACACCATTGCACCATGTTCAAACTGCATAAACCTCCTACCCCCGTCTGTACACACACACACATGCATACATACCCACACACAGTACACACACACGCACACACACACACACACACATACACACACATATACAGACACACACATACACAAACACCACATGTACTCTCTGAACTGCCATGTGTTCTGCCTTTCTAGTCAGCTCTACAGTGCTGCTGGAGGAGGAGGACTGGAGGAGGAGGAGAGCAGGACGAAAGGAGGAAAGAAGGGGAGGAGGAAAGGAGGAGGAGAGGAGGAGGGCTGGCCATGGGGGACAATGTCCCAAAGAGGAGTAGAGCTGGCTACAAAGTGAGGCAGAGGACACACTGTATGTGCAGGCTTCTGCTGTGTACAGAGTGTATGGTGTGACTGTGATTGCATCAGCAAGTAAACTAATGAAGATGCTGTCAGGTCAGGTGGTCTCGAGGCTGATGATGAAGACATGCATGTGTCTAATGAAGCCTGGCATAGTGCTGGAGGAGGGGGCTGGAGAGGGAGGAGGGAGGCTGGAGGATGAAGGCCGGAGGAGGGAGGCTGGAAGGGGGAGGCTGGAGGAGGGAGGATGGAGGCTAGAGGAAGGGGGCTGGAAGAGGGAAGCTGGAGGAGGGGGCTATTTTTTGTTTGTCCATGCTGCTAGCACCGCAGTCTGACAAAAACATGTACACACACATGTCTGCGCTGGCACTACATCTGTGTTGGTGCTGCTCAGTGGCTGCGGAGGGGTCATGACCCATGACCTCTGTTTCATGACAAGGGGGTGGAGATCATGTCTTGAGTGGGACCACAAGATGATGATGAATCATCACATCTGGGAACAATTCAGTGTGGTAAATCTGTCTGGATCTTGCAGGAACACTCATTGCAAACTCTGGAACTCCGTGAATGCGAGGGACAACCCTCCGCTCTGAAGGGTCTGTCATAGGATCAACTGGTACACCACTGAGAGTAGTCCCATATCCCCATGCCCTGCCTCCTCTGTCTTACTGAATATTTTCCTGGGACACAGAATGAGGGTCTAAGCCCCCTTGTATAGGGGAATTCTGCCCTAATACTATTGGACGGAGAACCGGTACTCCTGATTGGGGCATACATTTGATTTGTCAGAATGCGCCAGCAATGGCAGCACAGGTACAACACCAGAAGCAAAGTGCCCCAATGGGCCTCCGCTGTGCTCATAGAACTGTGGTAACTCACGGTTTAGAGGGCACTGACACACACAAATACACCACAGCTAGACATATATGTGACATATATGACCCCGACAGATATGCTGTGAGAGCTGAACAAGCCCAACTTTACTGCCCACATAATGTACAGGGTTGTCTCATACAAAGGGATGGCATACTGGGCTCTAGTGGAGCATTCATCCACCATGGTTCTCTATAATCATCCACCACAGTTCTCTATAAAAATCCACCATGGTTCTCGTTGAACATCCAATATAGTTCTATTTACACAGACCATATAAACACAGGAGCTCTCAGTCTTATTGGACAGAACCTTCTGTCCCAGACATCGTTTACAACCCGTTTAGCTCCACTTGTGAGTTCTGTTGAGTCTCACCTTCGTCTGAGATGAAGTCCTTGAGCGACGGCCAGGTCTTGTTGTTGCAGAAGAAGGAGCTGTTGGTGTTGAGTGTGTTGTTCACACAGTGGGCCGTGCTTCTAACACATTTCTGACGTAGGTTGCCCATGAAGAGCTGCAGACCAATCAGAGCGAAGACGCTGAGGCAGAAGACTGTGAGAATCATGACATCAGCTAGCTTCTTCACAGACTGGATCAGAGCACCTACGATGGTCTTCAGACCTGGGAACCACACACACACATACATACACATAAATATACACACATACATACACACATATACATGCACACACATACATATACAGAGCTGTCAATATAACAAATATGAAACATATGAAACATTATATCATAATTTACAATCTTTTGTACAATCATAAAATGAAGTGTAAGGAGCACACCACAACAAAACCACAACAACTAAAGCAAAGCAGGTTCACAGAGAACCCTAAGGCAGACAGAGGCACATCTCCAACTAGCAGCAAGCTACTGCTGTCATTACTGTGTGATTGTCTCTTAGCGGTTAAAACAATGGCAGCCAGCATGTGTCTTACAGTGTCATTCTATGTTCTCACAGAGCTAGCCATGCTAGTTAACATGTCGTTACAGAGCTAGCCATGCTAGTTAATATGTTGTTGCAGGGATAGCCACACTAGTTAACATGTAATTACAGAGCTATGCATGCTGGTTGACATGGTATTACAGAGCTGTATATGCTTGTTAACATGTTATTGCAGAGTTATGCATGTTTTTTTATATGTTATTACAGAGCTATGCATGGTTGTTAACATGTTATTACAGAGGTATGCATGCTTGTTGACATGTTGTTACAGAGTTAAGTCATGCATGCTTGTTAACATGTTATTACAGAGATATGAATGCTTGTTAACGTGCAGAGGAGGGGCATCTAGAGGGTGGCTGTTCCAGGATTGCTATTTCTGCAGCTACGTCAGGATGCCATCTGCCTGGTATTCCCCCAGGGCAAACCTATCTGTCATTTTTACAACCCCACACAAAGACCTGCCTCTGAAACCTACTCAACTGGCATTAGAAAACCACACTTAAGTTAAAAAGCAAACTACAAAGAGTGAGATGTGAGTGTTTCTGTGCTCTGTCTGGAGTGGTGTTTCTGTGAGGCCTCACCTGGGATGACCGAGATAGTTTTCAGGGCTCTGAGGACCCTGAAGGTACGCAGCGCAGACACATTCCCCAGATCCACAAACTCTGTCACATACCTGCAACAAGCCAGAGACACCAGCATGTGAGCATGGACTAATAGCCACACACATCGCAGGATTGTCCTGGATTGGTTTGGATTGGACAGCAAGGAAGAAGAAGAGAGCAGAGAATACATTGTAAACATGGGCTATGTTACAGTAGGGATGCTAGGGTCCCTACGAAAACCAGGGAAACACAAATTGCCGCTACCAAAAATTGCAGAGTGAAAATTGTGTTTCCCATCGTGAAATGTTAGTTTTAGATGTTAGTTCATCGAGAGCAGCATGAAATTTGACAGGGCTCTCAAGTCTCTTGCATTCGCCTTGAGACTCACGCATTTCAACCAGTTCACACGCTCTCACACCACTCGCAACACCTTACACGCCTGTTTATAATATCCTTAAAAAGGCTCTGCTACGTAGCAGAGCCTGTTTAATAAAATACAATCTGTAACTCAATTCAAGTATCTTGGGTTGGTCCTCGACCCCCAACTAAAATTTGATAAACATATTGAGAAAATATAAAAAACAATAAAACGAAACTTAAATTGTTTCAAATTAATTAGACATTACATTCCGCACCAGGCGGCCCTACTGTACATGCATGCTATGATCTTCTCTCATATTTCATACTGCATGACAGCATGGGCCCAGGCAGCCCCCTCAGCTACAAAGCACATTGGTTCACTTTATAACCAAGCAATGAAAATTATGGATAGAAAACTAATTCGCTTTCATCACTGCCACATTCTTAAGAAATTTTATTTATTAAGTTTTGAAAGCTTCAGCGATTTATGTTTTCTCAAATTGTTATTTAAGTGTACCAATAAGTTGGCTCCTGAACCCCTGAGTACATTTATTCAGAGACTAAATAGCGGTAGAGTGACAAGGGCAGGACATCTTTTGGTACATCAGCCTTTTCTTACAGGGCTTGTAAACTGTGGAACTCACTGCCCACAGAGATTAAGATCATTTCTGAGTTTAAAATGTTCACCTTTAGGCTTAAGGCATGGCTGAAAGCAAGTCAAAACTGTACCCATGTAAATGTCTGAGCGTGAATGAGTTTTCAATTAGAACAATTACATTGTGTACCCTTCGAATTAGTTCTTAGAATGCTTGTGTTCTGAATGTGTATTTTTTTAAATCTGTATTTTTAAAATTGTATATTGTTTTTATTATGTGCTATTGTAGAAAGGCTCATCCAGGGACGGGAGTTGAAAATTAGCTCTTGCTATAAACTCACATCAGCTGCAAACTTTGCTCTGTAGCTATGTTTAACTGCATTGTCCCTGTCAAATAAACTAATAAATAAATAAATAAGGATATATGCGTTTATATGTTCAACATGGGTTTCATGTGACGTCAAACAGTGGTCGCGGCGCCCTCTGCAAGATTGCAAGATGCCGTCTATCTGCTGTGCTGTGATAACATCAAATCTCAAATACATAAATGTACCTTTTACAATGTCCCAAAAAACCCTGAGCGTCGTGAGAAATGGATTGCTGCTATCAAGAGCGATCACTGGACTCCTACAGAACAAAATTTCAAATTTGAGCATGTATAGCGTTATTCTGGACAGCTAGCATTAGATGCTAGCATTAGCTATATCTAATGCTAGCTGTCCAGAATAACGTGGATATCAATTTACATTAGTAACGTTAGTTAGTTATGTAAGGTATTTTATTATGAGCTTTCATTGTGACAAGGGGAGTCATTGTTATGACGGTCTGGCGGAGTGAGTTAAATAAAGTGAGACGTGCAGTGCCGTCTTGGTTCCGGGGCATTGGAAGCCGCGTCCTTCTTTTACAGTTTTTCTCCATTGCTTTGGCTCATTTCACGAAACAGAAATGACATTCTCAAAACAACACGTGCAAACCTCCAAACCGCTGGGCACTTGTTCACAACTCATTGGAATTTTTCATTCCTTTAATCAAATTGCAATTGTATTAGCACATCCTCATATATGACAAGTGCGATTGCCTACAGTTTGCACAAATTTCAAATGGTTTAGCACATCTTTGAAATGGTTAAGTAGGATACAATTGCCTTCAGTTAGGGCAATTACCAATTGAATATATCTTGCTGGTCTAAACTGACTGTTGCTTCTCAGTCAAGTGGTTATTCGCTGCAAAACATATTGTCATAATTTCCTTGTGTACATCATCACCTGCACAATAGTTCACTCCACTGTCAAAATCTTTCAGGCACATAATACCATGAAAAACATGATGGTATATACTGTAATATGGATCTCTTGGATCAACTGGTTACAGTCATTGTCAGGTGCAACTAGAACTTTACTAAACAAGGGGACACATCCGATCACCAATCACACAGTAAGTTTAGTTAGCTGACAGGAGCTATCCAGGAGTATAAATGCTTCCATCAAATATATAGAGCTTGTCCCAGGCCAGCTCGGGGTCAACATCACCATGTGTGCTGCCATTTCAGAGAATGGTGAAGTCATCCACATTCCCAGTCTTGGCCCATACAATACCCAGAAGCACCTGGTCCTTCTTGGAGGCAGGTGGTCCTTCTTGGACCACCTGCACTCCGATCTTATCCCTCTACATGAGAGGGGTTTGGTAGGGCCTCACTTGCTTACATTTGTCATTGTGTGGGACAATGTAAGCTTCCACTGTGGCCCATTCATCAGGGTTCACTGCCCATCCAAGAATGCTTATGGTGCTCTTATCACCTTACTCCCCATTCCTCAATCCTATCGAGGAGTTTTTTTTCTGCATGTAGGTGGAGGGTCTATGAGCATTGGGCTCAAAACCAGAGGTCCCTGCTCCAGGCAATGGATGCTGCTTGTGATGATGTCACAACAGATCAGTGTAGGGGATGGTTGCGGCATGCACAATGATTCTTCCCCTGTTGCATCGCAAGGGAGAACATCAGATGTGATGTCAATGAAATCTGTGGCCAGACAGACAGGAGCGTGAGGATGAGCAGGAGAGTGAGGACGACAACTACTGAAACTCCAGCATTGCTTTACTTTCTTACTGTATGTGTTGGTAGTGTAGGTTATACATAATGTTAGTTTTGATGTGCTTATTGTATGACATTATATTGTGCTGTACACATTTCATGTTACAGTAACCACAATGTATGGCAATTACAGTAACAATTTCCAAAGCAGTGTGAGTGCAATATGTGATGTGAAACCTTGTAGGCTACTCTTGAATTACTGTAATCTTTTTTCTGTTTGATACACATTTACATTTTATATTTATTCATTTAGCAGACGCTTTTATCCAAAGCGACTTCCAAGAGAGAACTTTACAAAAGTGCATAAGGTCAATGATCATAAACAATGAGGTAGCCCCAAAAACATTGTGGGTAGCCAAAACATGAAGCATACATTGTGAAAAGCAAATAAGTGCCAATGGGAAGAAACATAGTTCTTGAAGGTGGACGTGGGGAGGTGATTCCACCATTGGGTGGCCGGACAGGAGAAGAGCTTGGGTTGGGAGCGGATGCTCTTGAGAGGTGGGACCACTAGACGGTTGTCAGAAGAAGACCGTAGGTGGTGGGTGGGGGTGTAAGGCTGGAGGAGAGACTTGATGTAGTCGGGTGCAGTCCCATTCACCGCTCGGAAGGTCAGTACCAGGGTCTTGAATCTGATACGGGCCGTGATGGGAAGCCAGTGGAGGGAGATGAGGAGCGGGGTAACATGGGAGCGTAGATTGAAGACACATAGTATTCTGGAAAGAAAACATCTACTACAGTAACTGTAGCACAGTGCACATGAGGGATATTTTTAAGGTCCACTGCCATACTGACAAAACATCTAATCATTTTGACCTGCAGTGTTTACACAATGCCAAAGGGACTTTTCATTTTGTGGGCACTGACTATTTGTATGAGAAAAGGATTTAGTTTTGACTGATGAGTTGTCTGTTTTAGGAGAAAGATGACCCTTTGCAGGTGTGCCATGGTGTTTTGCTGAACCATCTAGGTTATTTTGGCAAATGTATTTAAAGCTTTGAGAATGTCCTCTTTTTTCTCGAGAGATGAGCCAAAGCAATCGAGAAGGAACTTTTCATTTTGGGGGCACTGACTATTTATATGAGAAAATGATTTGGTTTTGAAGCATGAGTTAACTGTTTTGGGTGAGATATGACCTTTTGAGGGTGATCTATGTATTTGTGCTGAACCATATAGGCTATTTTGCCAAATGCACTTAGAGCTTTGAGAATGTCATTTCTGTTTCAAGAATTGAGCCAAAGCAAGGAAGTCAACGCTTGTCAATGGAGCGAGGCCAGACTCTCTGTACAAATGAAATGTACGAGAGTCTGGCTGTTTATCAATCCGAAAATCGCTGAGAACGAAGAACGTTCTTGCAAGCGTCCTTGCGAGAATGGTCTTGCATGTCCGCAAGGACTTCTGGGAAATCAGAAGCGTTCTCACTGGTCAAGTCACCATCCAATTCATCCTTGATAAAAGGGGCGGATCAGGAACATTTCCGGGTATTTTTGGCGTTCTTGGTGACTTGTGTTCTTTGGATTGGAACCGTACTTGGGCAATGAAAGATGACGTCAAACGAGTTCGCAAGAACACAAGAACGGAAAAAAACGTGGATTGATAAACAGCCTCTGGTTAGGACCAGGCTAGTACTTTGCGGGCAGACCACGAAAACGAAAAAGCAATGTCCGCTCTGTTTTCTTTTTGATTATGGCATAACATGTGCAGTCTTGAAGAAGAAAATGCAAATAGAATGATTGATTACTAATTTTATTTATGAGTCCAATAATGCAGCCACATTCTTAAAATGAAAAAGCATTTCTGCAAATGCATTTTAATTTTCAAATTTTACATTTCAAATTGAATTTTGGTATCTATTTGCTGGGGCATATTTTGAAAATTAAATCTCAAATGTGTATTTCTTTTTCATTTTAATTAAGTGAAAGATTGAGCACTCTTGAAGAAGAAAATTAAAATGCAAATAGGATGATTGATTACTAATTTCATTTAAGAGTCAAATAATGCAGCCACGTTCTTAAAATGAAAAAGCATATCTGGAAATGCATTTTAATTTTGGTCACGATTTGCTTCCATACGGAGTGGCCATCGGGAGAATTGGCCAGCAGATCGCCTGCTTTCTCTTTTTTTTTCACACACCGAATAAAACGATATGTGTTAAGTTTGTTAAGTTACTGTGTGACCGATAAGTAAGCTATAGGCTACACTAGGTTTTTATCTAAATAAGCACATGATCAGACCGTGCATTAAAAAGTGCCGTTTTCAGTAGTGCTCTCTTTCTCAAACACAAGTGCATGTACCAAGGTTGTTTTCATGGAGACAACCATAAACCATAATTCATTGTTGTGGAGGGTGTTAGCAAGATTAAGCTGATTCGAAAATAATAAAATGGATGGGAAAAGTGGAGGAACTGAAAAAGCCAGGTAAAAAAAAGAAAGATCTGTCACTTCATAAATCTAGGTTCCTGCAAGGGTGGGAAAAATATGTTTTCTCAAAATCCCTGAATCTTTCAGATAAAAATGTGGTTTGTAATTTTCGGAAAATATAACAATATGAGTCCAACGTAATGTTTATATTGGGCTACATAAATCTATAAAACTATTTTGCACTGAAATTAATGCAAACAATCTCGCTCATAAATGTTTGTGCTTCAAGGAGAAGCTTTGTTTTCTTCATAACAAAGAATATGTATTTTGTGTTATGAGGCGATGTCGGTCGTTAAAGAGTACAATCTCCGTCGGCATTTTAACACCAAACACAGAGATAAATATAGCTGCAAGCAGCAATGAGGGGGCCAAGCAGGTTAAATGACGAAAAAACATTTTAGACATCCACAGAACAGGGTTCCGATTACACGTAGCTAGATAGGGGTTATGCGGAGCCATAGATAGACATATGTGCGGCGCAAGCCCCCACCCCTCGCCCCTCGGCTTGAAGCAACGGCCCCGGTGGATGTAGGTGGTATTGCATTTCTTGTTAGACTTCCGGTTCTTCCGGTCGTTTTTATTCTATTAACTCCAGTCAACATTTACAAAACTATCTCCCCCAATAATTTTTGTTCGATTCTCGAACCTGGCTCATACTACTAGCTTTTTCATAGAAGAATCTTTCCTGATTTTTGCTAAGTTTGAAACGAATCCGAAATGGGTAAACTAGCACCCCATTTATTTGCCTACGTCAATAAAAGTTGCCTGCAAATGTGCTCGCGGATACTAACAGGGCACGAGCACAAAAGTTCACATTGGCCGATAGCCGATTTACCTGGAGCTGAAAGAAATGGTTTGAGTTGCCTGCCCTGTTGTAGCAAGTTTAATGGTTGTCACACATACATGAAATGTTGTTAATATAGTTTATTCGCATTATTTTAAAATATATTTGATTTTTCGTAAAAACGTTCATGACATGATGGCAAATATTATATTACGTTAAGCGTGAGCATAGATTGTTGACATGTCTATCTGGAGCAAAGACGAAGATTAATAGTACTTTAACTGATAACCACAATAGGAAATGATATATATTTAAATAATATTAGTCTTGCCTTCAGAAGCTTTTGTTAAACACACTCATTATTCTTTTTTTGATCGTGTCATCAAGCCAGACTGCTTTTGTGGGACAATGAAGGTCCTCAGTGACTATGTTTCACCCCCACTTATATCTGATGGAAACGTCTTGTAGGCCTATATAGTTCTGTTAATATGCCCCTTTCAAAGGCACGTTCAATAAAGTAGACTATATTTTAGACACACTTCTCAATTTATTACATTATTACCAAGTTAGATCACGTTATATCCATTAATAGGCGTTTGGGTTACCCTACCGTTTGGGTTGAACATTTAAAACACAGGCCACATTTCTACACTGATGTTAAATTGAAGGCAGTGTGATTTTCGTGGCATTTCGTTTGAATATAAAGTTGACAGTAAGCTATGGTAAGTCTGCATTATGGAAGATTTCTGTTACAAAAATAACTATTACGGTAAGCTTTCTTTGCCTGGCGAGAACAACGACGGAGCTAAGTGTTCATGTTAACAGTTTATTTAATCCGATACAATGCGTTGGAAATCATCCTCAAATCACGAAGAAAAAAAACAACATATGTGATGAGTTTCATCTAGAATAGCCCTATATTTAGCCCTATAGCCTATTTCTAAAAAACAAGTGAAAGAAATACTATACAGTGACAGCATACATTTCCGTAAAGTTTGCATCATGTCTCTGATTCTTATCGGACTTGTACCTCATTCTGCCACTGCAATGCCTTAGCTCACACGCGCGCAACCATATAAATCTATGCTCGCGACTGGTTGTCGCAAAGTATGACATGTACAGCTAGTTGCAAGCGTGCACGACGTCTCGGAGCTAGGGAAAAAAAGAGCCACTGTTTAAAGCTAAACCGGAAGAGTCGGAAGTGGAAAGATGGCGCGGTCCAGTTTTCGTACTCTCGCTCATAGATATATATAAACTGTTTATATATATCTATGCTCTCGCTTACCTCACTGCGCCACTGAGCACTTTTCATAGAAATGAATGGGGACGCCATCTTGGAAGCCAAAAATTGTTTACTCTAGTTATATTAACTCTATGGTGCGGCGCGTCCAGCTTCAAACCGGAAACCAGATGTAATCATTTCCGCTGCTGTGCTAACCCAACGGCAAACCCAGCTAGTTCACACAATCAACAATAACATTATTATTATTATGAGCATTTTGGGCGTTTTAAATCTATTAACTGTGAAGACCATGTATTTATCCAAACCGTTCAAGTACCAGATGCGGGAAAATCCGAACAGATGCAGTCTCACTCAGATTGCAAGTTTTACACAAATCACACCAAAAAGTGTACCGCCTGGCTAAATGCAAAATTCCCATATCTCTTGAAAGCTGCCCTTCTCGACCTTTTTGGTGTAAAATTGACCGGCATGTAAAAGTATTTACTTTGTGACATGACGCGAACGAGACGTGGATACCGCCTACAGTAAGACTATGCAGTCTACCGGGCAAGCCGTTCTCCCTCAAATAAGACTACCACGACCCAAATCAAAATTGTCGACAGATCAATGGGGAATCGCTTTTTCTTCTAAAGGCTGCCATCCTCTACTTTTTTGGCCCAGAATTCACCGAGATATAAAATTGGAAACTGGAGGCATCTTGTGTTAAACAGCACCATGTCAGCATAGAGCGTACAGATCCGGAAGTGATGATGTCTGTTTTACCGAATACGGAAGTGTTTTCCGCATAACCCCAGGAGTTGACGTCAGGCAATCCCAGCATGCACCGGTCATCGCCATTTTGGCAGGAAAGTGGAGAGCCAAGTGGAGCGCCAGAGAGTACATACATATATACTTACATACATATTATCAGTGATATCACTCTAATCTGACCACTTTTTTCAGAAACGAGTAATCTAACGCGTTACTATTTCCAAACCAGTAATCAGATTAAAGTTACTTGTCCAAGTCACTGTGCGTTACTATTTTGTCATTAATAGTAAAATATATATTTGATTTCTTCTTGCGTCTCTGGGAGTTAAGCCTATGCGACAATTAAGTCATGTTTTCAGCACGAGGGTCACGTCATGTGTATATAGACCTACCACTCAGCGACACAAACAACAATGTAGCAGGAGAGAGAGAGATGCGCATTTTCGAGTTGGAAATACAATCACTATTTTGAGTATTTGTCAGCTAAAGATGGAAATATCAAGGTTCGTTGTACACTCTGTGCTGGTGGCGACAAAGTGCTATCAAGCTACAAAAACACGACGTCAAATTTGAAGAAACATTTGGAGTCGCAGCACTGCACAGTCAAACTTACAGAGCCAATTGTTGTCAATAGGTGTGTTCGACTTCATGCAACACCAGCGGCACCGACGGCAGCTTCTGAATGTAACTAATAAAGTAACTTGTAAAGTAACTAAGTTACTTTTAAAATCAAGTAATCTGTAACGTAACTAAATTACCTTTTCAAAGTAACTGTGGCAACACTGCATATTATACATAGTTTAATTTGCTGCCTATTTCAATAAACGTTGATTCAACATGGTGGATCGCTGCTGTGCGCCGGGATGCCTGAACCATCGGGGAAAAGACAGAGGGGGGGCATTTTATAGGATTCCTAAGATCCAGAGACAAGAACCCCATAATTCCTGACAACCACCCATGGCTTCAACTGAGGATCATTCAGTCTCTTGGAATGACTAATCTGTAATAAATATGTAATGGCATTTTTGTCATGAAAAGTGCACTGATATAATGTACGTTAGCCAACGTTAGTAGCTAACTGTTGACGAACGTTACAGACTAGCTAACGCTAGCTAGCTATACAAGTTATAAAACTGACTGCATTAACGTTACACAGGTAGACTTCAAAGCTGAATATTCCTCACTAATCCAGCTGATTGCGTCCATTCATATCCCTCCAGTCTTTTGTAGGCTTTCAAAGACTCTCCAGTGTAGGACGAATGAAAGTTGATAGAGAGTTGTAAATATCTGGATACAGAAGGTCAGGGAAGCCTTCAGTTTCACTCGTAAAGATTGTAAAAATAACTCTGGGAGCATTATATGGATCACTAATGTTTAATCGATCAAGTTTTGCTTTATAGCTGCCTATGTCTTTTGAATTGAAGTGTGCAGTGAACTCAGACAGGTTGAAATCCGTGCTGGCGCCGTTCATTTTTGACACTACTTTCTTGCCAAAATGGCTACGTAAACAGTAAAGTCACGTGACGTCCGGAGCTCTATTGGTGTGAATCCATCAAAGATTTGCTGAGATACGACCCAACTTCCTGTTTGGCGGCACTGCTGCCAATTTTGATTGGCTGTAGGATACCAGACAAACGGTTTGGAAAATCTAAGAACCGTTTGATAACATTTGTGAGGGTTGATCCAGAGCCCGTCTACGGAGAGCCTGTCCACTCCCTATTAAGCCCCATTATACCGAATTCTGTTGCAGTTCCACCAGAGTTCCACTGGGAGTGATCGCGGTCGAGTGCAAAATGAATGGGAGTCTATGGAGCTAAATGGCTAAATTTGTCTCTCGCCTGATTGTCGTTGAGAAATCTCAGATTTGATTTTAGTTTGTGCATGTTCAACATGGATTATAGGTCGAAAGTTGAATGAACGAGTACTTATGTCCTTTCGATTTCTTACAGGGTGAGTCTTTTATGCCCATAACACGCTAGCATTCTACTAATGAATGCTGATTGGTTAGTGAAGGACTGACTACGACCAGAGATCCCGCTTGATGGCATCCGAAGCGAAACCAGAATGTCAGAGCATTGGCAACATTAGCAAACCAAAACTCTTTCAAGCATGTGTATTGACAGGGAGAGCCTAACCTGTCAGCTATGTTGTCGATGCCTCGAGAGAAAAAAGGAAGTGACCAGAGCTTGCCGTAAAGCAGTATCTCTAGTCGAACAATGTAAGACGTCATTGACATTTTAAAAGGCTTTTTAAGACAAAAAATTACTTTATTTTCTTTTTTACACCCAGCAGTGTGTATTTTTTTTTGCCTCCCCTTTTGAATTCAACATTCAAATTACTAGACAAAAAATTCTATCCTGAGAAAAGTGGATTTTAAGGGGTATAGCTCCATAGACCCCCATTCATTCTGCAATCGACCGTTAGTGCCCTCATATGGAACTAGAGTGGAACTGCAACCAGTTCAGAAGCCGGAAGTTTGCAGAGAGTGGCAGTTCTCCCCATATAGACCAATTATCACCCTACGTCACACGACTGTCAAGCATGCTCAACTGCGCATGTCGGATGCAAAAGACGAACTTCTCCCGGGTATAATACACTTGGAGTGTCGATCAGGTCATCATATATCTCTGGCCACTGGATTTCAGGGCTTGACATTAACCTTTTGAGGCACTTTGGACAAGTACATTTACGTTTCATTTGTCCATGCACAAAAGTCACTTGACCCGATATCTTTAAATAGCCTGACCAAGTGATCGGGCACAACTGGCCTGGCTAACGGAGGTCACTTTCTCAGGCAAATGACGAATGGAACAGGCTCAGTTAAAGAAATCCGAGATGCTGGCTATCTTCAGCAGGCTCATATCTACAAAAGGCAGTCCTCCCTGACGTTTTTAGTGTAGAATGGAGTGAACGGGCTAACAAATAATTGGTCTGTTAGACATTCTCTGGTTGATCTGAAAACGACCCGTGCCAAATCTTTGTTTATTGCCGCGCCCCCTAGAGGTCAAATTGCACTTTTTTTTTAACGTCTTTAGAACAGGGTCCTGAGACCATATACCAAGGATGGGGTCAATGCAGCAAAGATCTGCTGAGAAATGACCTTGCTTCCTTTTTGAAGGCTTAGTGGTCGAATTTTATTGGCTGTACCGTACAAACGGTTTAGAAAATCTAAAAACCATGTGATCAGAATCAGAATCAGAATGGGATTTATTCGCCATGAAAGTTTGCACAGACAAGGAATTTGCTTTGGCAGGAAGGTGCATACAATAAACATATAGGGACCTAAAATTTAAATATGTGGACTATCTATACTAAGGGTACATAAACTAGCAGTACTAAGTGGAATTAGAATTCAATAAAATATAAAATAAAATATAAATTGCCGTAATTTACATTGATACCTTTTGTGAAGCTTGGTCGGAAGATTATCTTTGCCAAATATGTTGACTGGTATCGCAAGTTGACACGTGTCACCGACAGTGATGCCGGTAACGCGTTACTGACCACTTTTTTCAGTAATGAGTAATCTAGCGCATTACTATTTCCAAACCAGTAATCAGATTAAAGTTACTTGTCCCTGTAAAGTTAAAGTCACTGTGCGTTACTATTTTGTCATTAATTGTAAAATATATATTTGATTTCTTCTTGAGTCTCTGGGAGTGAATTCATGTAGCCTATGCGACAATTAAGTCATGTTTTCAGCATGAGGGTTACATCATGTGTATATGTTGTGTGGGCCCTGTGTCTTTTTCTTAAGGGATGGCTTATGTAATGTATAATTTGTATTGGATGTTGGGAGTGTGATTTTGCAGGTTATCTGCCCTCGGACAATGGGGATAAAAAAAATTAAGTTGTAATATGGACTGTACAATACCCCGCACAGGTCTGTGCTTTCTGCTGCCTTGTTCTTTTATCCGCTCACGGACAGACATTCCGCTGCCGTTCGAGGACAATTTCATAGGACACGGCCGCAGGCACTCAGTGAGGGTGGGTGACCGCAGCACCAATTGGCTGAGCCATGATTGAGGTAGATACAAGAGGACTTACAGCGGCGAGACGAGGCAGACGGGAAAAAAGGGATTCCACGATCGAGCCAAGGCCACGGGTTGGTGGTCCACGGTAGCTATCCTCCGCGCCACTATCCGCATCAAGTATTGCTGCTGCTACGGTTTCCACACAAAGCCCGAGTCCAGAGGGAATGGGAGCTGAGCGGAGACATCGGACGAGTGATATTGCTCTGTGCTCTCAAACATATCCGAAAGGAATGGTGATTTCGACAAGCCATTGCAGCATGAATAAGTTGCTGTGATTGTTGACCATTCAGGCCTCACCTTGTGTGTTTGCTATTGGCAGGTTCTGAGGCCGCACGGAATCCACCTCCTGGCGTTCTCGGGGGATCCCGAGGAGTGACGACAGCCAGGTCGGGGAAGCCGCATCCAACTAACAGGCTCAGCCACTCGTGAGTGAACTGGAAAGACACTGGCCGTGCATCAAGTTCAAAGACTGGCTGTGGCAAGAGAACCTTTCGCCGGCCCTATACTTAGGTTCACTGGTAGTGCAGCCCGACCAATCCAGTCCCTAGGTTGGTCAGTCTCCTGATATTTCTTTTTCGGCCGGGAGGGACCCCGACCGAACAGACGTTTTTCTTTTCTATCTGTCTGTGTGTCCGCCTGTTTGCCTGGACAAGGCAAGGCGTTGAGGGTGGGTTTATTGGGAGTTGCAGGTAGAGGCTGGGTGTCCTTATGTGCACGTGTGAGGATTGAAGTGCGGTGCGCTATCTGTGTGCAGTGATCTGTGTCTTTACGAACTTCTTAATCTTGTGTGCGGGCTTGACCGGTAAACCTTTGCTGTGTGCCCCCTTGCTGTGTGCTTGTTCACCCTAGTATACAGACCCTAGCCTTACTGGGTGCAACATTCCCAATCAGGGTGAACACTCAAATTATCTAAACTATAGACCTTAGCATTACACATATCAAAACAGAACGAACACAACAATAGAACTCCAAACAATGCTTATTTAACTCAGCTAATGCCCTTAACTTAGTAGCTTTTCAGCTTGTCGCAGGGCATTCTGGGTACAAAGAGCAATGCACGAGTATAGGCGATCTTACAGCATTGTGTAACACACTTCGGTTGTGGATAGTATGTCCAGAAATAAATCCAAGTCACTCATTTAGTGGCAGAATCCATTGTTATGTCTACAAAATTATTTAGATATATTATAAGTTTAGCTAGCTTGCAAATCCTGAGGATAGCCTACTGTAGCAGACCTTTCTATGTGACAACGGACAAGGGTGTTTTGTCCCTCGGGAGTTGCCGTAGGCTTGATGCTGAAAGCATTACGTGACAACAGTGAGGGCTGTTCGAATGGCGATGTCAAGAAGAGCAGTGGTAAAATACAAGTTATGAAAAGAGACCGCGTCCGTGTCTTATTGTCCACACTATCATATACAATTATATCTAAAACGAACTTACAAAGAGCTCGGTTAGACTACCAAAGTTGAATTAGTAATGTTGTTAGCGATGCTAGCGTTATTTTGCTAGCTAGCCTACCCATCTATGGCCTATCTATAACATTTCACTGGGTTTGCAGCTGTTTGATTAACTGAAATTATTATGAAATGTTATGTTCTACTAGCCATTTGCCTACTTTAGCAAGTCACTGTATTTCCAAGCCCTGATAGTGTAACTGAGAAAACAGTAAATAATTCCTCTTTCAAGTAATAAGCCCCCGTTGTGTTGAGCATAAAATTAGCTGCACGGTCAGTAGAGATCTTGAGAGAAGCCACTTTTTTTGTTTTAAAACCGGAGTATAAACCGCTTCGAAATATAAGCTGCACAAGCACAAGACAACTGTAAAATCGGAGTACAAGCCGCGGCTTATTTTCCGTAAAATACGGTATATACATAGACCTACCACTCCATCCCAGTGACTCTGAGTCTCCACTTTCCTCAAGCCCCTTTGCTCCGGTGCCATCTCGATTTGATTATATGTGACAAATAAGAAAGACAAATAGGAATATAGCTGCAAGCAGCAATGGCGGATTCCTCCTTCAAGATGGCAAAATGTTGTAAAATTGACAGATAGTTACACTGGGATTAACCAAAAGACTTGAAACTAATTTCTGTCAGAAAAAAAAGAAAAAGTTCAGGGCTCTGACTATATTAGAACCCACAACCCTTCACATAGCAGCCCTGCGTCTCATCCTACTAAGCCATTCACAGACATGCCAACCTGCAGACTCATTTCCGGGAGGTGGTTTAACACTGTTGTAATTTAGTCCTATTTATATATGGGACATAAAAACGGGACAACGGGATGACTGGGTTGCTGCTGTAAAGAATAGCTTACTCGTAGTGCTTTAAAAAAGTTGTTTGGAAGGGAATTTCCAATCCTAGCATCAGTGGCGATGTGTTCTGGCTTAGGTAACTTAAATGAATTTGCGGCAGGCAAGGGATCCACCTGAACAATCAATATACTTCATTCGAGCTAACTTGGTAAATATGACACTATGCCTACGTAGACTACAAGTAGCTAGCTACGGTGGTGAACCTGGCTTGTTTTGCAGTGGTTTACAGTCTCACTAAACAGATGATTGGAGTGTTGTAATGGGCTCAAATACACACTATGCTATGTTTTACAACCGGAGGATTGACCGGAAGACTAGAAACCGTTCTGTCAAAAAAAAAAAAAAAATTGCCATTGACTGGTTTTGAACCTACAACCCTTCGTTTACCAGCACAACATATTATCCAATTGAGCCATTCTCAGATCTTGACTTCCCAATGTTCAGTAACTGGATAACAAAATGAGACGTTTCTCCAATGGCAAGCATTGTCAGATTTGGTTAAAGTTCAAACAGCTGTAATTTAGTCCTATTTGGGACAACGGGATGACTGGGTTGCTGCTGTAAATAATAGCTTACTCGTAGTGCTTTAAAAAGGTTGTTTGGGGTGCCATAACTTGTCATGGAAGGGAATTTCAAATCATGCCTAGCATCAGTGGCGATTTGTCCTGGTTTAGGTTACTGAAATTAATTTGTGCAACAGGCAAGGAATCCACCTGAACAATCAATATACTTCATTAAAGCTAACTCAGTTGTGAATCTGACCCTACCATGCATAGACTCCAAGTAGCTAGCTACTGTGGTAAACCTGTGTTGTTTTGCAGTGGTTTACACAGTCTCGCTAAACAGATGATCGGAGTGTTGTTATGGGCTCAAATAAACACTCATTGCTATGTTTTAAAACCGGAGGATAGACCGGAAGACTAGAAACCGTTCTGTCCAAAACATTTTTTTTTGCCTTTGACTGGTTTTGAACCTACAACTCTACGTTTACCAGCACAACATCTCATCCAATTGAGCCATTCTCAGATCTGGACTTTGCCATGTTCAGTAACTGGATAATAAAATAAGGCAAGCATTGTCAGATTTGGTCCAAGCTCAAACAGCTGTAATTAAGTCATATTTTCACATGTCAAGGTGAAACTTTGCAGGGTACTTCAGGGGGTGTCACCTTAAAGCCTATTAGTTTTGAAAAACCATCATTCAAAATGACATTTGATTTAGTGACACAAACATATTGAGGCAATGTGGACATTTACATAAATACACATCTTTCAGCCATTTTGTTTTTGATTCAACTGTCTTAAGTAACGTTTTTAAATACATCAATGATACATATCTGTACAAAATTCCAAGTCAATTTGAATTTTGGTTTAAGAGAAGAGGGATTTTGAAGGTTTTCCCAAATTATCACTGTACAGGAAAATCCATCATGGTGGACCTTATGGGACCTTGAGGCTTTTTTGTTCCTCGTGGAAAATGAGGCATGCACAACAAGTTTCAGAAGAATTGGAGCAATGGGGTGGAAATGCCATCACTTTGAAAAGTGGACATTTGGGCGTGGCCTGTGGCGCCCCCTATTGTCTGATGTGGGCCAGTCTGTGTTTGGGCGGTATTTGTGGCATGTTGTATCAATATGCCAAATTTCAAAACTTTTTACCAATGTGTTCATGAGATAAATTACAAGAATAATAATAAATATAGCTGCAAGCAGCAATGGCGGATTCCTCCTTCAAGATGGCAAAATGTTGTAAAATTGACAGATAGTTACACTGGGATTAACCAAAAGACTTGAAACTAATTTCTGTCAGAAAAAAAAGAAAAAGTTTAGGGCTCTGACTATATTAGAACCCACAACCCTTCACATAGCAGCCCTGCGTCTCATCCTACTAAGCCATTCACAGACATGCCAACCTGCAGACTCATTTCCGGGAGGTGGTTTAAAACTGTTGTAATTTAGTCCTATTTATATATGGGACATAAAAACGGGACAACGGGATGACTGGGTTGCTGCTGTAAAGAATAGCTTACTCGTAGTGCTTTAAAAAAGTTGTTTGGAAGGGAATTTCCAATCCTAGCATCAGTGGCGATGTGTTCTGGCTTAGGTAACTTAAATGAATTTGCGGCAGGCAAGGGATCCACCTGAACAATCAATATACTTCATTCGAGCTAACTTGGTAAATATGACACTATGCCTACGTAGACTACAAGTAGCTAGCTACGGTGGTGAACCTGGCTTGTTTTGCAGTGGTTTACAGTCTCACTAAACAGATGATTGGAGTGTTGTAATGGGCTCAAATAAACACTATGCTATGTTTTACAACCAGAGGATTGACCGGAAGACTAGAAACCGTTCTGTCAAAAAAAATACAAAAATTGCCGTTGACTGGTTTTGAACCTACAACCCTTCGTTTACCAGCACAACATATTATCCAATTGAGCCATTCTCAGATCTTGACTTCCCAATGTTCAGTAACTGGATAACAAAATGAGACGTTTCTCCAATGGCAAGCATTGTCAGATTTGGTTAAAGTTCAAACAGCTGTAATTTAGTTCTATTTGGGACAACGGGATGACTGGGTTGCTGCTGTAAATAATAGCTTACTCGTAGTGCTTTAAAAAGGTTGTTTGGGGTGCCATAACTTGTCATGGAAGGGAATTTCAAATCATGCCTAGCATCAGTGGCGATTTGTCCTGGTTTAGGTTACTGAAATGAATTTGTGCAACAGGCAAGGAATCCACCTGAACAATCAATATACTTCATTAAAGCTAATGTGAATTGTGAATCTGACACTACCATGCATAGACTCCAAGTAGCTAGCTACTGTGGTAAACCTGTGTTGTTTTGCAGTGGTTTACACAGTCTCGCTAAACAGATGATCGGAGTGTTGTTATGGGCTCAAATAAACACTCATTGCTATGTTTTACAACCGGAGGATAGACCGGAAGACTAGAAACCGTTCTGTCCCAAAAAAATTTTTTTGCCTTTGACTGGTTTTGAACCTACAACCCTACGTTTACCAGCACAACATCTCATCCAATTGAGCCATTCTCAGATCTGGACTTTGCCATGTTCAGTAACTCGATAATAAAATAAGGCAAGCATTGTCAGATTTGGTCCAAGCTCAAACAGCTGTAATTAAGTCATATTTTCACATATCAAGGTGAAACTTTGCAGGGTACTTCAGGGGGTGTCACCTTAAAGCCTATTAGTTTTGAAAAACCATCATTCAAAATGACATTTGATTTAGTGACACAAACATATTGAGGCAATGTGGACATTTACATAAATACACCCCTTTCAGCCATTTTGTTTTTGATTCAACTGTCTTAAGTAACGTTTTTAAATACATCAATGATACATATCTGTACAAAATTCCAAGTCAATTTGAATTTTGGTTTAAGAGAAGAGGGATTTTGAAGGTTTTCCCAAATTATCACTGTACAGGAAAATCCATCATGGTGGACCTTATGGGTCCTTGAGGCTTTTTTGTTCCTCGTGAAAAATGAGGCATGCACAACAAGTTTCAGAAGAATTGGAGCAATGGGGTGGAAATGCCATCACTTTGAAAAGTGGACATTTGGGCGTGGCCTGTGGCGCCCCCTATTGTCTGATGTGGGCCAGTCTGTGTTTGGGCGGTATTTGTGGCATGTTGTATCAATATGCCAAATTTCAAAACTTTTTACCAATGTGTTCATGAGATAAATTACAAGAATAATAATAATAATAATACCAACAATTCCAATAGGGTTCCTCCTGACGGAGGAATCCTAATAATACCAACAATTCCAATAGGGTTCCTCCTGACGGAGGAATCCTAATAATAATAATACCAACAATTCCAATAGGGTTCCTCCTGACGGAGGAATCCTAATTAATAAACGATTACATGAACAAATGCAACAAACCGCAACTAAATCCATGTTTTTTCGAAAAGTAATGGTTCGCAAATGAGCGTTTTTTATGGTTAGTTTTTTTCCCCAAGTAGGCCTACGACTTGAGTCTTTTTCCCAAGTGCGTTCTTTGATCAATATTTCAAAAGAAACTAAATATAAATCAACATTACACTTGTGTCTTGCCTCTCATCGGCTAAGTTACAGTGGAGATGTTTGGAGACAATTGAAGTACCATGCAGCGACACACAACAATGGAGGAGGAGAGAGAGAGATGCGCATTTTCGAGTTGGAAATACAATCACTATTTTTAGTATTTGTCAGCTAAAGATGGAAACATCAAGGTTCGTTGATTTCTATGTTGAGGCGGCGGGGGTGTTGTCGGCAGCTGCTGAATGTAACTACTAAAGTAATCAGTAATCAGATTACTTTTTCAAAGTAACTGTGGCAACACTGGTCACCGATAGGATCTCCCAAGATGTCACCAGACAAATTAATTACTGAATTAAGGCAAACAAATCAACAGTTATTGGCTGAAACAGATTTTTGCCCCCTAGAGGTTAAATGATATGACCTTTTGTGGACCTCTTTAGAACACGGTTCCGAAACCCTGTACCAACTTTGGTGTTAAGGCAGCAAAGACTTGCTGAGTTATGACCTCACTTCCCTTTTTCCGGCTCAGTTACTGAATTTGATTGGCTGTAACTGACAAACGATTTCGAAAATCAAAAATCCATATGATACCTTTTGTGAGGCTCAGTCTGGAGATCATCTCTGGCAAGTTTGAAAAATATTGGACAAAAGCTGTAGGAGGAGTAGCGAAAAAACATTTGTTATTAAACTTCAAAATGGCCGAAAATCTAAATAACCGGGTATGACATCATAGAGTGCGTTGAAATCGTCTTGATCCAGGGAATCCAACAATACCTCATTTTGGAAAATAAGGCAAATGGTTCAAAAGTAGCATGTGTAAACACACCTTCAACTTTGACCCATTGGTGGCGCTAGAGGCAGTGTTGCCAGGTCTGCGGTTTTCCCGCGGAATTGGGCTACCTTTGAAGTGTTGCCGCGGGTTGAATTTTTTGTCCGCTGGTTCGGGTAGACCTATTTTGCATGCAAATCACATGAATATCTTTAAATAAAAATCCATATTTTAAATGAAAGTAGAGAGGGTACAATTTCTGGGGAAATTGTAGGGTGTGCTCGCTTGCGTCAGTTGCAGGTGGGTCCGTCCCCTTAAGTTTTTCCCATCTAGTGATATTTTCAAGCATTTAGCCTACTCAAGAACCCCCTTTGAAACAAGCGAACCCCCTTTGAAACAAGCTACTGTAACAACGTTGTCACCGGCAGTATTTCCGATGGAATCGCGATTCAAACAGTACCATCTGCTAACTGAAAATATGCCCCCAAAAACGTAAATAAGCTTTACATCTATTTAGGGAGAAATGGCTAATTCAAAAGAAGGCTAGCCAAACTTGACTGAGTGAGGGGATTGTTTTTAAGCGCCGGAAATGAGAATGTTTCTTTTGACATAAAGTTTAGGCTGTGGCACTGAAGCCAGCGACGCACCACACAAGCTTGAGTTTAAATACATTCTTTAATGTGACATAACTTACTGTACATGCAAGTCTTGATTTGCTTAAATGTACATGTATGATGCTGCTAGTACACGACGGCACGATACGATACTCGCTGTGCAACAGCACATCTATCCACGTTGTATCCATGCGTCGTTGCTAACGTAACAACGTTGTCACCGGCAGTATTTCAGATGGAATCGCGATTCAAACAGTACCATCTGCTAACTGAAAATATGCCCCCAACAACGTAAATAAGCTTTACATCTATTTAGGGAGAAATGGCTAATTCAAAAGAAGTTTGCTACGAGCAAGCTAGTTGCGGTGGCTAGCCAAACTTCACTGAGTGAGGGGATTGTTTGAAAGCGCCGGAAATGAGAACGTTTGTTTTGACATAAAGTTTAGGCTGTGGCACTGAAGCCAGCGACGCACCACACAAGCTTGAGTTTAAACTTTACATTCTTTAATGTGACATTACTTACTGTACATGCAAGTCTTGATTTGCTTAAATGTACATGTATGATGCTGCTAGTAGTAGTAGCCTACACTATGGCACGATACGATACTCGCTGTGCAACAGCACATCAATCCATGCGTCGTTGCTAACGTGTGCTGACGTGGTGACGTAGCTAGCACTGACTACCCTTCGTTGACTAAAGGCACTTTTTGCCACAAAAACATTGTAACCTCCTAAACTGTGCAACGGAACGTAAATAAAAATACAAGCAACGCAATCGAGACCAAGACGAACATTTTGACACAGCAGTTGTCTATGTAGTCCAAATATTGACTGATCCTTAGGGCGAAAATAAACAATAACTAGAAACGGCTGTTCCTGCGAAACAGCAGTGAGAATGCTGAAAACCTGAATGGGGATAGCTGACCATGCTAAAAAAGCAGAAGAAAAGAGAATAAAAGAAGAAGAAAAATGCAAAACAATAAGGACAAAAATTCATAAAGATGAGCTGCAGGAAAATGTGAAAATTTAGCAGAAAACCAGTTGCTGAAGTCTGGGTTGAACGAATTTGAAGGTAAAAGGACAACACTGGAATGACTTGAACTTGCTGGAAAAACGTAGCAACCGTTGGTCATTGGCAACAGACTGGCAACATTTCTAACCTACAATCTAGGTTTCAGGTTCAAGACGGAGGAGAAACTAATCATGTGTGCCTGCACACCCAGTCCTGTTCAGACACTTAATTTAAGATGACATCAAAATAATAATTCATAGTGCAGGGTTGCCAATGTTGTCGTTGTCCCTGGTGAGTTTTTTATACTTAAATAATAAGATCATGCTACATCTAACCAGCGGATCATTTCTTGCAAGTGTGTCAAAGTGGTATTTTTACAGACTGTATTAACACCGTAGGCTTGAATAATAACCGAAGGCGTGAAGCTAGAGAGAGGATGCAATGGAAAATGTCCTACATGAGCTATATCTACTGCTTCAAATTGAAAACGGAGACCATCTTTTGATTAAAGACAAGTTCCTTAACCTCTGTTGTCAATATCGCCAATAAAAAGTAAATACTCTTCAGTTACGAAGCATTTGTTTGTAGCTAGGTAATGAATGATAGTTATTAGACCGTATGTGACCTGGTTTTGCCGTTCTATTAGCAGCCATGATGACAGTAGCGTCACTAGAATGGCCATAACAACAAAAGATCAAATATCGAATCTGTCCGCTGTTCTACATTGCCCACATAATTACGTATATTTAATTCCAAGACTCTGCCGAAACCATAGATATCCTTTATGTGTCTGTGCGGTCAGAAATACAACTCCTTTGGCAGTTTCAAAAACGTTCATGGTGCGTGTCTGTTTGGTTGCCACAGTGATGGCGCAGCTGTGATAGCTAACGAGCTAGGCAGAGAGAAAAACGAACATTTACCTAGCATCCACACCTCAAACAAGTTGACCTAGACGCAAAACTACACGACCATACAGTGTTTTTTTGGGGGTGGGGTGTGCTCTTATATTTTTGTACGCCCTTCGACTGGTTAGCTCCTGCGATTCCCACACTTTAATAATAATACATATATATGAGAGAGAACAATGGTTGTGCTCGCCGAAGGTGTGAGCACACCCAATAATAATAATAATAATAAGAAGAAAAGGTAGAAACTCTTAAGGTGGCTTCGCAGCTTCGCTGCTTGGCCCCCAAATATGCCAAATTTATCCTCGAAGAAAAACAGCAGATTATCCCCAAATTAAAAGGTGGACTGCAATCGCAGCAGAATATGTTCACAAAAGCTACAGCTAAAAACAATGTTTTTACATCGTACATCGTAGTTACAACTGGCCCTTTGAGGGTAACCATAATGCTGATGTGGCCCTCAGTGAAAATGAGTTTGACACCCCTGTCCTAGGGGATAAATCAGTCCCACGGACTCCTGTCACTGCAAGGGCTGCCCCAATTTTAAGGTTTTGAAATGTATCAAAGTAATGGTCCTTAGTCAAATAAAACAGCATACATTCTATACATTGTGGTCTATGCTGTTGTACACAAAGCATTCTAAAATAACCAAAAGTAAGAAAAGGTGTCCAAAATTATTTAGCAATTTAGAGTGAGGTGTATTAACTATACGTGATTTCTACTACAGTCAGTTCCATCCTCGAAATCCAATTGGCTAATAGCAAGGGGATATTGAGACTATACTATGGGGTAGATCACTTCATAGTTTTACAGATATTACAGCTCATCCACATGGTATACAAATGGTATCAGTAAACGTGTTTTGTAATTCCCTGAATGTCAAATTAAACTACAGATAACAGCGTCTCTGGACACCTGTAGTGTGAGGACAGGGCCTTGCACCTGGGATCACTGAGGCTGTTTTGAGAGCTCTCAGGAGCAGGAATGTAGGCAGGGCCTGCTGGGTCCCTGCTCTGACAAACTCGGGTAGAAACCAGAAGCATCCAATAGTAGTGGTCAGTGGTGCTGGGTCTGGGGGACGGCAAAACATGTAACCTGTCAAACATCCTGTTTGACCTAAAATAAGGGATGAACGGGAGACACTAACAGTTTTTAACAACAACTCCTCTTACCCACCCCCATCGTTCCATCACTTCAACTCCACTTGCCCACCCCCATCGCTCCATCACTACACCTCCTTCAGCCCACACCCATCTTCCATCACTACACCTCCTCCTGCCCACACCTATCCTCCATCACTACACCTCCTCCAGCCCACACCCATCCTCCATCACTACACCTCCTCCTGCCCACACCCATTCTCCATCACTACACCTCCTCCTTCCCACCCACCCACCCCCATCCCTCCATCACAACGCTTCCTTTCATGGAGCTGTCCAAGCTGTGCTTTGATACCAGGTGCTCCAGCAAGCTGACGACCTTGGTAGGGGCAGAGCATCCACCCCTGCCCCCACCCCCTCCCCGACTTGCTGCCATGATGAGATGATGTGTGATGGAGGCCTCTATGGCGCCAATCTGTGTGAGCGGCGGCCATTTTTGTCCAAAGTAAATCAAGTCACATGAAGCTAACAGTCTCCATTACGATGTCATATTTCATGTGTTCTGAGTGCTCGGCTGATTGAATTACAGCAGGGGAGGACCAGGATGGGGAGAGGGAAGTAAACCAGAGCTTTAACCTGGCCTGGCCTAACATTGTCTGTCTTACATAAATGTACATTTGGCTTAGCCTAGCTTAGCTAAGCGCTGTCTGTCAGGCAGAGACATGTTCATGAGATAGTGATTACCCTGTGTATGTGGTTAAACAAATAACTATGGAACCATAATGGTGTGGAAGGGTTGGTGCGGGGGAAGTCTTGGTCTCCATGGGAACCCTAAGGGGGGTGGAGGCATTTATTAGAAGGGGGGGCAGAGTGGACAGAGGGGTATCTGCTGAACATGTTTGTTCATCAGTCTGGATTTAATAAAGCCGGTGTTGAGGAGGGGGGTGGGGGTTCTGGGCAGAAGGGGGTGAGAGGGGTGTTCTGTCAGCGCCTGCAGCCAAGGGGAGGAGGGGGGGGTTAGGGTGACTTATGTCTCCCTGTCCTGCTAAAGATCCATCTGACCACGGCAAGGCCTTCGGATCAAGGACGCTTGGCCCCTGAAGGAGAGGTGTTTGTGTCCCTGTGTGGGTGTCAGTGTGCGTGTGGGTGGCTGTATGCGTGTTTGTCTGCATGTGTGTGTGTATGTCTGTGCGTGTGTGTGTGTGCATACGTTTGAGGATGAAGCTGTGAGGCCAAACTAGAGATCAACACTCCATCATGCAAGAGGGGTGGGGTTTGGGGGGGGCACAGCAGTAGGCTGACTGTCCAATCTCTCCTTGCTCCTTAATGGGTTCATTGGAGCTTGGTGATATAATTCAGCACTAACCAGCAGTGATGCTGTGCTGTGTTCCCCCTCCACTGGAGCAGCAGCTCAATAGGCATGTTGAGATAGACTACTGGGTTATAGACACTACTGGGCTATAGACACTACTGGGTTATAGACATTACTGGGCTGTAGATACTACTGGGTTATAGAGACTACTGGGTTATAGACACTACTGGGCTATAGACACCATTGGGTTCTAGAGACTACTGGGCACTAGACACTACTGGGTCATAGAGACTATTGGGTTATAGAGACTACTATAGAGATGCTGTACAGATTACTTAGCTATAGAAAACTACTGAGCTATAGACTACTGGGCATGATCTTGCACAATCTGTCATGATGAAGTGAATGTAGTTAGATGGAATCTGTGAACTGTCTGTCCTGGTATGGGGCTGAGGTGAAGTTGGTGTGACGGTGTAAAGACCAGCCTAACTAACTTCTTCATCAGCCAGGTATTGATTAGATCAGGAGAAATGGAAAGCATCCATCTTCTCTGAGTGTTGCAATACTTTATCAGCTCAGTATTGATCCCCCTTGGAACTTGTCAGTACATAAAACCAATGCCCTCAATTTTCAATATGTCAATCACTAATAGAGTTGCATTCAAATGCGTCAACTGGGTTTTCATCAATATTTTGACATTTTGTGTTTGATTTGGAAGGAAGGGATGAATATGAGGATGTCGCTCCAGAGACAGAAACAGAAAGAGTTGTGTACATTAAAGATTAACTCAATCTGCAGGGACAAAGTGATCAGGAGAGAGCCACAGGATACGAAACACTTACGCCATAACGATCACGCTGAAATCCAACCAGTTCCAGGGGTCACGGAGGAAGGTGAAGGGACCCACACAGAAGCCTCTTGCCAGGATCTTAATTAGAGACTCAAATGTGTAGATGCCTGTGAATGTGTATCTGAGGGGGGGGGGAGGGTGAAGGCCAGAGTGAGGGATAAAGGGATGGAGAAGGATTGAAAGGGGGAGGTTGAAGGATTGAGAGAGGAAAGAGGGGTGGTAGGTTGAGGACAAACACATTATTAGACAATAGAGAGAACACATCCTTGGTTTGGCCCCCCACCTCCAGAGTAGACTGAAAGAAAGACAATATATATAGAGAGGGAAAACAGACAAACAAGCAGTTGGATGGATGGATGAAGCCATGAGTTAGGACACACTGAGCATGGCAGTTTTTACATGCTGGGAGCCTATCAGGCAAGCTGGAGTGAAGAAGACGAAGGTGTGGTGTATGTAGCTGTCCAACATGGCTGTGGTCATTCAAGGTGGAGGAGTGTTAACAGGGGTTATGACAGACAAACGTTTTCCCACTGGCGGACTATAAAAAACATTTCTCATTGTGATTGCTAGCAGTGGGAAAACACTGGTGCCCTGGCCAGGCTACTGGGGGAACACCTTACTCTAGTTACTATGGCTACAACCCCATTCATCCATATGAGAGATACTACAGCCATACAGCTAATCCATAATGTTACTGAACAGCTTATGATTAATAGAGAGCAAGAGAGAAAGAGAGAGAGAGAGAGAGAGAGAGAGAGAGAGAGAGAGAGAGAGAGAGAGAGAGAGAGAGAGAGAAAGAGGACATTATTTATAGTCCACTTCTTCAAATCAAGTTGCCTGTATGAAAATATGTATTCCCCCTGTATTGTATGCTGTGGGGAGAGAACAAATTCCTTTAATGAAAGTCCTAGACAAAGGTGCATGTGCAAAACCATACCCTTGTTGCATTCCACATGTAGCATTAGTACACAGCACACACAATGTAGCACAGTGCCGTTAGCATAAGCACAGTGCTGTTAGTGTTAACTGTTAGCAGTGCCAGGGCTGGAGATGCTAGATTTGTTAATAACAACTTACTTGCTAATTGTGGTAGACAAGGCAACAAACATCTGGCAAAGCATCACATCAGGACAGACAGACAGGGCATAGTTCAGATGTCAGGAGAAGAGGGGTCAGAGGGTGATTACGACAACGTTGACAAAAGGTGCAGAGAGATGACAGCTTTGCAGGGTAGTGCCTATTAGCTTAGTTAGCTATGTTAGCTTAGTTAGCTCTGTTAATTTATTTAGCTTAGTTGGCAAATTTACTGTAAATGTCAGTGAACCCGTTGAATTGGTCACAGATTTCCAGAAGATTTGCTAATTAAAGTGTGAAATGGCATGAAAATACAGTCTTGTCATCTTTGGGCACATCACAAATTCAGTATCTGTTAGCCGGCAGGCAGACATAGAAACAAAGACAGAGAGAAGGGACAAGACAGTTAGGCTGGCATGCAGACAGTCATAAAGATAGACAGATAGACATTAAATGGTGGACAGAGAGACATACTGACAAGTCCACTTGTCAGTATGTCTCTCTGTCCACCATTTAATGTTGTAAATGGACTTACTCCAGGTACTTGGCCCAGTAGGCAGGTTCAGACATGGCCATGAAGCAGCAGTTGGTCAGGATGGTGCACATTATGAACAAGCTGAATAACGTGCAGTCGGGTCAAGGAAGTATATCACTCTGTAACAACCTTTACATGAATGCACATGTATCTGTCCATGTGCTTGATGATACAGGAAGTGAGTTGAGAAAGATGGTGTCTCACAGGAAGTCATTCTGAATTTACTGCCTGCTGTGCATTGAGGTGGACTAGCCTGCATCCAACCCTACAAGTCTCCCATATGCAAACCTATCACAATGATTGATATCTGATTCAGAGATAATTACACTAATCAATATTGTAGAAGGACAGAGCTACCCAGCTTCAATGTCTCTCCAGGTTGCTACCGAAGGGGACCTAAGTGACATGGATAAATATACCTCTGATGTTATTGCTGGAATACACCACCATGGAGCTAACAGCATTACTCCCCCCCCCACACACACACACATACACACACTCCCGGCTCACTCTACAGTCTGGCTGACTGACAGCCCTGGCCACACCCCTCTATTAGAAGCCCATTATACAGCCTGTGGAGCTCCAACCTGCAGTGATGGAGGACGGAGGAAGTGGGTAGGAGGGAAAACTTAGTTTACAGTTCTTAACTGTTACTTTTCAGGTCTCTTCTGAACATGGCTGAGACTCATCAGTGTGGACAGACACACAGTTGAGAATCCCCTCTCTGTGCTCTTAGAGGAGTGAGAGTGTGTAGAGTCCACACCCTTCTCTGGAGAGAAAGTGCTTTTCCCCACTCAGTAGGCACCTACTAGTGCTAGCACGCAAACACACACACAGTCCTGCTTCTCTGGCGCCACGGCGTACAGACATGTTGAGGTGGTGGACTTGCGGGAGGGAAGGAGGGGGTGGAGGATGCAGGAGGACACAAGGGAGGAGAGGGGGAGGAGGAGTGAAGGGGAGGGGTAGATGGAGGAGAGAGGACCAGCTTTTTCCCATGCTTACTGACTGGCTGTTTGACTGCTTTGGTGGCTGACTGGCTGACTAACCGGCTGGCACACTACTTAGCTGGCTGACTGACTTTGACTGCTTGAATGACATGCTCACTAGTATGACTGATTGGCTGACCGGCTGATTACTTGGCTGACTGACTGCCAGACTTACAGCTTGGCTGACTTGCTGACTGACTGATTAACTGACTAACTGGCTGACTTACTGGCTGACAGCATTGCTGACTGGCTGCTTGGCTGACTGGCAGTTTCATCATCTGAGATCCAGTGAGCCAGGCAGATCTTATCACCCAGGGTTACAGTTACTCTCTGGAGCAAAATCCCATAATGTCTGCTTCCCAACAGCCCTAAGTAGCAGTGTGATGTGTCATGACTTACAGTAACAGTATTATGAAGAAGCGGAGTTCATCACACACCAACATTATACAGCTGAATGTCCCAAAAAACAACACTGCCTGAGTCACAGCCCTGAGCCCATCATGAATTCACTGGATTTACTGCACCACTGTATTCATCCTTCAGCCAGCATCTCCAGTAAATATCCCATAACCCTGTGTGAATATTTAAGCTATAACCTCCAGTAAATACGCCACAGAAAAAAGCTGGTCATTCAGTTTTCATCTCCAGTGTTGTGACCTTTCATTAGAGCCTCCTAGACAGCTAGCTAGGGTTATTTATATTGTTACATGTAGTCACATTAACAGCTTGTGTTAGGATGCTGTGACATAAAGAGTATCACAACATCAGATCACATCACAAAATCACAATACAATTACACAACATAACATCACCAGATCACATCACAACACAACAACATGTCACAACATCACATGAACACACAACAAGTCAATGCGACACAACATCACAACAACACAACATCACATTACATGGTAAGATACAACTAATATCAACTCAATGGAATGGTCCTATTAGTGTAGAGGCTGTCATTTAAAAGACAGCATGGATAGAGACAGTACATTTACATTTAGTCATTTAGCAGACGCTCTTACCCAGAGCGACTTACAGTAAGTACAGGGACATTTCCCCAAGGCTAGTAGGGTGAAGTGCCTTGCCCAAGGATACAACGTCATTTGGCAGAGCCGGGAATCGAACCAGCAACCTTCTGATTACTAGCCCGATTCCCTAACTGCTCAGCCACCTGACTCCACAGTAGCATTGATGCAACCTTGACACAGTCTCTGTGTTTCCTCATGTTAAATAATTGTCCATCAAATTTATTCTCACAATCTACATTTTCGGAAACAGCACCATTATGTGTGTGTGTGTGTTTGTACTACGAGTGTGTATGTGATTGTGTGCATTGTGTGTCTTTAGACAACAAAAGGATATGAGTGGACTAATATCTTTATTGAGGCTCTTCGTACTGGATGAAAAGGGCTAAAAATATAAAGGGCTGCAGTGGCACTGAAACGGAAGATGGCCTTCCCTTTATTCAGCACTATAAAAGTCTGTGGAGAGGGAGAGGAGGGAGAGAGGGAGAGGATGGAAAGGGGGAGAGAGGAAGAGGATGGAGAGGGGGAGAGAGGAAGAGGATGGAGATGGGGAGGAGAGAGGAGGGAGAGAGAGGGAGAGGGGAAAGAGGGAGAAAAGGGAGAGAGATAGAGGGAGGCAGGGAGAGAAAGAGAGAAAAATAGAAACGGGAGAGGGAGAAGGGAAGAGAAACATGCATCACGGTTAAAGAGCAAGGCAATAAACTAACAGTGACACCTCCCCCACACTCTACACACACACACACCCTCTCTCTCTCAGACACACACACAAACACACACTCACACACACATACACACAGAACAGCCAGAGGAGCAGAGCTTGCTGTAAAGCCAGTGGTCAAAGCGGACAGACAATGTCTAGATGAAAGACCAGAGTCAGATTCACTAGAGGGTCAACATCAGACATTCTCCCCCTCTCCTCTCCTCTCCTTATGTGACTGAAGCAGGAGAGAAAGAGAAAACAAATTAGAAGGAAAAAAGAGAGAGATGGAAAAGAGAGAGTGAGAGAAAAAAAGAAAGAAAAAGGAAGAGAAAGAGCCGGGGCTGCACTTTTCATGTGACTCACCCCATTCACCAGTCATCCCTCTCTCCTCTCCTCCTTCTCAAACTCCCATCCCTCTTCTCGTCTGTTTTTCAAGTTTCCATCCCTTGCTTGTCCCATTCTATAAACTCTTTTGACACTCATCCCCCTCTCCATCTTACTAAAGGACTAAATCCCCCTTTTTCCTCTCTGTCCGTTTCTCTAAAGCTTCGATCCCTGCTGCACTTACCCATTATCACTTCCCTCTCCTCTCATTCCCTATCTCCTCTCCCTCCCTCTCTCCTCTCCCTCCCTCTGTCTCCTAGACCATCCCGGTATCAGACAAGACAAGAGCAAAACAAACTTACACAGAGACACCCCTCTCCCCCTAGTCCCAGTCCTCCACACCCACCCTGTGATTCTTATGGTAGTAGGGGTCGATGTCCTCCAGGGGCACCCCCACCAGCCCAGACGGGATGTCCCCAAAGATCCGGGGCAGCTGTTTGGACGCCTCCAGGTCTGGACGAGGCTTGAGCTCCTCCACATCTCCCAGGTCCTCCTGGGGGGGTTACATGTTTACCAGTCAACAGGCTCTGTGTCTGTGTAGTTTCACCAGGGGGGTATTCCAGGTAGCGGGTTTAACAAACTCTGAGCCTAACCCTGAACTCTGAGTTGAGTTACTCTAAAATGGGAAACTCCGAAAACTCGGTTCCAGAAAAGCTGATTTGAATTTGTTAACTCAACTCGGAGTACGTCAACTCTGAGTTAAGCGCGGGCATGAGAACTATTAAAAGGCAACATCAATGGAGCTCCGATACTAGGATCCACCATGGCACCCGGCGACAAAAAACCTTGTCCTACTTCACCACACTTCAGATATTTACATTTACATTTAGTCATTTTAGCAGACGCTCTTATCCAGAGCGACTTACAGTAAGTACAGGGACATTCCCCCCGAGGCAAGTAGGGTGAAGTGCCTTGCCCAAGGACACAACGTCATTTGGCATGGCCGGGGAATCGAACTGGCGACCTTCAGATTACTAGCCCGACTCTCTCACCGCTCAGCCACCTGACACTGCCTGAGTCACAGCCCTGAGCCCATCATGAATTCACTGGATATAAGTTTTATTTCGTGTTTATGGTCAATCTGAGCACATATTCTGGAAAAAGAGGAACACGGCTGTAGCAGCGTATACAATTTGCGTGGGAGACAAACTGCCAAGTCCATGCATTTGAATGTAATAGCCAGTCCATACATTGAACATTTAACCCCATTGTCCGTTAATATTACAGGAGAAAAAGTGGGGGACTTAATAAAATAGCATGTTCAATGTTATATTAAATATAAAAACATACTACAAACAGGTAAGACATATTTTGCTTAGGCTATACGCTTGTGATTGTAGCCTCGACGTCACCTTGGTTTTAATCATATATCGACATGATACAAAGTCTAAATATCAATTGGTGCCTATTTCAACTTGTAGTAGCAATTTCCCTCAACAGAATGTTTTTCATCAAAGGATGATGATGATGATTAAGATGACGAAGAGACATTGACTGCTGCCGCAGAAATGGATGCAGATAATTATGTATGGTAGCTACTGGTAGTTCTCTCCCCATGTACTTTTATTTACAGGCTTGTGTGGAATTGTCAGTTACACTGACATTATGAGAATAATGAATATAAAAAACGATTTGCACATTCTGATCCTGTTGAACAGAGCATGGATGCAGTATACAGTGAGATGTTCATTTAATGGCAGGTAAATTCTGCATGTGGAACTGTGAAATGTAATCCAATCTCAGGTATTCCCAGTTACAAGTAATTGAGTTGTACAAACTGCACCTCATGAAGAAAGTGCCAAAAACTGACCAAGAGATGGTGTAGGCCTACTTAGGGTAGAAGAATAAAGGCTAATCTTGAAAAAGATTTACTGGAACACCAGTTACAGGAGGATGCATGGTCACATGTGATGTTAATTGTAGGAACAATAGCCTATATGAATATTAATTGTTGAATTTGCTGAATTTCTATTTTGACCAAGAGATGGTGTACTTAGGGCAGAAGAATAAAGGCTGATCTTGTATCAATCTGCCCCCACATCTCATACGGTAAAATATGGAGTTACTGGATGGACTCTCAACTTGATGGCTCTCACACATCATTGTGTAACTTACTGTAGCATTGCTAGTCATGTTGATAAGTAAGGGTCAAGATTGTGGTGTGATTGGATATAAAAGGAATTGTGAAGCATCTGTGGATTCTTGATCTCCTGAGACCTTCTCCTCAGCTCTGGCTTGTCCTACTCCTTCTGCCTCACCTCTTGCATTCTATCTCTGGTTTACAATAATCCTCGCAGAGTAGGTAAGAGTTAACCTTCATTGATTTCATTCATTTGCAATATGATTAAATGATTATATTATTTAACCTTACTTTGACCATTCTTGCTCTGATTTAACCCATAGAGTCAAATAGCCTAACTGTAATTCCATTGGTAGGTATTGGCATTACTTGGTTAATGTTAATACACTGTTCAGTTTCCCATCTTCCTTCAAACCATAAGGGAATTAGTTTCGGTTGTTTGGTCAATATTGACCCCTTACAATCTTGAAATAGATTTGCTGAAACACCAGTTACAGGATGGTACACGGTCACAGGTGAATCATACGGTGGCCGACATGTGCAAACTCACTGCAAATTAAGAAAACAAATGCAAATAGACAAAACACAAGCAAATTAAGAAAACATCTTCATTAATTTGACAACACATGCGCACCATTCAGCAAACGCGCTGCAAATACACACAACACAACCAAATACATAAACGCGCTGCAAATACATAAACGCGTTGCAAAAACGAAAGCACGCAAACCAAAAACGCTGTATCCAGTTTTCACAACGGAAGTTTTCCAGGCCTCTAGGGGGAGCGCTAAGTGGAACAGCTTGATTTTCGGCCCCACGGAGCGAGAGAGAGAGAAAACATATGAGAAGTTTGTTTTGGAAATGGGACCAAAATCGAAGTTGCTCTTTTGAAAAACTGTAAAAGAGGAGGGCCACATCTAAAAATGAATACTAACCTTTTTATGTCGCCTCTTTACCTCGATGTTGGTCCAAACTTCTCATATGCTCTCTCTCTCTCGCTCCGTGGGGCCGAAAATCAAGCTGTTCCACTTAGCGCTCCCCCTAGAGTATGTATTTGGTTGTGTTGTGTGTATTTGCAGCGCGTTTGCTGAATGCTGCGCATGTGTTGTCAAATTAATGAAGATGTTTTCTTAATTTGCTTGTGTTTTGTCTATTTGCATGTGTTTTCTTAATTTGCAGCACGTTTGCACATGTCGGCCACCGTAGAATCATGTAAATTGTAGGAACAATAGCCGATAAACATACTCATTGTTAGATTTCTATTTGTAGGCAATGAAGAAGACCAAATACAATTTCAATTATTTGTCTTTATTTCAGTGGCTAAAAGCATTTGGTCAGTTTTGACTAACTAGTAACATTAGCGATGTAGGCCTAAGGGCTGAGAATGTTGCTAAAATAAATTACATTCACCAGATTCGTCACAAATTCACAAACATATTTTCAAGTCGGATCTCGGAATCAAGTCGGAAAGTAGGCCTATAGGCTACGTGCGCACTACATTAGGCTACCATTCGCGACAAAATAAATGGAGACAAAATAAAACATTTGCAGGCTCGCATGAAGTGGGATTCGATCGTACTAGAGCAAAAATACATGCGCACCAAAGTCCGTTGATTTACACCGCGAGCTGTACCAGCTCGCAAAATTTAGCTAAATCATTACGAATTTGTTAACTACGTTGGCCTTCAGGCAACATGTTGTTTTGGTTATTCTGAATCAACTAGTTACCGTAGACACTACCCGAATGTAGGCTACTCATCACGTATTTGGAGTTGTCTCAAGGCAATAGCCATATTAACCACCATATCACAGACCCTTAATGACACCACATATTGCGAAGTAATACTTCTCGTCGCTGCATGATATAGAAACGTGGGCACAGACATGATCCTACTTCTGACAATCATGGCAAGTTAACCCAAACAGGTAACCAGCTGTTTTGGATGAACCCCAAACCAAGTAACCCAGGGCTGCCAACTCTTCCAAAAACCTTGGCGTGAGATTTGGTAGCAACCCCCCCCCCACCCCCCCCCCCCTCCCGGGGCGAACTATCGCGAGCTTCACCCCCCCTCCCCCCCCCTCCTTAGGTGAGCTTTCGCAAGCTTCACTGCCCCCCACAGGCGAGTTTACACGGCTGTTTGCGCGTCAATGATGCTTCACTCCGTTAACCTGCGCCTCGTCCGTTACTGTTTACAACGTTAGCTTGGTTACTTGTTTGGCGTTGCCTTTTCAGCGTGAGATATACAATGTGTGGCGTGAGAGCGTGAGAAATGGTTTAAATGCGTGTCACATGGCGAAACCGTGAGAGTTGGCAGCTCTGAGTAACCCCAAAAGATACCTGGATGTTAGATGTAATAGTTGTTTATAGGCTACTTCATACAAACATGTGTAGTGCTTCACATAAGTAGTAGTGCTTCGCAATATGTGGTGTCATTAAGGGTCTGTGATATCGTGGTTAATATGGCTACTGCCTTGAGACAACTCCAAATACGTGATGAGTAGCCTACATTCGGGTAGCTTCCATTTATTATGGCGTGAATGGCTGTAATGTAGTGCTCACTACATTTGTTCAGAATATACAATCATGAAATGAATTGATTTCAAAATATATAGCGAAGAAACACTACACGAAAGGCTACACGAAATCGCATAGGAAACGAATGTTTCCATGTTGTGTTACGCGTATTTTGATCGTATTGTCTGGGTTAGCAGCGACGTTCTTAGTATGAATCTTTAATATGTGGTGTCAGAAGGAGCTGTGATGTCGTGGAAAATACAGCTATTGCCTCGAAACAACCCCAAATACGTGCATAGTAGCCTACATTCGGGTAGTGTCTATGGGAACCAGTTGATTCAGAAGAAGCCAAATCAAAATGTTACCTGAAGCCCAACGTAGTTAACAAATACCTAACGATTTAGGTACATTTTGCGAGCTGGTACAGCTCACGGTGTAAATCAACGGACTTTAGTGCGCACGTATTTTTGCTCTAGTGCGATCGAATCCCACTTCATGTGAGCCTGCAAATGTTTTATTTTGTCTCCATTTATTTTGTCGCGAATGGTAGCCTAATGTAGTGCGCACGTAGCCTATAGGCCTACTTTCATATTTGCCGCAGCAAATATGAGATCCGACTTGAAAATTGCCAGTAATATGTTTGTGAATTTGTGACGAATCTGGTGATAGAGGCATACTGATAGGTGCACGTGTAACGGAGTTGTATAAGTTCTTGGTAGCGATTGTTAAATCCTGCGTCATTGGGTCGAGACTTTTATTTTGAAGTATTAACTACACATTGGTAGCATATCCTGCCTTACAGCAGAACAAAAGATAACTGCTGCAGGTAGGTTGGGCAAAAAAAAGATGTTCCCATTAAAGTCTGTTGAATATGTCCATATATATTTGTATTACAAATACGTATTAAATGTCTGTTTTGAGTTGTAAATGAGCCAATATAAATCACATGTTAACGAGATTAGAATTGTTTAAGTTTTATTTGATTTTCTATTTTCGTTTGATCAAGCACACGTGCGTTTGACTAATGGAGTTTACTATTCATATGTATTTTGCTGCAGGCGGACCAAAACAATGCCCATTAATTGAATGTGTATTTGATGACCCATTGTTCACAGGTAACAAGTTTGATTTGTTGTTTAGATTTGAAGTGTTGTATCTCACGTTGTAGAGTTATTATTATACGGTTAGCCTATCATACTGGTGGCGTGGCTAGCATGCTCGTTTTAGAACGGCTAGCCAGTAACGTCATTTTGCAATGCAGTCACTGTTCTGCGCGATGAACTGTTGGACGAAGATTGTTGAGTTTGTATATTTTAGTAATTGGATGTTAATTGGAACACTGTTAATAATATTTTGTTAATAACAAAAGATAACTGCTGCAGGCGGACCAAAAGAATGCCTATTAATTGAATGTGTATTTGATGACCCATTGTTCACAGAAATAAACATCTTCATCCATCCTGAGAGTTCGAGTCCTTAAAAAGCTGCAAACACAACGCAGGTTACAGTGGTGCCGTGATCCCGTTTTCTACAAATTGGTCGCTGACCAACAACCCATCGAACCCGTGGACCTGTTTTCATCCTACAGCTTAAGATCAGCTGAGCAAATACTTCTACATACGCAAATGTATGGGTTATGGTAGCCGCAGCATGTAAATAACTGTTATTGATGTATCAATTTAGTGTGTATAATTGTAGTTGTATGTATATATAGGCATTTTCTACTTCTCTATTTTTTTCTTCTCTTTCTATCGCTTTGATTGCCATGGCTGGCTCACAGTTTACTGGAGCCCAGTGCGTTCAAACCCCAGTTAGTGTTGGTCGGGGTAGAGGTGTATTAGGGGTGCCCATCCCTTTCCCAGAGCTTAGTTCATCTGTAGGTAGTACTGAAGGGATGGCGGCACATGCTTCACATCCGCTAGTTAGTGAGTGTCGCCAGGGCCCCTGTACTTCCACTCCTGTCAATACTCAAGACATTCTAGGTCAGATGGGTGACATTGTACAACACATAGGTCAGCAGCTGGCAGACAGCATTCTCACACACTTGAGTATGCCTAGTCCAGTAGCACCTTTGTCTACTTCTAATGCACACAGTGGTAGCCACACTCCAGTTCTTGACTCTGTGGCAAGTTCCTCATCTCAGCGGCACGTAGTGAGTCAGAGAAAACTGAGAGATCCCCCTACTTTCAGAGGTGACAATTCAGATTCTGTTACGCTGGAAGAGTGGATTGAAATCACGCAAACTTTCATTAAGAGGGGAGGCCTATCTACTGAGGAGCAAGGTGAAGAGATCCTCATCCACTTAAGGGGCAAGGCCAAGGATGTAGTGAAAGTGGGCGTGAAATCTAGTGGGGCTGACATCAGACATAGCCCAGATTCCATATACAGTCTTTTGAGGAGACATTTCAGTTTTAAGCAGTTTTCACCCCTGCCTCTGCAAGACTTCTACACAACCCTCCCTGAGCCACAGGAGGATCCCTATGACTACTGGCTTCGTCTGAACCGTGCTGCTGATATTGCTGCTGAGTGTCTCAAGGAACAGGGTAAGCTGTAAGACAGCCTGTCTGTTGAAGTCGCACGCATGTTCATAAGGAACTGCCCAAATGCAGAATTAGCTCTCACGTTTCGTTCTAAGACCATTGAAGTGGTCAGCTTCAGAGGTGCAAGACATCTTGACTGAAAACCACTCAGAGGAATTTATCAGAGCAGTGTCGACAAGGAAAGATAGGGCTGTCATGGAGAAGACCGTGGCTGTGAACAGGATGGAGGTGAACAGTAGTCCGGTGCCTCTGTGTGACGTACAGTCTCCACCTAAGCTCACATCTACTGATCACTCTGCTATGGAGAGGTTGATTGGAATGCTGGAAAGAGTTCTTGTGAGTAATAACCAGTCCAGACCGACTAGTAGGAGAACAAGTGGCCTACCCCGTATTCAAGGTCTCGGTAACTCACTGTAAGAGCCAAATTCATTATTTCATGTGTTCTAATAATTTAGTTTAAAAAGATTTAAAAAGGTAACTGAAGATAAATAATTTAATTATGATTTGAAAGAATGTTTAGGTTAAACTATATCATTTAGTATTGGATTTTCAAAGCTGAATAACTTGTCAGAATGTAAGCTTCTATCAGATGACGTTACATCAGTATAATACCTGCGTGTTGGACTTTTAGTTTAGATTTGAGCTCAGAGACGTTGGAAGCGACATAGTTTTTTTGACCGTGTGAACTTGTAACTTTTTTGTGGAAGATTTACTTGTCTCACTCGCGTGTCAATTAATAGTTTCTAAGACTGAACTCAAAATTGTGGTACAGAAGACTCAGAACAGACGGAGTGCCACTACACTCACCATGCTTAGTTTGCAAAGACTCCTCTCATTCTGCATTGTCACACTGTAAAGATAACAGGCTGTGTTTCCAGTGTTTTTCACCTGACCACACGATGGACAGATGTCCACACAGAGGAAAGAGTGCAGCACCTGCTGGCCAGGCGTTAAACTAACTGATCTGCGTGTAGGGGAGGACCATGTAGATCTTGAGAGTACACCTCCCACCTCTGGCTTTCAATCTTTTTCAGATTATGACTCCTTGAGTCAATTGTACTGTAGCGATGTTCCTTCAGAAAAGACTGTTATTTTTCAGAATTTGCAGGCAGTTCCAAGGTCTGATAGTTTATTTTACACATCAGCTTCAATTGTGAGTGGACTCACTTTCAAAGCTCTCATTGATAGTGGATCTATGGCGTGTACTGTTAGTGAGGCTGCTGAACAAAGGTTATTGAAATACATTCCAGGCATGGCAAAGGAGTCGGCTCGAGATATTGTGATTGTTGGCTGTGGAGGCCATCGTGTTACTCCAACGGCAATCTATGACCTCCCAGTCGCTGTGTACGGCTGTTCGATGACTGTCCCCACATTAGTTGTGCCAGGTCAGACTGAGGAGATGATCCTGGGCACCAACATCATCAAAAGGCTGTTGACGCAGCTGAGAGAGACGAGTGGTTACTGGAGACTCATGTCCATGCCCAGCCACAACCAGAGTGATGAATGTTGTGAGTTCTTGTCCCTTTTCTCCAACACTGAGAGGTGGAGAGGTGAGTCTGTGCCAGACAGAGTAGGTACTGTAAAGCTTCAGAGAAGTGTGACATTAGAGCCGCAAACAGAGCACCTGGTTTGGGGAAAGCTACCCGTGTCTTCAGTCCTGTCTGTGGGCAGCACAGTCATCATTGAGCCGACAAAGTCTAGATCAAGACCAAAACAAATAATGGTTGGTAAAGTGATCACACCACTTTGGGGAGATGGTTCTATTCCACTGAAAATCATTAATCCAACCAACCACAGAGTCGTGTTGAGAAGAAACACTAAAATAGCTGATGTGTCACCTTGTATTGCTGTGGATGACCTGCCACAGCCTGAACAGATCAAGGTAAATGTACAGTGCACTGCCAGCGGCTCTTCTTCAACACCCAGATCAAGTGAGGAAATGAAACGAGCCCTGAGCAGTCTGAACCTTCCGGATATCGACCTTGTGAGGTCTTGTGAGGTGTCAGCACACTGGAAAGACAAGCTTCTACAGATCATCGAGAGATATGAGTCTACCTTCTCAAGGGACAAAATGGACTGTGGAGAAGCCAAAAGCTTTGTCCATCGCATTCATCTGACTGATGACAGACCCTTTCATTTGCCGTACAGGCGTATCCCGCCAAGCCAGTATGATTAACTAAGACTGGCTCTGAACGAGATGGAGGAGAAAGGAATCATCCGCAAGTCGCACAGTGATTATGAGATTTGTATGGACTTCAGGTGGTTGAATGCTCGGACTGTCAGAGATGCCTACCCGTTGCCTCACCAGTCTGATGTGTTGGCCGCTCTTGGCGGAAACGCATTCTTCTCCACCATGGATCTGACGTCAGGCTATTATAACGTGCCTCTGCAGGAAGAGCATAAGAAATACACAGCTTTTACTTCTCCTTTTGGCCTGCACGAGTACAACAGACTTCCCCAGGGTCTCTCCAACAGTCCGGGCACGTTCATGAGAATGATGATGTCCATCTTTGGAGATGAGAATTTCAGCAGTGTCCTGTGCTACCTGGATGATCTGATGGTGTTTGCCCCTTCCGAGTCCGTGGCCCTTCAACGCCTTGAAATGATCTTCTCCCGTCTGTCCAGTCACAACTTGAAGCTGGCCCCGAAGAAATGCTTCTTCTTAAGATGATCCGTCAAGTTTCTTGGCCACATTGTCTGTGAAGAAGGCATTAGGATGGATCCAGGCAAAGTCGAGGTCATCAGCAAAGTCCAGAAGGTTGATCTAATGGAGGCTGACGAGCAGACACCGTGTTCAAAGAAGATCAGGTCATTCCTTGGTATGGTGCTTTATTATCAACACTTTATTGAGGGATGCTCTGCAAAGGCCAAGCCACTCTTCAAGTTGACAGCAGGCTCCAGAAAGCAGATTCGTGGGTGGAAGGGGAGGAAGTCGAAGAACAGGCTCAGCGGCACGACACTTGCTCCTACTGACTGGACACCTGCATGTCAGGAGGCTTTCGAAGCCCTGAAGACAGGTCTGCTACACAGCGTTACTTTGGCTCACCCGTTCTTCGATCAACCTTTCATTCTGGCTGTAGACGCGTCTTTTGATGGAGTTGGGGCGGTTCTTTCTCAAGTTCCACCTGGTGAAAAGACAGCGAGACCAGTAGCTTTTGCCAGCAGGACGCTGTCTCGTTCACAGATGAAGTACCCTGCTCACAGACTGGAATTCATTGCATTGAAGTGGGCTGTCTGTGAAAAGTTCAGCCATTGGCTAAAGGGACGCCACTTCACAGCGTGGACTGACAACAACCCTTTGACATACATTTTGACAGCCCAGACTGGATGCCTGTGAGCAGCGGTGGGTGGCCAAACTTGCATCCTACAGCTTTGACATTAAGTATGTTCCAGGGCCCAGAAACATTGTTGCTGATGCTTTGAGCAGAGAGCCATTCATCCAGTCTTGCATAGGCCATCGCCTTGTCACAGAGCCATATCTGTCACTCTTGAGGAATGTCAGTGGTGTTGTGAATGACACAGTGCAACACGCCTTCAAGTACACTAACAATCGTCAGATGGTCCTGAGATCAGGCAAAGATCCACACAATACATCTACCAACGAAGCCTCAGGCACTGGTTCAATCGAAGCTCCAGATGTTTTAGCTGTTCTTGATGCTCATTCCACTGGTGGTCTGAGTGAAGTCATGGGTGCGAGTCCAGCTATTCCTCAACTGCAGCAGGTTAACTCCCCCTTTCCCCACAGCAGCTTCGTGGACCAGCAAGGGTAGGATGACACCATCGGCCGGGTCCTCTACTACGTCGAGAGACAACGAAAGCCATCTAAGAATGAAAGAGCAAATGAACCCTCCAGTGTGTGTCAGCTACTAAAATACTGGGACAAGCTGGTTATCCACGATGGTTTACTGTGCAAGGCAAGAAGAGACCAAAACACGAACAGACAACTTTTTCTTTTTGTGGTGCCCAACTCTCTCAAGGCTCAAGCGCTCGATGGGATTCATGATGCAGCTCGCCATCAAGGGAAGAGCCGAACGCTGTCTCTAGCAAGGCAGAGATTCTTCTGGGTTGGCATGAAAAGAGACATTGATGATCATGTGAGGAACTGTCATCGCTGTATTATCGGGAAGACACCAGAGCCAAATGCTTGCGCTCCACTTGAAAGCATCCGCACATCAGAGCCGATGGAGCTGGTCTGCATCGACTTTTGGTCTGCGGAGGTCAGTGATGGGAAGTCCATGGATGTGCTCGTGGTGACTGATAGTTTTTCCAAAATGGCTCATGCATTCCCATGCAAGAATCAATCTGCTAAGCAAGTGGCCCGAAGACTCTGGAATTACTTCTTTCTCGTCTACGGTTTTCCGAAGAGAATTCATTCTGATCAGGGAGCGAATTTTGAGAGCAAGCTGATCAAGGAGCTGTTGACTCTTTCAGGCGTCGAAAAGTCTCACACAACACCGTACCACCCCATGGGCAATGGTGTGGTTGAAAGATTCAACAGGACCCTCGGATCCATGATAAGAACGTTGCCACCCAAGTCCAAAGCCAAATGGCCTCAGATGCTGCAGCTACTCACCTTCTGCTACAATTGCACAGAGCACGAGACAACAGGCTTTGCACCGTTCTATCTCATGTTTGGCAGAGTCCCTCGTCTCCCGGTTGACATTCTGTTCCAACATGTGCTTTCTGATGGTGTAGTGGTGGATCACAATGAGTTTGTGTCACGCCTAAGGAAAGATCTACGTGAAGCGGTTCAGATTTCACAGAAACACAGTCAAAAAGAGCAGACTCGTCACGCCAGGCTTTACAACAGGAAGATCAAGGGTTCGCCACTTGCCATTGGTGACAGAGTACTCGTTGCAAACAAAGGTGAAAGAGGTAAAAGGAAGGTAGCTGACAAATGGGAGTCTGCTCTGTATGAAGTTGTAGCTGTTAAGCCTGACATCCATGTCTACGAGATCAAAGACATCAACTCAGACAAACTGAGAGTAATCCATCGAAATCTACTGCTTCCTGTGAACTTCTTACCGATTGACGATGGACAGGAAACTCAGACCAGTAACAGTGATGAGGTTGCCCTCGTCAACCCTCCAGTCGAGATAAGTGACAGTGATGAGGTTGTCCCCGTCAACCCTCCAGTCGAGATGGATGGCAGTGACGAGATGGTTCCTGAAGTCAACCCTCCAGCTGAGGTGGATGGCAGCGGTGACCGAACTGCGCACTGGGTGCTCTCTAGCCATGACCATTTTGAGATGGAGGATCATCAGACTCGCCTCTCTGAAGTGCGTGAGGTATCTGATTGTGTGTCAGAGCCGTTTGATTCAGCCAGTGGCGTCATGAGTGAAGCGAGGAAGCAGAACAGTGATGTTCCTTCTGCAAACAGTGACCCATCCGATGTTGAGTCCCAACAAGTAGTGCTCACCTATGAAGATAGAGGTTCAGATGAGCTTGTTGTGTGCATTCAACCCCGGGGCTTTGAGAACACATTTGCCTAAACAAGACGAGGCAGAGTTATCAATCCACCACAGAGACTCGTTTGTGAGATGAATGAGCAGGTGCTTGACACTTCAGAGTCCACAGTGAACTCTTTTTTTTCTCTAGTTAAGAGCTTATTTTTAAATTCTTATTGTAGTAACAGATGTCATTCTAGTCAGTCTGACCTGACTAAGAAACAGTTAGAGATGAGTATCAGATATAGAATAGCAGAATTTGAGGTGTAACAGGCATCTCTTGGGTCTACTTTCAGTCTGGGGTAAGGCGCCATTCCATTCTTTAAGTACTCCTTAGTTGGAGGATTTTTTAATCGACAGCTTGTGATACTTTTTAGTGACATCCTAGTTTTTTTTTTTCTCTTTCTTTCCCTCTCTCTTTTCTTGTCTGTTATTACTTCTCCGGTATGTCTCCAATTTAGCAGAATTTAAGGGGGGTGTATGTAACGGAGTTGTATAAGTTCTTGGTAGCGATTGTTAAATCCTGCGTCATTGGGTCGAGACTTTTATTTTGAAGTATTAACTACACATTGGTAGCATATCCTGCCTTGCAGCAGAACAAAAGATAACTGCTGCAGGTAGGTTGGGCAAAAAAAAGATGTTCCCATTAAAGTCTGTTGAATAAGTCCATATATATTTGTATTACAAATACGTATTAAATGTCTGTTTTGAGTTGTAAATGAGCCAATATAAATCATATGTTAACGAGATTAGAATTGTAGTTTAAGTTTTATTTGATTTTCTATTTTCGTTTGATCAAGCACACGTGCGTTTGACTAATGGAGTTTACTATTCATATGTATTTTGCTGCAGGCGGACCAAAACAATGCCCATTAATTGAATGTGTATTTGATGACCCATTGTTCACAGGTAACAAGTTTGATTTGTTGTTTAGATTTGAAGTGTTGTATCTCACGTTGTAGAGTTATTATTATACGGTTAGCCTATCATACTGGTGGCGTGGCTAGCATGCTCGTTTTAGAACGGCTAGCCAGTAACGTCATTTTGCAATGCAGTTGCTGTTCTGCGCGATGAACTGTTGGACGAAGATTGTTGAGTTTGTATATTTTAGTAATTGGATGTTAATTGGAACACTGTTAATAATATGGCAGGAGAACAAAAGATAACTGCTGCAGGCGGACCAAAAGAATGCCCATTGATTGAATGTGTATTTGATGACCCATTGTTCACAGAAATAAACATCTTCATCCATCCTGAGAGTTCCAGTCCTTAAAAAGCAGCAAACACAACGCAGGTTACACACGCACAGCTGGGGAACCAGTTAAATTGGGAACCAGTTGGGACGTAACACCGGCTGAAAAGCGATCAGGTAAGTTGTCCTCACATAATTTCAGAAGAGAAGCTGCAAGGCAGCTATATTGGCGAGTTCGAGAGATACAAATGTGTTTTGGCTATTTGTCGATTTGTGTTGTCATACAACTAGTCTTGCTCAACTACTAGGATCTCTCGTCATCCATAATGTAAAATCCTTTGACTTCTGGCCTCCTTTCACCGATGTAGTGAAGTGAATTACGATCGGGAGTCTGCACACTGTGTTTTACTGTAATGCACACAGTGTTTTTAATTTGAAGTGACCGAGGGCATGTTCCATAAAGCAAATTTAAGCCCCGCATGTCAGTTACTTTCCCGTTTATTTTGTAAACTCGCTTATAGAACAGGCCCCGATTTTTTACTTTTATTTTGTATTTTACCTTACGGCATGGACGCGACCTCCGTCATGAATAGAAAAGGTACTGTAGCGTGGTTTGCTCGTTTAAGATAGAAATACTTTATGTGATACACACAAGATGTGTACACAATTGTTTTTGAAATGACTAAATACTGTTATAAAAGTTCTCTTTTATTATGGACAATATGAGCGAAGACTTTTATTGTGATAGGTTGCTGAGACCGATAGAATGCCGGGAAATTCGGTATGGGGGAGTGTCTCCACGACTGCGTGCTCACATGTATGCAAGAGCTGTGAAAGTAGACAAGACTCCCCGGTCTCTTCATTCATTCTCTTCATTCATTCTCTCCTGTATTCACAGGTAACAGTAATCTGCCAGTTCGGCCTCCTGAGCCGAGGTCTGCAACAGTTTCTTGGGGGCTCGTCCAGGATCGGTTCCATGTGACGTGTGGAGACTGATCCAAATATTACTAAACCGCGGGACCAGGGAGACGTTGAAGCGAGGGCTGAGGACAGCGGCTGCAACGTCTACTGTGGCAATGAGACACAGAACATACCAGGATAGTTGAGAAGACTGCTGTCTTAACCCTGAAATCAAGGCAGTGATAGAGGGTGAAGGAAAGTGACATCATGGCAGACCGTACGAGGAAACGCTTGATGTGGGCCATCAGGAAGGACTTGGTCACAGTACCTGCCGAGGAACTGTTCCGCTTCGTCAAGATTATTGAATCACTGCCAGGGACAGACTCATCTGAACTAGATCTGGAGGACAGTGAGGGTTGTTTCGAGTATATCAATGCTTTCATATCGAGTGATCTCCTGCTTGAAGCCGAGGACCAAGATATGAGTGAACTGTTAGCGTTACAAGACACTGGAAGTTCAGCAAAACAGACTTGCGATGTGGTGCATACATCTGATGTTGATGCATACACTCACATTACATCTGTGTCACATCCACATGCCATTGAGGTACAGGCAACACCCACTCAAAACACTGACCGGGCTGAACCTGTAACACGAGAAGGCGACACCACACCACCTGTAGGCCAAACTGAACCACCCAAACGGGTAGTCCATGACTTTGCATTCCCCATGAGAGGACCCTCATACATTCAACCACGTGAGTTTAAGATACATGTGGGCCATATTGGGGATCATTCATCAGATATCACATACAACAACGTGTGCAGGCAGATAGACAGTGGTCGGCGGAAGAACTTTAGCAAGGCCGATATTGTCAGAGGGGTGCTGCGAATCATCAAGCCAGGAATTTTTAAAGACATGTTAATGCAGAGGTGAGGCCACTTCGGGAGCTCCTTGGATGTGAAGACGATCTGGAAGTTTATGCTGTAAACTTGCTAGGCAATGAGGACCCCAGCCTTTCCATTAATGTCCCATTCCTGGTGAGTAAAATGCCAATCGAGAGACCACTCTTGGGTTTAAACTTAGTGGAAGAACTGATTCAAGGGCAGTCTGAACGACTGTTGCCAACACTTAACACTTACCTAACACACTTACCTCCTTGCTGGCGGGAGCCATTAATGTTTCGAACGAAAAGGTACAAGCTCTAGTCAAAGTGGTATGGGCTGTGGAGGAAGATTATGGAAACGAATGCTTGAAAGTCGGCCAGAGAGATGCTGTAGTACTGGCAGGACAAGTGTCCTGAGTGAAGTGCAGAATTCCTTCAGAGATGGCGCAGTCAAATTCAGTGTTCTTATTTGAACCTCATGAAGATAGTGCTTGGACATTGGAGAAGGCCTCTTAGAGATAAGACCCCAAAGGGACTCTTGGGTATCCATCCCCATCGGAAATGGCACAGGGACTAACGGAACTTTGGCGCGAGGCACAGTAATTGGAACATTACAGAGTATTTAGAGGATAGTGGATTCTGGGCAGGCGAATGAGTTGAGACCTACAACAAGGATCCAAGCTGCGACCACCCAAGGGGACCAGGAGAAAACATTGTTATGGCATCCACCTGTCGATCTAGAGCACCTGAATGATAGCCAGCAAGAGACTGCCCGGAGGATGTTATATGAGGAGTCCAGGGTGTTCAGCAGAGACGACGATGACATTGGGGGCATACCTAGCTTGCAAATGCCAATCACGCTTAGTAACGATATTCCAGTCCAAATGAAGGGCGTACTCAACAGTACCAAAACCCCTGTTCAATGAGGTAAAGGGCTATATACAAAACCTCCTAGCAAAGGGGTGGGTTGTTAAATCAAAGTCACCATATTCTGCTCCAGTGGTCTGCGTCCGAAAGAAAGATGGCAAGCTGAGGCTCTGCGTTGATTACCGTCTCCTGAATAAGAAAACCATCCCTGATCGACACCCACTACCCAGGATACAGGATCTGATCGACACACTTGGAGGATATTCTTGGTTCAGCATCCTTGACCAAGGCAAAGCCTACCACCAAGGGTTTATCGCAGAGGGCATAGAAGCATTATAGTCTGAATGCACTGAAGGATTACCCTCGGGAGCAGTACAAGCGGTGTGGGAAGGGAATCAAATAGCAGAGAAGAAGGACGTAGCCGGGGTGCTGCCCTATACATGTCCACGGTGGAGAATGAACCACAACCGCCCACCTCCTGGTGGTCATGGACCATTTCACAAGGTTCGCTCAAGCCTACCCGAAGAAAAAATCGGGGCGGACTGCAGCTGAGCGCTTGTTCCAAGATTACATTCCATGCTTCGGTTATCCGGCCAAACTACACCATGACCAGGGCCGCGAATTTGAGAACGAACTTTTCAGAACTCTAAGACGGTTTGCTGTGATCGGTCATTCCCGAACATCACCATACCACCCTCAGGGGAACCCAGTTGAGAGATTTAATCGGACCCTGCTGTTACCTTTTCTACGGGCGACATCCTCACCTCCCAGTAGATCTGATCTTCAGTTTGGTGGGAACAATAGATGAAGTCACACCAAAGGGGTATGCTAACGATCTGCTCCAACAGTCGGGTCCTAGCCATAACGCGTTGCAAACGTGTCCGGTGTAAATAGGGCAGGGACGTCGTTAGACCCTTTTTACTGGGGCACGTGCCCCAGTATAAATCTGCTGTGCCCCAGTAAAATCTAAAGTTTGAATTTTAACAATTTACTTTATTAGTCAGTGCATTCATTTAGATTGATAATCTAAATTTAAAAAAACGCAGTATCCCAATCAAAGCTTGTAAAATCAAAACGGTTTAACCGAAAACACAGACTAATGCCCGCAGAATTCCATGTTAGCGCACTCTTACATTTACATTACATTTAGTCATTTAGCAGACGCTCTTATCCAGAGCGACTTACAGTAAGTACAGGGACATTCCCCCCGAGGCAAGTAGGGTGAAGTGCCTTGCCCAAGGACACAACGTCATTTGACACGGCCGGGAATCGAACCAGCGACCTTCTGGTTACTAGCCCGACTCCCTCACCGCTCAGCCACCTGACTCCCTCCCTCTCTTCTGAGCTTGCCAAACTGCAGCACGCACACAGAAATCCAGGTGTAGGACCCGGCACACAAATCAGAATTGAGGTAGGCTAAGAAAACATTACAAAACTAAAGAAAGTTTCTAAATGATTGGCCTACTGATCATCATAATTTGACTAAAACATAAAAACAATATTACATGAAGCTCAAAAAAACTGTATTTGCGCTCAAATGCACGCTCGCATTAACTATTGATGTCCCTGCCAAAGCTGATAGTAAGTAAGTAAAGTTTATTTGTATAGCACCTCTCGCAGATAAAAATCACAAAGTGCTTCTCATGATGATATCAAACTTGCATCCCTGAACTGTTGTACAGTGGGTTAAGCAAGGGGAGTTTCTATAGCGTAGTAGTGCATTGTGCGCAGCAAGCTTGAAAGAAAAAAAGGGATATGAATATGTACCTCAGTAGAGTTTTATGTCTAACAACGCCTCTGGAATAGGGGGTAAACTGCCTGTCAACCAGCTAATTTGCTGATTTTTGTTATTAATTATTATCAACCCCACCCTATCAGAGATGTAGGCCAGACATAGCCACACCCTAACAGACCTAGCCCCACCCTATCAGAGATGTAGGACAGACCTAGCCCGCCCCTATCTGAGATGTAGGACAGACCTAGCCCCACCCTATCAGAGATGTAGGACAGACCTGATAGTGCTTGGCATGCCGAGCCTGCTCCTCAGCAACGCGCTTCTCAATGGCAGCCAGAGACTCGCGGGTGAACCGGTGCAAGCTGCCTGGTCCCGGTGGTAGCAGCAGGCTGGCCATCTTCTCATCCTGTCTGTCTGTCTGTCCTGCACTAGACACTCTGGAGGGGAGGGAAGAAGAGAGCAAGGGAGATATGGGATTATTCGCTGCCACGTTATAGCTCCTGAAGGTCTCCTGAAGTTCTCATGGTAATGTTGAGAACAGGCTGGGAGCCCAGAGAGACCGCAGGTTCTCAAATGAATCATGGTAATATCAGCATTAGATCACATCTCATCACACACACACACACACACACTAGCCATAGCTCACATCCCATCACACACACACACACTATCTTTCGCTTACATTCCCTCACACATACACACAACACACCAGCCTTAGCTTACATCTCCTCACATGTACACACACAACACACTAGCCTTGGCTTGGCTTACATCCCCTCACAGGCACACACACACAACACACTAGTCTTAGCTTACATCTCATCACACACACACACACACACACTAGCCTTAGCTCATATCCCCTCTCTCACACGCACACACAAACACAGTAACACACTCACACACACATACACACACACTAGCCTTAGCTCATATTCCCTCATGCACACAAACAGTCACATACACACACACACTCACATACACACACACCCTAGCCTTAGCTCACATCCCCTCTCACACATACACACACGCAGTAACACACTCACACACACACACTAGCCTTAGCTCATATTCCCTCATGCACACAAACAGTCACATACACACACACACTCACATACACACACACCCTAGCCTTAGCTCACATCCCCTCTCACACACACATACACACACGTCAACAACAACACACATTGAACACACAATGACATGAAGCACACACACTGAGAAGCAGCAGGCCATCTGTCTGGGACCTAATTGAAGGACAGGCCTCATTTTTCATACGTTCATGCGTTTATTCGTGGCAGATTTGAATCTAATTTCTGACGCATGTGTGCATCACATCAAGGCAGCAGGGGCTCCTGAACATGGTCAGGTACACACACACACATACACACAAACAGGGTCCTGGTCAGGTTCCCTTTGACCCCTCCCCCATCTTGAACATCTTACAGTAACAGGTAGCCCAGCACACACAGCCCTGTGTCATACACATACACACAAACCCACCCACACAGACACAAGCACACAAACACACAGACAGACACACACAGACACACGCACGCAAACCCACAGACACATACACGCAGACACAAAACTTCAATGGGCGCTCAGCTAATGCTGTTCGAGAGAATCTGATTCTGGGTCACAGATTTGACCTACTGCATGTAGGCTTCAAAGTGTGACATCACAGCTCTTTACACCAATGAGACAACAGTGGCTATAGGTTGCAAAGGGACGTATCCAATTACCTGCCTGCATTATTCAGCCTGATAGGTCATGCCTCAGGTCAGCCCCTCAGGTCAGTTCTTTTTCCACACAAACACACACAAACATCTCCCGTAATCCCTCTATGATCACCACATTGCAGTGTGTGTATGTGAGTGGGTATTTTAGAGGCCTGGATCATGAGAACAGCTGTACAGGCACTGACTGTTATCCTGACTGTGCTGAGGATATGTCTGTGTGCATGTCTGAGTGCAAGCATGTGTGTGTGTGTGTGCTTCACCCCAGCAGTATCTCTAGTATGATCTAGCCCTCCCAGCCAGAGAGCTTTTGGGTCAGCTGTACTGCCCTGAGAGGGCCCCTATCTCTTGGCATAGCAGTCTATAGACAAGCCTGAACATAAGACAGTGGAAAAAGGAGTGGAGGAGCATGTGTGTGTGTGTGGGGGGGGGTGTTTGTGTAGGTGTGTGTGTGTTGCACAGTTTACCTGGGGACGATGGTGCACTCCCTAGGGCTTGACTGTGTGTGAATCAGAACAGCTTGGTGCTAAGCAGGCTGAGAGCACTGTCGTGTTGTGTAATTGCTCTCTCTGGAAGATTCTCTCACCACACACACACGCACATACACAGTGGAAAGCTGAGAATCTCCCTCCCATATGGACAGAACTACACCATAGAGACTAACTAAATGAACTAAACTGAACTAACCAACTCAATTTACACACACACTGGCTGTGGACATGTGTGTGTGTGTGCCTGCATGCATGTGAGTGTGTACATATGTGTGGTGTGTGTGTAGCCGTGTGTGTGCATGTGTGGGTGTGTGTGTGTGTGTGTGTGTCTGTCTGAGCAAATTGACCTCCCCTGGGGTCACCTAGGTCAGTCATCCTCCAGCTGCTCAGGGACTAACCCAAGAGCCCTCTGGGAAATCAGCCCTGCACAGGGCTAACTTGTGGAGCTAAAGCCAAGGGCTCAGACGCTGCATACAACCTAGAATAACATGCAGGTTTGGGAGTAGGGTAACATGATTCACACTGCAGGCAAACACAACAGCAATCATGGCCGCAGAACGTGTTACGTTTTCGGCGTGGAAATATTCCCACTATTTCGCTTTCAATGCAGATATAGGAAAAAACATTAAAATGAACCGCAAACTGCGCCCCAACAAAATACTATCTACTGCCAAAAGCAGCACTTCAAACTTAAAAAAACACCTTGAAAGTGTCCACAGAGAAACAAAGCTGGAAGCTAGTGAAAAATCCACTTTAAACCTTAAGAGAGATGGCGACCCGTTTCCACAAGTGGCTGCTAACATAGTATAATTTATTTACACAAATATATTATTATTTTTTAATTTATAAGCCTTTTTGATGTTTAAGATTGTTTTAAATAAACATTCTTCTTTAAAGAAACACAATTTAGCGTCTGTAGCCTACTGTGTCTAAAATGTTCTTGCAAATGTTTTACAAAGTCAAACTCGCTACTATTCAAAGTTATAGTAAAAGTAATAGAATAAGTAATAATATTACTTTGTACAGAAAGTAATAATGTAACTTAATCACACTACTCTTACTGAACAATAAGAAGTAATAACTAATATATTACTTTTTTGAGTAACTTCCCCCAACACTGCACACAACACACATCACACATGCCTTGTTCATCAGAGGAACTGGGCCCAAACTGAACTGTGGGTAATTATCTCCCCATCCTCATCCCCATCTATTGAGATGGAGGGATGATGGGATGATGGGATGAAGAGTGTACACGAAAATATGAACAACTCCTGGAGAGCATGTGAGGAGGCTGATTTTCTCTGCTTGAGGATCAGTCTGCCTACACCAGCCATAGTGTGTGCATGTAACTGCAACATTGATCATTCTTTAAGTCAATCTGTGCCAAGTGTGGCTGGTACTTCCTGTTTCAGTTTGGTGACATGATGCTAGACGTTGTTTGAGGACCTCTCTCTCTCTCTCATGTTTAAAACACAGGTAGGCACAGTGCATGTCAGGGGGATGTGTGTGTGTGGGAGGATGGCAGGGGTTACAGCTTAATGATCTGTAATTACAAGCAAATCAAGAGGAACATCTGTCAGTCATAGCCCTCTTCTCTCTTTCCCTCCTTCTCTCTTTCTTTTACACACACACAAACACACACACACACTCGAATAGCCCTAACCTATCAATCTCAAATTACAATTCAAATGATTGAATTGGCCATGACCAAAAAAGCAACTACTGTGTAGCCAAAGTATTTTGTGGACAATGGTAAAACCGAGGCTAAGAATAAAATAGAATTGCAAGTGAAAGTCCTCCTTCTGCTCCTCCGCTGCTCCTCCCACTCTTCCTCCTTCTCCTCTCCTACTCCTTCTCCTCCTGCTCCTCCTACTCCTATCTTCTCTTACTTTTCCTTCTCTGGCTCCTCTCCTCTTTCACCTTCTCGTCCTCGTCCTCCTCCTCCTGCTTCTTAGTGTGTAATATGAGAATGCCCTCCTCGCAACCACTGCAGGTCATTTATAATCCTTTTCATTACAACTGGTGGAGTGTTTCATCTGAATCCCCCAGGAAGGACACACAAAGACACCTGCTAATACACGGCTGCCTTATACACTTACACACACACACAAACACATTCACACACACATGCTGTGCGTTTGTCCATGCACATAACAGTGTGTTTTGTTTTTGTTCCCTAAAATGTCAAGATCTACATCATCTTAATAGTCTTTCTATTGATTCACCAGCCCCATCCATCTGCTATGCTGATGTCTACCTCCACTACCTGTCTACCTCCACTACCTCTCTAACTCCACTACCTGTCCACCTGCACTTCCTGTCTAACTCCACTTCTTGTAAAACAAATTTCCTTTCGGGACAATAAAGTCTATCTTATCTTATCTGTCCACATCCACTTCATGTCTACCTGCACTTCCTGTCTACCTCCACTTCCTGTCTACCTGCAGTTCCTGTCTGCCTCCACTACCTGTCTACCTGCATATCTGGTCTACCTCCACTGCCTGTCTACTTGCACATCCTGTAAAGCTGTCTACCTGCACTACCTGTCTACCTCCTCTACCTGCACTTCCTGTCTTCCTGTCTCACTGCACTGCCAGTCTACCTCCACTACCTGTCTACCTTCACTACACATCTGCCTGTCTACCTATATACCTCCACTACCTGTCTGCATGTCTGTCTGCCTACCTTCACTGCCTGTCTTCCTGTTCTTCCTGTTCTTCCTTCTACCTGTCTGTCTGTCAACCTGTCTACCTGCACTTGTTTCTTCCTGTCTGCTTTCTCTGCCTTCCTTCATCACTCCTCTTCCTCTGTGTTCCCTCCTATTCTTATCTGTCCAGCTTCCTTCTTCCCTCCTCTCACTCTTTTCCTCCTTCCTTCCTTCCTTCCTTCCGTCCTTCCTCACTGCTCTCTGCCTCCCAGCCTCCCAGCCTGCGACCTACTTCCATTAATCCTGGTTGAGTCTGCCTCCTCCTCTTCTGTCACTCCTCCTCACAACTGGACCAGGGAGGAGGGAGGGGGACGGAGGAGGGAAAGGAAAGATGATGGGAGGGAGGACAGTGGGAAGGAGGTAGGAGGGAAGAAAGCAAGGAAGGCAGGGAGAAAGGGTTCAGAGGTCAGGCACACAGAGGTGATGGGTTTGTCTCAACAAGCTGACACCACAAAATATGTCTGACTGTCTCTATTTCTCCACCTCTCTTTCAAACATGTCTTTCTGGCCCCCTGTCCCTTTCTTTCTCCACCTCCATCTATCTCCCATCTCGCTCCCTCTTTCCTTATCTCTCACCACCTCTCTCCCTACATTTCTCTGTCGCTCTCTGTCACACACACAGATCATTTGGAGGGTGTGTCTTCCTTGCCTACAGTGAGGTACAGCAGTTGGAGTCAGCTCTACTGATTTGGTCAGCAGCTTGGCTGGGATGACAGCACTGGCCCAAGGCCACAGCATGCACATGCCAGGGTCCATGTGTGTGTGTGTGTGCGTGTGTGTGTGTGCGTGTGTGTAAGTGTAAGTGTATGCGTGCGTTCCAGTGTGTGTGTGACCCTGTGTGTGTGTGTGTGTGTGTGTGTGTGTGTCTGTGTGTGTGTCTCCGTGTGTGTGTAAGTGTCTCTGTGTGCGTGTTTGTATGTGTGCATGTGTGTGTGTGCTCCAGTTCTATTAGGGCATCCTGTCCTGTGGTGATGTCACCAGTAAAAGAGTATAAACCCTGACATGACAATCCTAGAAGATATCCCAGGAATCCCTCCTGCATTGTTCCCAGACCCACAGGCCTCCAGTAGCCCCATGGAGGAGGGGGAGCAGACTATGGGTACTGTGGTTCTCAAGGCTCACAACACCCTCAGTACCCAAACACAAATCACCCCGTTTCACGCAATCTCCTGATAAATCTCTTGAAATGCTCCCGTCTGATGAAGTAGGGTGTTTCTGTGTCTGTGTGTGTCTGTTTATAAGGCATCATCATGATCATGATCATGACTGCCTCTGATCGTAGCGTGCTACTAATTATACCCCGGCATCGCCGTCACCAGCAGATGATTGCCTCTCATGTGACACCAGGTGGACAGCTATTGGCTACTGACGTTTGGAAGTGGCTCCAGAGACTCTTGACAATCTTTGTGTGTGTGTGTGCGAGCGTGTGGGTGAGAGTGTGTGTGTCAGTGTGTGTGTGTGTGTTTGCAGTGTTATTAGAGTAGTTTACAGAGACAATACACCAACCATCAGCTGTCCAAGTGTGACACAGTCTCACTCCCAGGCCAACATCCCAGCTCACTGTCCCCTCCCACTCCAACATCCCAGCTCACTGTCCCCTCCCAGTCTAACATCCCAGCTCACTGTCCCCTCCCAGGCCAATATCCTAGCTCACTGACAGCTCCCCTGAGCGCCCCACATCTCCACAGCCTAGACACCTGCATCACCAGGCAAAAGGAAGCTCACTGTGTTTTGAAGTCAGGATAATCCTTACATGTTGATGGTTTTGTGGGGATTGGGGCTATGCTAATTCAGCCCTCAGCTAGTCTTGCTGACCCAGCCAGCCGAACATGGGCATTCATGTGTGGCCTACCTTACACGCACACACACCGTGCAGGTGTGTGTTCATGTAAGGTAGGCACACACACAAACAAACACACATTATTGCACACACTGCCTGGTTCTACACATCTGTCTAATTCTATACTGCCCCAAACCAGTCCTACTCTTCTATACTGCCCCAGACCGGTCCTACTGTTCTATACTGCCCCACACCAGTCCTACTATTCTATACTGCCCCAGACCGGTCCTACTGTTCTATACTGCCCCAGACCGGTCCTACTGTTCTATACTGCCCCACACCAGTCCTACTATTCTATACTGCCCCAGACCGGTCCTACTGTTCTATACTGCCCCACACCAGTCCTACTATTCTATACTGCCCCAGACCGGTCCTACTGTTCTATACTGCCCCACACCAGTCCTACTATTCTATACTGCCCCACATCAGTCCTACTATTCTATACTGCCCCAGACCAGTCCTACTGTTCTATACTGCCCCAGACCGGTCCTACTGTTCTATACTGCCCCACACCAGTCCTACTATTCTATACTGCCCCAGACCGGTCCTACTGTTCTATACTGCCCCACACCAGTCCTACTATTCTATACTGCCCCAGACCGGTCCTACTGTTCTATACTGCCCCACACCAGTCCTACTATTCTATACTGCCCCACACCAGTCCTACTATTCTATACTGCCCCAGACCGGTCCTACTGTTCTATACTGCCCCACACCAGTCCTACTATTCTATACTGCCCCAGACCAGTCCTACTGTTCTATACTGCCCCAGACACACAGGACCAGTACTACAGTACATCTGGGTCTGTGAAAACACGGCAATCTGACAAATACATTTAGGCACTTCACCGGAACGGAATTAACATGAGGAGAAAGACCGAGATGCCAGTTGTTGCCTGCCCAGCCACGTCTGAATGTTACGCAATGGAGAGAGAGAGAGAGAGAGAGAGAGAGAGAGAGAGAGAGAGAGAGAGAGAGAGACATTCATCCTCAGAGCTTTCAAACAGGCAGAGATAATAACAGTAAAAGCAGAAACCATGTAGCCTACATATGCTCTTCTGTGAATTACATGTCATATGATCTGTGGTCAAATGTTAGTTTATTTCATATTGTCTCTGGTTCATCCAAGCAGATTTTTTACAAATAACGACTTCTTCAGACTGGAACGAGAATGAGACAGACATAAAGGGGGATCTCAGATTGAGATAAGAGGCAGTCCCTGACATAAGGGCACTTGTCACAACAAAATTTTGATCTGGAAAACAAATATGTCACCAAGGTCCGCCTGGTCAACCACGTTACACCCTAACAACACCACCAGAAGCTGTTACATTATAGACCCACTGTTCCTTCACACAGCCAGACAACACCTGACACTACAGCTTCTGAAGCCCAGACGGACAACCAGTCTTAGTTTAACCCTGGAGCAGTCTGGCTTCCATGTTAAAGCAGAACGGAAGGCTGTTGACAGAAGATCTTGCACCACATTGGTGGCTTTTTCATTGTGCTGTGAGCACAGCTCTTGGTGTGGAACAGGCCGCTAGCCTCTCTGCTGTGTATCAGTTAAACTGATGGTGCTGGCATTGGACAGAGACCAGACCAGGCTGTGCTAGAGACCAGAGAGCAGGGTTTTGGCACTGACTGGCAAACTGTATTTCAGATATATTTGTGATGATTGAGATGCAGGCATATTCCACAGGCTGGGTTGAGTTACCTAACCGACCCCGGGGTTCACCCCAGTCATAAACCACCGGTGACCATGTGAAGCACGTTGCAGCTCAATCCCAGGAGAATAGACGTTGTGTTCCTAACATCAGCCTGTCGCTCGGTAAACCGGGGAAGCCCCTGTAGCTCATTATGTAACAAAAGAATAAGCGCTTCACTTAATGTGTTCAATAAGCTAACTCCGAACGGTAGGCTATGTGAAACTTCTGTTCTCTTTCGTTGCTACGTAGTCCATGTGTGCAAGCTAGAACATTATGTGATATGAACATAGACTTCTGCTGTAACTCATAATCGTACAGATATAAATATACACAGAAGCTGGTTGAGTGAGTTGTGGCTCTCTTGCCAATGGCTTTGACGATGTTTTGACAGTTTTATTCAAATATAAAGACTGTTAATCAGGCGCTTTTTATAACCAACCCCCGTGCGCCTCTAGATTCCACTTCAGGCTGTACGGCCAGTAGGCCTAATAACTGACCAGCGACTTCAGCACCTCTCTAATCACTGTAGACCCAATCTTACATATTTATCCGTAGGAGGTGCAGCATAGCGGCAATAATACGAATAACAACGTAGGCTAATCTACAACATGTTTTATCAAATAGCCTATGTTGTATTTCTAAGATGAACAATAAGTAGTGTGTAGTGCGTGTTCCTGGTTTTAATCATTGCGTACATCACTGTACTGACTTCAGAACCTTGAACGCTCAAAAGACCGTCTGCCTCACGCGTTGCTTCGAGACGCGCACCGGGTCGAGCCGTGGCAGTTAGCGCGACTGTTCAGCTCAGCCTTACAGCAGGAAAGGTCAGGTATTCAGGAGAAGCACGGCTCGATGTTACACAGAACAAACAGCAAGCACCGTCACTTTTAAAGCAAGGCAGAGGGACAAATGCAATGCATGCGGTATAGGCGCATAGCCAGCGGACACCTGTTGGCCAGTCTGCCGCGCGCTCTGAAGGCAGCGCACAGTCACGCTAACATGTGTTTATTCAAAAGTAACAAAGGAAACACTTAAGACAGCACTAAGCCACATAAGAAATAAACAAAAGTCGTCACACAGAAATTGTCATTCTAACCTCCTTCATTGTCGAAATAACCAACGTTATTTTGAAGCATACTTTTGTGTACAGTAGCCTATGTTACAAAAACTGAGTGGCGGGACGACTCGCCTAAAGTCATTGTCGCACTCTCATCATTTGAAGCGGTGTCATCAGCCCGGGGAAAGAGAGGCGTGCGAGAAGTAAACATGATTACCGGGGGGACAGCTTATCCCGGACGCGCGCCACTCCGAACAATAAGAGAGAGCTCTGAGGTCAAAAACCTTCAAAATGAACTGTTTCATTTTCTGCACCGTGTTCATATCTTATCTATAGACATGAACCACCTATGAACACAACCTTTAGTTTTACATCTGAAAGAAGAAAAGTGGATTTGAATGAGCAAAAACATATTTGTAGATAGGCCTAAGCTTATTGAGTATATGCTTTTTAATTAAAAAGAACATTGGTTTGTTTGTCTAAACACAAAGTGATTATCAAAAAACCTGTTTGCCCTCCACAAACATCGGGTGTTTAACTTTAAACCTTTTTTTTTTTTTTTTACTGTTATGTTTTTTTTTTTTTTACTGTTTACTGTTACAGAAACAACAAGAGATGTGGAGTCAGTAGAAGAATTTCCAGAAAATACAGAGGTAAATACTTACATGTGAAACTCCTGTGTTCACTGTGTTCCTTCTCTCAGCCTATTTCAGTTAATTTGGGCATATCTGTGGACTGACAGTGAGTGCCGAAGAGAAGCCATTTCCAAATCACTTTTTTGAAAATCCCAGACCTAGCTGAATAGATCAACGATTTAATTAGGCCCAACTGCGTGCGAATTGCGTGTGAAAGTTAGGTTCAAATTCCAAGCGCACCAAAGGATGGATCTGTTGAAAATATTGTTGTTCATTCCTTTTTATCGGGCATTTTCACAACAGATTTTAACATAACGATTGTAATCTCAAACGTACAGAATAAAAGTCGTCCTTATCCTCAGCAAATTCCAAACAAATGTTGATTTAGTCCAATTAACAACTTCCCAAGAGCGCGCACGAAGCCTCTGGTCTGTATCGTTGTGAGATTGACCGCTTGCGTGTCTCCGTTTACCTCTCTCTCTGAAAACGCATCCCGACCATTTGATTGCCCTTGCGTGGCGGAGTGAGGAAGTCAGATGTTTTTGGTAACGCCTACCCCTATTTGTCTGCTGGGCACTGTTTAGACGACCTCCGCTGACGCGTGCAGTGTAGTCTGGAGATATGATTCAAAAGTTAGTTCTACATTACTAGATAATGATTGCGAAAACAGCATTTTACTATTAAAGAATAAACCAGAAATATTGCATGCTTAATGTGGAGATGGCGTCAGGATTTGTCACTTTTCGGAATCAACAGTCTCTCTCTCTCTCTCTCTCTGGATCTTTCTCTCAGACCTTTTTTTCTTTCCGTGTTTGTGTTGTGTTGTGTGTGTGTGCGTGCGTGCGTGCGTGTGTGTGTGTGTGTGAGAGAGAGAGAGAGAGAGCGAGAGAGAGAGAGAGAGCGAGAGAGAGAGAGCGAGAGAGCGAGCGAGAGAGAGAGAGAGCGAGAGAGCGGGAGAGAGAGAGAGAGAGAGAGAGAGAGAGAGAGAGAGAGAGAGAGAGAGAGAGAGAGAGAGAGAGAGAACAAGGAAGAGAATAATGCATAATGGATAGTCCATGTCAATTTTCCTTCATTAATAAAATAATCACTTTAGTAGAAGACCACCTGTTTGTAATAATAATATATAGCTCATAGATGTAGGTCAGCTCCAAGATGCTAAGTCCCTGCCTTAGTTATGTGTCGCCGTTTAGGCTATAATTAAATATATAGGCCTAACTTTATAGCCTACAGACAGTTACGTTGTTATACAAACATATGAAACGAAACACGGAAAAATCAGTTCGAGACACAAAGCATGCTAAACTCAAAAAATAAAGTGGTCTAAGAAACTGAGTTTAAGAAATTGTAATAATCGAATGTAGTTCACTAAATAGACGTAGACACATGCCAATGTTTTGTTGAATAGGCCTACATGCTACATACATGATGCTAGATATAACTTTGTTTTTGTTCACTTCTAAATTCTGCACATATCCTAGACCTGTTAAATCTATATCACATCATTAAATTCAACTTGAGTTTCATAGTGTTATACAAAAGAGTCACATAAGTACAACACAGTGAAAAGATAGACCTTTAAATGAAAAACAAAATATAATGCAATTTCAGGAAATAAAGCTGAAAGAAATGTTAGGTTGGATGTAATGCCCTCTTTAGAGATATGTTGTGAGTTGTGGGGCTGCTTGAAGTTATGCTTAAAGCGATGCTAGAGTTCCCTCTGATGGTCTGAAAAGGAACACTCAGGATGGGAACATCTGTGCTTCTGTAACAGCTGAAGTCGCGTTTTGCTCCCTCCCAATCTTTACCCACACCGGGCATCGAACTCTGGTTCTCTGACTTGCAAAATATCACCTTTACAAACACAGTTTTAACCACCTACCATCGAAAAGTAACTAGCTAGTAGAAGCGTCAGAGGGCCCGAGTTTGAAGCCCAGTGTGGGGAAAGATCGTGAGGAAGCAAAACTTACGGTCGATGCGACTACAGTTGTGCTTCACCTCGCCACGTGTCTGTGAGAGTAACAGCGTTTAAACGACCGCCCTATAGCCTCCTTGGTCTAGTTTAGTGAAATTTGTTTCAATCCCAGACTGCTGCTCCTGGGACCAGCCCAGTGGTCAGTCAAGTAAAAGGTTGTGAGATGAATACCTGCTTGGGTTCATTACATTTAATCATTTAGCAGACGCTCTTACCCAGAGCGACTTACAGTAAGTACAGGGACATTCCCCCCGAGGTAAGCAGGGAGAAGTGCCTTGCCCAAGGACACAACGTCATTTCGCACGGCCGGGAATCAAACTGGCAACCTTCAGATTACTAGCCCGATTCCCTAACCGCTCAGCCACCTGACTCCCTGTGACTCCCTGGGTTCATTGATGTTTTGAAAAACTGTTGGCAAACCTGCAGAGCAACACTGACCTTTACAGTCTGATTAGCCAGTGGATCATGTCCCCACACCACTAATCAAGATGTCACCACTAATCAACATAATGAAGTCATTATCTCATTATTAGCTCATCTGGTGACACAGAGCTTGTCCAGACGGCATCATTTGTACCGGGTCACATCCTGTCCACTGTCTGCTGGCGGGCTTGGACCATGTCCTTTCCAGCAAATCCTTCCTAACACAGCCAAAGATGAGCTGCAGCTGACTAAAGAGCCAGGGCTCAGGGAGTGGCAGAGGGCTGGGTGGTCATGACAGGCAGCACCAGTGGGGAAGACAGACTATCAGAAGAGGAGGGACCAGTGTAGCAGAAGCCTTCATTCATTCACTCACTCAACTTATTCAACCTATGGCTATAGAGTATGCAGTGTGCAATATTTCTATGACAAGGTTTGTACTGCCAGATTGTCAGGTTGAGTTGGATACATCCATTAATATTGGTTCACCTTTGTTAGATACAAAATAGGGGTATTTATCAGCAGAACCCTCAAGGATAGATCTGTCACACTTGTCGATTTCCTTCCTTCCCTAAATTGAGAAACATGCTCTGGTGGAATGTGCAACAACGGTGCTCAGAAAGGGGGTTTTGTACACCTCGACGGGGTTCTACTGTGTTGGAGCTGGCAACCGTTCAAATATGACGTCAAGCTGTCAACATGCAAGATGGCGACACATCACAGACAGAATTCTGCTGGGCGGAGAAAAGTCCAGGTAAATCGATCTATGGCGTCATGCAGTGGCATGCACGATGAGGATTCATTTTTGTGCATACATATACTATCCTTAATAATGGAGACACGACACCGGGTTGCTAGTCCATGCAAATCTCTTAAAATCACAAGCGTGTTGGGCAAGTGCAGCCGGTCACTTCCCTCCCTGCCTCTGGTCTCGCTGACGCTGGCAGGTAGTTAGCTAGCTAGGCTAGCAGCATTCCGGTGGCACACTTGTGCAGACCAAATTAACGTTTGTCACTATAAAATGGTACTTATTCGACCCAAACCGCATTTTATGGTCGAAATGTCATGCGTTTTTTTTTGTTGTTGCGAGGAAAAGATCTTCCGACGTCAGAAGGGATGCCGCCTCACGCCCCCTTAATCTGAAAAGGAACTGCTGTCTGGCCAGTCAGCGTCAGAGGATTGTGTTTTGCTTATCTGTCAAGCGTGCAGTTCTACAATCATTAGCCTTGAAGGTCTGTGCATTACGTCAATCCAGAGATGATTACTCTACATGAGAAACGTCAACAAACTTATGTAATTAGCCAATGATAGTTCGATATCTGTTGTGTGACTATCAGTTTGGCTGAGGTTTGGCTCAGTGCATCCATTCGATCTACCTCAGGACTTGGTTTCTTTGTGAATGGATTGAAGGTTTGTTTAAACTGATGTAGATATGTAGAGAACAGATGACACTTTGATAGGAAGACAAACTGAAGACCATATCAGAACAGGCCTCCTCAGCATCAGACTGTGAAGCTGCACCACTGCCTCTGCCTTGTTGTAAACAGAGAGGAGATGGAGGTAATCTGCCTCTCCTCTCTCCCTCTTCCCTGCCACCCCAGGTGTCATATGTAATCAGGGATGAGGTGGAGAAGTATAACCGTAACGGGGTGAATGCTCTGCAGCTCGACCCCGCCCTCAACCGCCTCTTCACCGCCGGCAGAGACTCCATAATCAGGATATGGAGTGTCAACCAGCACAAGGTACACACTCTGAACTCTGGATGGATGTGTAGGATGTGTAATAGGGTTTGTATCTGGATGGATGGATGGATGGATGTGTGGTGGACATTGTATCTGGATGGATGGATGTGTGTGGTGGGGTTTGTATCTGGATGGGTGGATGGATGGATGGATGTGTGTGGTAGGGTTTGTATCTGGATGGATGTGTGATGGGGTTTGTGGATGGATGGATGTGTGTAGTGGGGTTTGTATCTGGAAGGATGGATATGAGATGAGGTTTGTATCTGGATGGATGTGTAGTGGGGTTTGTATCTGGAAGGATGGATATGAGATGAGGTTTGTATCTGGATGGATGTGTAATGGGGTTTGTATCTGTATGGATGGATGGATGTGTAATGGGGTTTGTATCTGGATGGATGTGTGGAGGGGTGTGTATCTGGATGGATGGAAGGTGGATGGATGGATGTGTGATCGGGTTTGTATGTGGATGAGTGGATGGATGTGTGATGGAGTTTGTATCTGCTTGTGTTGTGTTGCAGCAGGACCCGTACATTGCCTCTATGGAGCACCACACAGACTGGGTCAACGACATCGTCCTCTGCTGCAATGGAAAGACATGTGAGTCTCTCTTTTCTGTCAGATGTCTCCTTCAAGACTTCTATCTCCTCCTCCTTTAACTTACATTCCTCCTCTTTTCTTACTTGGTGTCTCTCCCTTTCTTTCTCTCTCATTGCTCTCCTCTCTCTCTCTGGCGCTCTCTCTCTCTCCCAGTGATATCTGCCTCCTCTGACACCACAGTCAAGGTGTGGAACGCCCATAAGGGCTTCTGCATGTCCACACTGAGAACACACAAGGTACAGCTGATTACTCAAACACACACACAAACTAACTCACACACTGATAGAATAAGGACATTCTTTCACAGTGGTGTTAAGTAAGGGATAATGTATAGAACACCGGTCATTATCGGGAAAATAAGCCCCTTTCGCGGAGGGGTGTAGCTCGCCCTGAAGGCAGTGGCGGCTGGGAAGCCCCCGCAGCCCCCGCGAGGCGAGGGGGCCCCCACGCCCTAAGGGCCCCAACCTGCATATCAAAAAACAGACTAATGGCCTATATATATATATATATATATATATATATATATATATATATATATAAACAAGGAAAACACTTTGAGGGCGCTCATTGAGAGCCCCAAGTTTCAACTGCCAGGTAAAGGAATTCCATAATGTATGCTAAATAGTCTAAAAATCCCTGAATCTGGCAACAATGGCTTTTGCGCATCTTACGTGCCTTTTGCGCCATTACGCCTATTGAACGCGCACATTTCAAAAATGCTAATCATTACGTTCTGCTAGATGACGGTAGAGACATGAGTAAAAGAAAATATGCAAGCAGAAGATTACACACTTATTTAATGCATTTAGACCAGCCAGGAATATTAAAGACATCTCCACAGACGAAACACTACCGCAGCCGCAGGTAGCTAGCAGCAGCACGTCTTCACCAGCAACCAACAATAAATATACTTGCTTAGCCTACTTATTGGCAAGAATAAATGTTTTCCTTTCCTCCGTTGATTGTGTGTTATTTCGGCGATGCTATCCTTGGTGCTGAACTATCAGAAGGCTATGCTGTCTTTGGTTTTGAACAACGACAAATGTGTGGCGGCCTGCGGAAACCCTTCACATCGTGAACATTTGGGTCTTTTGGGTATTATACATATTTGGAAACTACAAACTCTCCTGAATACAAATCTGTTTATATCACTCAGATATCTTTATCACAACTGAAGTTACATAATTTTAAAGTTGACCTGTGTCAAAAAGTTATAAGGTAGAAAATTGCATTCAAAGATTCCACTCCGTTTCATTCTAATTCTATGGCGAATATGGAAAGAAAATAATTTTGTTCGTAATCACGTTGTGAATGTAAATGTCAGTTTAAGTATAGGCTACATTAATAACTTCTTAGCAAGTTATTTTTAAGTTTAACAGCCTGACTTCATTGATCAGTTGTTTGGGGATGCTGCAGCACTCAAAAGAGCAGGCAAACTATAGGCTATTTGATTTGAAAGGGCTTGGAAATCTTGCTAGCTGACATGTCCAAAAACCGTTTAAATTAACTGTTTTTAATAAGTAAATATATACTTTTTGTACATTACAATGAAGTTTAGGGTGTTAACTATAGAAAACATAAAAAATCTCAATTTTGACAGAAAACGATTTTCGATCTTTTATGGCTTATAGCCAACAATGAGCTGCCGCGACATCCGACGGGTTTCCGCAGGACGCCACACAAATAGGCTGCTGTTGTGCTTTTGTTATTTTTAAACTTTTTTATTTCTCTCACATATAGAGGCTATATTTAAAGGTAGACAGCAATGTATAAGATAGGATGGAGATACATTTTGAGTGGATTTAGGGGAGGGGCCTCGAGCTCCGACTTTGCGGGGGGGCCTCTGCAAAGTCCAGGCCGCCACTGCCTGAAGGGGCTTATTTTCCCGATAATGACCGGCGTTCTATACATTATCCCGCTTATTACACGGCTACTTGCCAAAACGAAACAATAACTTAACACAGTGTGTCTTTTTACAATTTATTTGTTACCATTCGTAGTGTTGATCAGCAGAGAAATAGTTCGCCAAAGATGTTGAAAATGCATAGCAACGGCGATGGCAGCAACTCTTGGCATTCTGTTTCTTCACTGGCGATGGCAACAACTCAGCCTTTAACCAAGTATTAAAATCACCGTATTTCCCAAAATTATTAAAGTTAATCGGAAACTCATCCATAGTTGCCTGGTATGTAGGCTACGTTTTATTCCGGTAGGCTTCAGATCAGTTGACGTCGCTAAAGGCCCCGTCACACCATAACGTTCTGGTCGACGTTCTATGACGTTAGAGGAAACGTTGGTAATCGTCCATGGTCGCTGGTATAGCGCTGGTATAGCGCCAGAAGAGTGTTGTGTGGACGCTGGTGACGCTGGTAATTGGCGGTAATCGGCAGTGATCGGTGGAGAACGACCAGCGTTCTTCAACGTTTAATTTTAAACGTTGGATAACGCTGAAGACAGTTTGTGGAACGTTTGACTAACGTTGCACACGTTTGGCTATCGTTTGACTAACTTTGCACACGTTAGTCAGTCGTTACCCTAGCGTTACTTGGTTGTTATTCATCATTTGCTTTGAAGCGAACAACTCACTCGCTAGTAGCAGAAGACCCCCTCGCACCCTTATGTCGTCTAGGCGGCATGATGTTTACTGTTCAGGACAACTGAATCCAAGGTCATAAAACCCACACGCCAGCAAAACGCTACTCTGTCGTTATTCACATGTAAGTCACACGTCATCACATGCTAATAGTTTTCAGAGGTGTCTTGGTCGCTGTTACACGCTCCTCATGCGTAAGTCCCTCGCTAGTTATGCGTCAGTCCCACCCTAGTCATGCGTTAGTCACACGCCAGATGTGTCCACCTCGCCCTAGAACGCTCAAAATTGAACGATTAGAACGTTCAGAGAACTTTGACCAGAAGGTTATGGTGTGACGGGGCCTTAAGCAACGGAATACGCTGGGGTTGAAAAGTTACTGGACTACTTGCGGAGTGCTACGAAAGACGTGAATCCGAGGCAAAAAGGCCACTTCCCTTGACAGCGGTCAATTATACATAGCAACTGTCAAATATCGAAAAAGAATTGACCACAGAACGTTGGGAAGCCCCATTCAAGTGAATGGAGCATTCTACAGCATTAAGAACAGCCGTGTAATAACAGGTATTATTGTGTGTGTTCAGGACTATGTGAAAGCCCTAGCTTATGCCAGAGATAAGGAGCTGGTGGCTTCGGCAGGGCTGGACAGACAGATCTTCCTGTGGGATGTCAACACTTTGACCGCCCTCACAGCCTCCAACAACACTGTCACTAGTGAGTAGACAAACTGCCTCCCCTCACAGACTCCAACAACACTGTCACTAGTGAGTAGACAAACTACCTCCCCTCACAGCCTCCAACAACACTGTCACTAGTAAGTAGACAAAGTTCAGGCCTTGTTTGATCTCCCATCTCCCCTCACAGCATCCTCTCTGAGTGGCAACAAGGACTCCATCTACAGCTTGTCCATGAACCAGATGGGCACTGTCATCGTGTCGGGTTCCACTGAGAAGGTAGGGTCAAAGTTCAGATAAGGGTCTCCTCTGGTGATCATCAGACAGGTATCTGTCCCTGTCCTTCCCAGGCTGGGGGCTCGTAGCCTTGTGGTGTGTGATGCTGCTCCTGTGTGACGCTGTGGACTGTGTGTGTGTGTGTTATGGATGTGTGTGTGTTGTGGATGTGTTTGTGTGTGTGTGTGGTGGATGTGTGTGTGCATGTGTGTGAGTATGGTGGATATGTGTGCGTGTGTGTTGTGGATGTGTGTGTGCCGGCAGGTCCTGAGAGTGTGGGACCCCAGGACGTGTGCCAAGCTGGTGAAGCTGAAGGGACACACAGACAACGTGAAGTCTCTGGTGCTCAGCAGAGACGGGACGCAGGTCAGTGTCTGCAGTCAGGGTGTTCATGTTCCCCCCAGACCAAACCAGATAACACACCAGAACATTCCTGCTGTTTCCTCCAGTGTCTCTCCGGCAGCTCCGACGGGACCATCCGTCTGTGGTCGCTAGGGCAACAGCGATGCATTGCCACCTACCGCGTTCACGATCAGGGTGTATGGGTTCTGCAGGCCAACGAGGCCTTCACACACGTGTACTCTGGGGGGCGAGACAGGAAGGTGTACTGCACAGACCTGCGAAACCCCGACATCCGCCTGCTGATCTGTGAGGAGAAGGCCCCTGTTCTCAAGGTGGGGAGACCTTGCCCTCCATCCAGGAACCTGTAGGCATGGCTCTGTCTGTCACCTCTGACCCATGTGTGTGTGTGTGTGTCCATGTTTAGATGGAGCTGGACAGGTCAGCTGACCCCCCCAGCAGCATCTGGGTCTCCACCACCAAGTCCACCGTCAACAAATGGGTAAGCCCCGCCCCCTGGTACTACAGTGAAGGCAAGGGAAGTCTCTCTGCAAATCAGCCTGATATGGTAACTTGATGTGGTGTTTCCGGTAACCTGATGTGGTGTTTCCTGTAACCTGATATGATAACTTGATGTGGTGTTTCCGGTGCCTGGGGGCATCAGTCTCTGAAGGGCATCCACAACTTCCGGGCGTCGGGAGATTATGACAACGACTGTAGCACCCCCCTAACTCCCCTTTGTACTCAGCCTGAAATGGTCATAAAAGGTAGGCACACACACACACACACCTATTACTGGTGTTCCTGCTCTGTGCCATTGTTTCCTCATTCTTTTCATTCCTTCTGTTCTCAGTGAAATCTGACTGTGTGTTGTTTTCACACGTGTCCACTAGGTGGAGCTAGCATCATTAAGTGCCACATCCTCAATGACAAGAGGCACATCTTGACCAAAGACACCAACAACAACGTGGCCTATTGGGATGTTCTCAAGGTGTGTGAGGAGATCTGATCTTCTCTCTGTACGTCGCTTTGGATAAAGGTGTCATTAATTGTCTCCTGTACTCCGCTGTGCTGTGCTGTACTCTACTCTGCTCCCCTCCCCAGGCCTGTAAGCTGGAGGATATGGGGAAGATGGAGTTTGATGAGGAGATCAAGCGGAAGTTTAAAATGGTGTATGTTCCTAACTGGTTCTCTGTGGACCTGAAGACGGGGGTAATGAATTTGTCAAGGAAATATAATCAGTTACTCAAATTATAATGTTTTATTTGGCCAGGACTGGCTTCCAGTAGCCCTGATATCTGTCTGTAGTCTAGGTGCATTTGTTTAGTGTTCTGAGTACCAAATATGTGTGTGTTTGTTTTGTGTGTCAGATGCTGACCATCACACTGGATGAGAGCGACTGCTTTGCTGCCTGGGTGTCAGCCAGGGACGCAGGGTTCTCCAGTCCCGATGCGTCAGACCCCAAGTGTGAGTAGTAGAACACGGATACCAGCATAGCTGTGGGCTCTAACACATGGTAGTGGTAGTACAGAGCAGGGTTGGAACCCAGAGGCTTCATTAATGAAACCTGGCATATAAGGGTGGAACGGTACACTGTAGTCACGGTTCGGTTCATACCGCGGTTCAGACATCACGGTTCGGTACAACGGAGGGAAAAGCAAAACAAACCAGGTTCCTCTACGAGTGAATACGGCGCATTGAAGATGACATGTAAATTCAGATTGCGTCAGTAATGTATTTGGCCCTATTTGTATGTGTATCTAATGGCTGGTTAAGCATTGTCGGGAGAAGTTGAAAATAATTTTTTGTCTCGTTCCAGTGATTGGCACACCTGGGTGATGGCGTTGGATATTTTTAGTCATTTAGCACACGCCAGATGCGTTATATGCGTTAGCATGTTAGATGTATTTCCAGTCACATACCCCACAACCAGTGACATGCGGTGATATCAGTAAGAGGCTAGGCACTTAAATGGGAAAATATGTCCAAACTTTTGACTGGTAGCCTACTGTACATGTTGAAGAAGGATCGAAGTGCGCAAGTGAGTTTTTCGCTTGTCGTCCACAGTGAACGGACAGTAAAAGCACTGCTTATTCTACAAACATTTTTGCCAGTACTATTCTAACTGAATGGGAAACCGAAGTTTTCCCAAACTTGCAATCTTAAAACGGCCGGCGGGTCCTCTATCTCTCGTGGGTTGCCACCACTCGCCATACTCGTCCTTAGTGCTGCTAGCTAACCTATCTCTGACTAGACAATCAGAGCTTCAGAGCTACAGATTAGATGTCTCGAAAGAACACGAGTATCTAACAGTAGTTCCGCATTACATTAATTAATTTGCACGCAAGTTTTATTTATTTTTATACCGTGTATTCTCTGTGTAATTTCATGCACCGAACCGTGACGCCCGTACCGTACGGTTCGGTACGAATACATGTACCGTTCCACCCCTACTGGCATATATCTCAGATATATGCCATATATGTGGTGTCGTATGTAGGAAAGTTCTGTGTATTCGAGGCTTCATAAACAGGGCGTATGCTAAAAATGCATGTCAAAGTGGTTTATTTGTCAAGTGCACTGTACACATTCTGGACAATTACATTCTTCTTACATGGCAAGCAAACAGCTACAGAGAGGCAGAAGAAAAGGCCAACAAAAGAAAAAGAATGATTGCCTAGACCAGGAGAGGTCACCACTGACAAACACACAGACAAACTTGAAGCAGGAGACTCTCCACCTCAGCTCCATCGATACCCACCCCTCCATCCCCCTTGACACTTCCTGAAGTCCACGATCATCTCCTTAATCTTGCAGACGTTGAGAGAGGGGTTGTCCTAGCACCATGTTGTCAAGACGGGGACCTCTCTGTAGGCAGTCTCATCGTCGTTGGAGATGAGGCCCAGGATGGTGGTGTTGTCGTTGTTGATGATGTTGGGGCTGCATGTGGCCACACAGTTGTGTGTGAATAAGGCATACAGGAGGAGGAGGACTGAGTATGCAGCCCTGAGGGTCTCTGGTGCTGAGGGTCAGGGCAGAGAAGGACCTATTCTTACCACCTGGGGTCTGCCTATAAGGAAGTGCAGGATCCCCTAGTGAAGGGAGGTTTTAAGACCCAGGATCCTATGCTTGGGGATGAGCTTGGTGAGCTGTAATCAATTATAAACAGTATCCTCATGTGTGTGTCCCCCTTTTCCAGGTTAGGAAAGGGCATTTGCACGGTCAAGGAGATGGCGTCATCTGTAGATCAATTGGGGGGGTATGTGTGAACAAGGCGAACAAAAAAAAGTAGTGAATGCGGAGCCAGGGTCAGTGCGGCCTTCCTATCGACGCACCAGAAGATACATGATGAAGTTTACATACATGTTCAAGCATGTTAAATCAGATCAAATCCTAAAATTGCTTGCAAGTGAGAAAGCTTCATGCTTCGCCCCTTAAATTACTCTGATTAGGCATAAATGTGCAGTTCACTGTGCATGTTTTACTCCCATCAGAGCTGCATCATATCCAGTCTCCATTGGATGCATTTGTCAGCGCCGTTTGTACATCACGACTTAAATAATTGTAATTCTCTTAGAGCAGCCTGGGGAATGTGCCTCGTCTCACGCCATGAATGCCAACTAGTGCGTAGAAGTTTGTGCGTGGAAGGTTTGTGCGCTTGCATGCCTTCTAGATGAGGCTCCTGGTTGTGAGGCTGCGAGGTCCAGTCTTCCCCCTCGAGCTCCATGTCTGCCCCCCCCCCCCCCCCCCCCCTATCCACCTTATTCTCAGGGGGTCTACTGTAGAAATGATTATGGGTGCAACTTCCAGTGAGATAGCGGAAGTTGCGGTTAGCTATACCAGAGAATGTCTAATATAGACACCTTAAACAGGCTCTTGCTATACGTTAGTTAGTTTATTTTTAAACATATGTTGTCATTTATATTGTTATTATTATTGTTATAAAATGTCATTGCGGGGCTCTGGTAGGCTACCTGTTGCGCTGTTCGCGGCTGTACTAACAACCAGACTTTTGTAAGCTAAATCTGTGGCTGTGTGTGTTGAACACACACCCACAACAAAAAGGGATTGTTCTTGTGACAAACGGTAGTTTCCATCGCCTGCCAACAGATGAGGAATACAAAATAATGTAGATGAAAAACCTTGCCTTGAAGAGACCACCCAAAACACTATCGTATGTGTACTCATTTCATTTTGTGGACAAAAAGCCGACGGAGGAAATCCGCATCCTACTTTGTGTTTAGGCTACGAAAGACCTCCACAGATTTAGCTAGTTGCCGTACTGCCAGTAAAGGTTTATGGGTTAGTAGTGCCCTGGTCCAGCAACACATGAGCACCCAGCCGTTTGTATTTCACTCTGACGATGAAAATAAAACCCAGGACCGGTGATGTGGGACTTTAAGGCTCTGACTAGGCTCTATGTCTGCTTTAAGGTAGACAGGTTGTGTCCCAACTCCTTAATTAAAACGCGACCAACTTAATTGCTGTGGAGGTACTGCTGATAAGACTCAGAGCTTTTCAGGTTATTCATCGCATCACCGTCCGTAGCAACAGAGTTAATAAAGTAGCTAGCTAAATATGCTAGTGTACGTTATTTGAGGCCACTTTTTCAGGTCGTTCTCCCATCCCTCGATAGTAGAAGGCAGAGGTATGATCAAATTGTCCCGTTTCAGGTGTAACAGGCTGTGTTCACACATGTTTTATTTCACATCAGAATTAGCTTACCGCAATGACTGTTTATGAGCGTTACCATGACAATCGCCGGCTCCGGAAGTCGCGCCCATAATTCAGGAAATGGATCATGGGAGCTAGGAATAAGGTGGATAGGGTTAGGGGTTAACCCTATATTTCGGAGCAGGTTAATGTAATAGTCTAATAGCTAATGTAATATTGCACATACTTTCGTCCTATTTCCCCAAAAGCAATAAGGTTAGGCTACTTAGAGACCTTCCACGCATAAAGTATGTTTTAAATGGCAGAAATGCTGCCAATTAATAATTGATGTAACAACGTATTGTAAATGGTCAGTAGCCTATCGATTAAGGTACTCGAAAGCATGTACACTGTCTGCTTCATTTGATCTTGATAGGCTAAGCATTCTGTAGCAAATAATAACAATAAACCCACCCGACGCAATCAGGACGCGCGATATGCACCTATCTCTACCAGAAATGACCATTGGACAGTCTCTCGCTCGCTCGAAATACAAAATCCCCGATTTCCGGGAGATTGTAGAGCATTTGCGGGCGTCAGGGAGCCGCTATTGAAATGCGGGAGACTCCCGGACCTTCCGGGAGACTTGGGATGTCTGCTATTGAAATGCGGGAGACTCCCAGACCTTCCGGGAGACTTGGGATATCTGCACTTATAATACAAACGTGAGCGAAGGCAGCAATCGCTATCGAATCAACAGACGTGCTAGCCCGGGGAAGAATACAAACAACGAAAATCACCAGTTAACTTAATTTAAATTAGCAAGAACTATACAATAACAGGCTTAAATGAACTGATAACATAAGTTATACGACTTAAGGCCGAATTATACTACTCCGACTCCGTTACGGACAGACGGACGGAGTCGGACGTATTCGTTGAATTTATAGTACTCCGAAGGCTGTGGGTGCTGAAAACAATTCACCGCCAGAAGAGTAGGTGGCGCTGCACTGCGATGCTAGCTAGGTTATCGAAAAGTCTGAGCAAATTTACAAATTCAATTAATCAATAAAATAAGCACATTTTCAGCAACTACACAGCCCATTTCTCGTCACATTTTAATTCAGATGCTGATTTACATGTACTGTTTAGCTAAAATATGATTTGTAAAAACGTAAAGCAATGGCGGTCAAAGGATTCTGGTCACGGCAACCCCGCCCCTGACGCAAGCGGTTCTTAATACGGACCAATCACAACCAAGGGGTATCCGTAAAATGACAGTCAGGAAAATCAGGAGGTGCCAAGCATAGATATAGCCTATATAAACATTATTACCCCTCGCCCCTCGGCTTGAAGCAACGGCCCCGGTGGATGTAGGTGGTATTGCATTTCTTGTTAGACTCGGTCGTTTTTATTCTATTAACTCCAGTCAACATTTACAAAACTATCTCCCCCAATAATTTTTGTTCGATTCTCGAACCTGGCTCATACTACTAGCTTTTTCATAGAATAATTTTTCCTGATTTTTGCTAAGTTTGAAACCAATCCGAAATGGGTAAACTAGCACCCCATTTATTTGCTTACGTCAATAAAAGTTGCCTGCAAATGTGCTCGCGGATACTAACAGGACACAAGTTCACATGGCCGATAGCCGATTTACCTGGAGCTGAAAGAAATGGCTTGAGTTGCCTGCCCTGTTGTAGCAAGTTTAGCAAATGGTTGTCACACATACATGAAATGTTGTTAATATAGTTTATTACCGTTATTTTAAAACAGATTTGATTTTTCGTAAAAACGTTCATGACATGATGGCAAATATTGTATTATGTTAAGCGTGAGCATAGATTGTTGACATGTCTATCTGGAGCAAAGACGAAGATTAATACTTTAACTGATAACCACAATAGGAAATGATATATATTTAAATAATATTAGTCTTGCCTTCAGAAGCTTTTGTTAAACACACTCATTATTCTTTTTTTGATCGTGTCATCAAGCCAGACTGCTTTTGTGAGACAATGAAGGTCCTCAGTGACTATGTTTCACCCCCACTTATATCTGATGGAAACGTGTTGTATATAGTTCTGTTAATATGCCCCTTTCAAAGGCACGCTCAATAAAGTAGACCCCCCCCCCCCCCCCCTCCTTACGGTGCGTGTCCACTGCAGCGACGCGAATCGCGATTAATGTAGAATGTAGTTCTCTAAAGTCACTGTTGTAGTTGTCATGGCCAAGTGTGCAGACTTGGGTTTACGTACTCGCAACATCGATCAAAATACAACTTGTATACAAAATACAAAACTGTTTAATAGACATACACGTTGACATGTGTAAAAACGTTTTATTATATTACTCAAAGTCTCTGCTAATCTGTCGATACGATAGGGAGTTCCAGCCAGGCTAGCTAGTGCTAGTTACCACAGAACAAAGTTACGTAATGTGACTAGACTGAATTTGAAAGTACAAGCACCAACAACTTCGGCAACCTTGCGCCATGCATCGTTTTTTATTAACATCTCTGTACGAATACAGCTATATCGTACAAGACTGGGTAAGCAGCCACACAAACGATTAGTTTCTCCTCCACCTTGAAACCTAGAAATGTTGACCATGGTTGCTACGTTACGAGAAACAAGAAAACACTCCGATTGGCCATCGCTAGCGAAAATCGCTCCTCATTTGCATAAAGTTGAGAAAATCTCAACTCGAATCGCTTGAATCGCGTCACTACCCACAATGCACCACGCAAGCGATTCGCCTGGCTCCATTGAAAATGAATGGAAAACATGTTGTCGCTCGAATCGCGTCGCTGCAGTGGACACGCACCGTAACAGTGCGTTCACACTGCAGCGACGCGAATCGCTTGCCATCGCTTGCCTTCCCACAGTTCACCACGCTCGGGGGCGTTTCAAACAGATTCATGTAGAATGTAGTTCTCTAAAGTCACTGTTGTAGTTGTAATGGCCAAGTGTGCAGACTTGGGTTTAAGTACTCGCAACATCGATAAAAATACAACTTATATACAAAATACAAAACTGTTTAATAGACATTACACGTTGACATGTTTAAAAAACGTTTTATTGTATTACTCAAAGTCTCTGCTAATCTGTCGATACGATAGGGGGTTCCAGCCAGGCTAGCTAGTGCTAGTTACCACAGAACGAAGTTACGTAATGTGACTAGACTGAATTTGAAAGTACAAGCACCAACAACTTCGGCAACCTTGCGCCTTGCATCGTTTAAAAAAAATTAACATCTCTGTACGAATACAGCTATGTATCGTACATGACTGGGTAAGCAGCCACACAAACGATTAGTTTCTCCTCCACCTTGAAACCTAGAAAGCTAGAAATGTTTACCATGGTTGCTACGTTACGAGAAACAAGAAAACACTCCGATTGGCCATCGCTAGCGAAAATCGCTCCTCATTTGCATAAAGTTGAGAAAATCTCAACTCTGTCGCGTCGCGTCGCTACCCACAATGCACCACGCAAGCGATTCGCCTGGCTCCATAGAAAATGAATGGAAAACATCGCGTCGCTGCAGTGTGAACGCCCCGTAAGGCGAGCTTTCGCGAGCTTCACTCCCCCCCAGGCGAGTTTACGCGGCTGTTTGCGCGTCAATAATGCTTCACTCCGTTAACCTGCGCCTCGTCCGTTACTGTTTACAACGTTAGCTTGGCTACTTGTTTGGCGTTGCCTTTTCAGCGTGAGATATACAATGTGTGGCATGAGAAATGGTTGAAATGCGTGTGTCACACGGCGAAACGAGTTGGCAGCTCTGCGTTATCCATTAATAGGCGTTTGGTTTTGTAGGTTGAACATATAAAACACAGGCCACATTTCTACACTGATGTTAAATTGAAGGCAGTGTGAATTTCGTGGCATTTCGTTTGAATATAAAGTTGACAGTAAGCTAGGGTAAGTCTGCATTATGGAAGATTTCTGTTACAAAAATAACTATTAAGCTTTCTTTGCCTGGCGAGAACAACGACGGAGCTAAGTGTTCATGTTAACAGTTTATTTAATCCGATACAATGCGTTGGAAATCATACTCATATCACAAAGAAAAAAAGCAACATATGTGATGAGTTCCATCTAGAATAGCCCTATATTTAGCCCTATAGCCTATTTCTAAAAACCAAGTGAAAGGAATACTATACAGTGACAGCATACATTTCCGTAAAGTTTGCATCATGTCTCTGATTCTTATTGGACTTGTACCCCATTCTGCCACTGCAATGCCTTAGCTCACACGCTCCCAACCATATAGTAGTAGGGAGTCAGGTGGCTGAGCGGTGAGGGAGTCGGGCTAGAAATCTGAAGGTCGCCAGTTCTATTCCCCGGCCGTGCCAAATGACGTTGTGTTCTTGGGCAAGGCACTTCACCCTACTTGCCTCGGGGGGAATGTCGCTCTGGATAAGAGCGTCTGCTAAATGACTAAATGTAATGTAAATATAAATCTATGCTCGCGACTGGTTGTCGCAAAGTGTGACGTGTACAGCTAGTTGCAAGCGTGCACGAGGTCTCGGAGCTAGGGAAAAAAAGAGCCACTGATTAAAGCTAGAAGAGTCGGAAGTGGAAAGATGGCGCGGTCCAGTTTCGTGCTCTTTTCATAGAAATGAATGGGGACGCCATCTTGGAAGACAAAAGTTGCTTCCTCTAGTAATATTAGGTGCGTTCGACATGAACTGACTTCATGCAGCGCTGCAGGCGGCTGACTTGAAACAGTGAATTCTGGTTAGACTTTTTGTCCGACTTGAGACGGCGCCGAGGCTAGGTCACTGTGACGTAGCCATCAAAGTACCGTGAGATCGATTCGAGAAATGCCGGCTGTGTAGCCGAGCGCATTTTCTCAAGAGCAACTGCACGGGTTCTAATGACGACACAGCTATTTCATGATTGGCCAGACTCACACACGACAACTTTGACGCGTGTTTTGTAATTATTCTGACACCTTCAGTTTCGCCAACACTCAAATCCGGACCAAACTGTTTAATTGAATAAAAAATGTGTTGATGAAAGGGTTTTAGTCCGCCTCTTCACTAACGGAAAGACTAAGTTTAATTATAAAGTAAAGTAAGCAAACAGCGCTTGATCGACCATGACTGACGTCAACACAGCAAACCACGAGAAGCTGGAATGTCCGACTTTACAGAGCCGTTTTCAACTCCTCCCCGACTGCAAGCGGCTACTCTCGCCGGTCGTTTCATGCAGCCGCAGTCCATGTCGAACGCACCTATTAACTCTATGGGAGGTGCCCATAGAGCTCTCCGAGGGACTCGGAGAGGGCGTTGTCCGTGTCCGTGAAAACGGAGTAGTATAAATCGGCCTTTACAGTTCTCAAGGACGCACACACGCAATCTCAACTGCAGAAGAAGCCAAAACAAGAAGCGCGTGTCAGTGCTATTCTCCGACATGCACTCTAACAATCACTGCTGATAGACAGCCTAAAATGTTGTACAGCCCTATTTCTGATACCGTGGCGGCAGAAATTTCAATGTATTTGAAAATCAACATAGAGGAAACACTGCAGGTCTGAGTACAGTCCTCTTGTGCTAGTAAACCTGGGAGGCCTCCTGCTCCAGGCCCTGCTGGAGTACTGGCCACGCACACACATGAACCCCCTGGACGAGGATGCAGACATGAACCACGGTGAGCACACACACTCACATTCACACGTGCATGCTCAGACACATCCCTGCAGTTCCAGGTTTGACTGTGTGTGTGTGTTGTCAGTTAATGGGGAACACGAGAGCAGGATACAGAGGGGAAACGGCTACTTCCAGGTTCCTCCTCACACTCCCGTCATCTTCGGAGAGGCAGGAGGGAGGACTCTGTTCAGGTACTGCACACACACAGACACGTTTTCGTTCTCAGGCTGGTATTGATTGCTCATGCCTGCCTGTGTGTGTGTGTGTTTGTATGCAGGCTGTTGTGTCGAGACTCGGGGGGTGAGACAGAGTCGATGCTGCTCAACGAGACAGTGCCTCAGTGGGTAATCGACATCACTGTGGATGTGAGTCCTTATCCATCCCTGCTCTGTCTAACGGATACATGGGACTCTCTCACACACAGAACCTTCTATAATCACCCATTAAGACAGTGCTGATAAATTTAGTGATGTATCCAATCTCTCTCTCAGAAAAACATGCCCAAGTTCAACAAGATCCCCTTCTATCTCCAACCTCACTCCTCATCTGGAGCCAAAACCCTGAAGAAGTAAGAAGCAGCACCATCTGCCTTATCACTACCGTACCATACTGTAGACTGAGTCAGACATTTCTGGAGACTAAACCTAACCTTAAACTTCACAGCCTGATAGCAATAAAAAAAGACATTTATCTGAAATCTATGGCCATCTCAGGACTGTTATAAACACAACCAATCATTGAGTTCGAACCGAATGCTATGATTAGATGGGCTACTTGCCTGTCTACCTACCTTCCTCCTATCAGTAGTCAGGCAGTGTGTTCATGTGTTTTGGTGGAATGGTTTTGAAGGGAGGGGGTAGGATATTTTGGGTTGGATACTTTCAAACTTCAAGTCATTGCTAGTTTCGCAAAACGTACCTACCCTGCCTTTAATCAGTGGATCATTAGAGTGCAGTTGATATTCTGTTAATAGTTATAATATGATGGTGTGGAGATTATTATATTATGGTGTGGGGGTTTCCATAGGGACCGGTTGTCAGCCAGCGACATGCTGCAGGTGAGGAAGGTGATGGAGCATGTATATGAGAAGATCATCAACCTGGACCGTGAATCACAGACGGGCACCTTGGCCAATGAGAAGCCCAGCGAGGCCAAGGAGGAAGAGGACGTGTCCATAATGGCGGAGGAAAAGATTGAGCTGCTCTGTCAGGACCAGGTGCGGGTCTGATTGGTTGGTCATGGTATTGATCGTTTGAATAGATCAAGGAGAAGGTACTTAAGCCGAGTGTAACTAGAGAGTGTGTTCTCTTCTTTCAGCTGCTGGATCCGAATATGGACCTGAGAACCGTGAAGCACTTCATCTGGAAGAGTGGAGGAGACCTCACTCTTCACTACAGACAGAAGTCCACATGAGACCTGCACCAACACCCAACTGCAGCTTGACACCCTCCTCTTCATCCTCCTCCTTTTCTGGCACCACACGGTTTGAAGGCATCGCAAACCAGTAGCAGGAGTCAGGACTCTATGACTCTGCATCCTGAGACACCTGTTCTGCTACTTCCCTCAGTACACCCATGTCTGTTACCCTGCCCATGCTCTGAGCTCAGAGGAGAGAAATGGGGTCAAGGAAGAAAGACACATCCAGGATAGGTATGACAGTGTCTGTGTACAGCAAATGGACAGCAGACATTCAAATGGCACTTTTTCTTATTTTTCATGGGCTGGTTTGTTTGTGTTATTTTCTACAAGTGAGTTGGCGCTGGTCAGCCTGAGAGAGGAGCCAGAATAGACTGCTACCAACATGGTGGCTGACCAGCACTCTCCTGACTGTCGTTCTTTTCTCACACACGTGTTCCACAACTACCTGGATCAACAGAGCTGGAGAGGTAGAAGCATGATGAGGGAATGCTGACTGGCCTCCAAGAGGACATGGTAGAGCACCGTCCTGCTGACACCTATCCAGTCAGTGTAGAAGCACATACAGATAGTCAAGTTGGCCACATGTCTGTCTGGCGAGTGATTGGTTGTGTAGTGAGTCTTCTCTTCGTCCTCTTCTCCTCCATCCTCCATCAAATACTGATGCTGTCTTTTTCTTTTTTGTAAATATTCTGTAACTATTTTGTAGAAACTTGGCGCTTCCTGGTCATCTGATGTTGTTTTATTTTCCTTTTTTAGCAACATAAAAATGTTCCTTAAGAGTGGCCCTGAAGAACCGAGGTACCAGGTCAGGGGTTACCAATACTAGAACCCTGCCCTTTGTGTTCTAGAACTTTCCTGCAAATCATCTGTGACATCATCACTGCACACAGCTGAGAGCCAGAAGGGAAAATGTTGTAGAGGGGTGTGAAGGGAATCATTAACTACTTTCTTCCCGTTTGTTTTGCATTCATACAAATGATCTTGACTGGGCTGTGTTGTTGTCCAAACTGAAATGGAACACATCAACAATGTAAATTAATGGACAGTGTCCTATAGCAGATGTATTATAATAAAGACTTCAATTTTAGTCCCAAAGAATTAAATACAAATCCTACTTAAACTTGTCAGTGTTTGAACGGTTGAGTGTGGATTGAATTTATGCAGAAACTACATTCATGAGTTTTCACATAGAGCGCCGGCTCTGCCCAGTGGTCAGAGCCAATAAAGCGTCATCCCCGGATTTTGGTACTCAAATGTTGACAGGTATGGTCATCCCCTATCCTGGCTGCCAGCCCAATTTACCCCCGCCCACATAATAATTTGTTCGGGAAGTTGGGTCTGGGGAGTCTCGGTCAACCAATGAAATTGTCAGGGCGGGCTTTATACATGATGGACAGATGATCAACAGTAACGTAATCAACCACGTCACCAAAGAGCGCTTTGGTTGAATTCGTTTTCAACAAACATGGCTACCGCTGGAGAGCTGGGATGTTATGATTCTGCCATCCAGTCTGTTTTAGAAGACATCGACAGCGCATTAATTTTGAAAGAGGAACAGAGAAACGCAATCAAGGCATTTGTCGATGGAAAATATGTTTTTGCCGTCCTTCCTACGGGGTTTGGTAAAAGTTAACATACTACGTTGCTCTGATTGGTTGTAGGTCTATCCAATTGAGCGAAGAGGCATTTGTTTTCCAGGTTCGGTTGAAACACGCCCCATAGTCACAGCCCAATGGAGAGTTCTCAGACTCATATTCTGACAAGAATTATGAGTATGACAACGTCAGGCTAGTCATCCCCATCAAACCCAGGCTCCCAAAATCAAATATTCCACATACATCAACAGCCTAGTTTAAGTGTGCTGATATGTCTCCATGAGAAAGTGAACGTATTTTCGTATCAGATAGTGTGGTCTTAACAGATGGTGAAATTCTTAACAGTTTGCTGTGAAAACTTCCGTCTCTCTCTGCCACGTTCTTCCCGTTGACGGTCAGGGCGGGACTTGGGCACTGTTCCGAAAGACTATTGGTCTACACCACAAAGAGGCTCCTTCCGCGATTTTTTTGTAGTTGTTATGGACTGGTACAATTCTATGTCAATCATATAGTTGTGGTTGCCATGGACCTTAGCGTGTCACTATCCAAGAGGCGGACGTGAATTTGGGTTAAAATTGAAACCTCGGATGTCCTTGTCCATCACTGCAGACAATACATATAGATACATATATATTTATATCAAATATCTCGTAAAACATTGCGAAATTGCGTTGCTAGCTATAGCAACATTATATGTGGACTATCTAGCAACTGTATAGCCGCACTTTACTGACATGGCTCCAAGTAAGAGGAATTCCAGAAATCCTGCCAAAAAAGGTCAGTACCCTTCACCAGAAAAGCTACATTAGCTAGCCTGAATAGCACGATACGTTAGCTGGCCAGTACTTAAGCAAACACTGGAACTAGTGCACTAGTTCACTCTAGCTGTATTCTTGATAGTGTCGTTTTCTTGTGGTTTGCTGGTGATGCTGACAACACACTGAACGCTACAGAAAGCTAGCAATCGCTGGTTATTATAAGAGATGTAGCCGGGTAGCTTGCTACGTCAACATTTTTTGTAGTATTTAAAGAATAATTCTAAAATAATCTGGTCACACACCTGTGATAATACCAGCTAAAACAGAAAGTAACGTTCATATTTGATCTGGCCTGCTACCACTGCAATTCTTTCCCTCTCCTGCGATGACAGTGTTTCTTTCTCCAGTGCACAGTATTTCATCAAGACCACACTTGAAGAAACGGATGTGGTAAACCCGAGTTTGCACGTGTGTGTGTGTTTTGCTTTGTAGTCATAAACTTACCTGAGTGTATAAAAATTAAAGAAAAAAGAAGTGTTGCTTATCAGAGACCGAGCCTGGATAGTTCCCTGTCTGCAACTAGACTTTCGCAACCGCAGGTTCTCAGTTTGTGAGGTGTCAGTGCTTGACCAAGAGGAACTGAGAAAACACTTTGCTCTATTAACATGTTTCTTAATTATGCCCTCTAACCTGGGAAGTATTTTATAATGTAATTCAGCCGAGCCCAGCATGTGTGTGGTTGGTTTCATGCAGTAGCCCACAGCTTTGGGAGACCGGTACACATCACTGCAGAGAGCAGTGTCTCTGGGGAGACTTAACCGACCTGATAGGAACAATGTTCTACAGCAGACGTGGTGCCTCTGCCTAATTTTGACCTACAGCCAATAAACATGATCCTCAGAGGGTTGCCCAAGTGATTGAAGATCAGGTTGAACCACCAGATTTCACATGAGCACATGATGAAACACTGTCACTAAATGGCAGATCATGAAATCTGTGTGTGACTGGATATAATCCAAGGTCAGATAGACTGTCAGATAATTCCTGCTCTGTCCTCAGACTGTCTCTGTCGCTTAATACAGCATAGTAGTCCCTCAAACATATTCACACATACACTCAGACATGCACTCACATTCATACATTCAGAATCATGCTCTCACTATACACATACACATTCACAGAATCATGCTCTCACACATACACACACTCACACATCCAAACATGCAGCCTGCCCTCCCCATATGAGTTTGGCAGGTCTAAGAATAGCCCTCTCCTTCAAGCTTGCTGAGTATCAGGTTGTATCTAACCAGAAGGCTGAGTATCGTCCTTCTGCCGACTGACTGCACTCTAGCTCTGCAGCCAACAGGAACTTGTCTGTGGCTGGCCGGTTGTTGTGTTGACCCTGGGGGAGTTTTCAGATCCTTGGTCTGCCCCAATGGAGGAAGTTGGACCCCAAGAGGTGTCGGCGGTAGAGGAGGTAGCAGGTAGGCTTGGTAGGAGCGGGTACCAGGGCTCTGAGGGTGGCTGAAGCAGCCAGGGTAGTCTGGGAGGACCTGGGGAGCACAGGAGGCATGAAAGTAGCACCTGTAGGTTAAACACAGAGAGAACATGCCAAGCAGCGTCTGGTGTAACCTTGTCAAGCAGCCTAACTGGAGTGGCTAAATGCAGCATGCGCCAGTCCAGTCCATGTGTTGGCCATCTATTTTGAAATTGTCCACTGTGCACACAAACCCAACCCACAGTTAAGACCAGCACAACCGACCACCACCCCGGCTACATGAGCAGTGCTACTGTATGTGTACTGTAGTTTTTGTATGGCCTACCATAGTCTTGCGTTGTTCCTCGCTGTTTCTGGTTGATGAGTATTGTTGTCCGTCATTCCATAATCAAAATATTTCTATGTCAGGCTTCCTACCAACTGTTCACAGCCCCTCCCTCCTTCCCTCCCTCATTCCCTCCCTCCCTCAATAGGGTCAGGTCATGTCACATAGTGTGCTGCCAAAGTCTCTATTCCAAGGTCATTCTGTCATGTACAGAGCCCAGTCGTGCTGCAGAACCATGCTTTTCTGATGGTGGTCACCCTTATCTCCTAGTATAGTAGAGATGCCCGCTGCCCCTCACACTGATCCCTCGGCTTGACATGAATCTCTGTTGTTAGTGTACTCAGAGGCCAGTCTATGAGAGGTGGACTGGCAGTAGAATGATTGCTAATTATGGGAGTTTCCAACAAAAATTATCAGAAGTTTGCGTGCATGTGTTTGTGCTGTTTCATAACAGTGACCATTCTTCCTCTGCATCATTTCAGCACTTTCAGGTTTCTTCGGTACTGTTGTTTTATAGACGCATCTTCGTTTCTCCTCCAGTGTGTTTGTGTGTCCTAACATTTTATGTTCTCACTGTAGCATTCTGCATTCCCTCTTATGTTGTGTCCTCTCCCAACGTTCTGTATTCTCTCTTGTTGTTCTGTGTTCTCTCCCAACATTCTGTGTTCGGCCCAGATTGCTGCAGTCTCCCGGTCGTGTAGATTCAACCTCTACAACTTCCGGAAAATCAGGAGATACCTGTCTGAGCATTCTACCCAGCTGCTAGTCCAAGCACTTGTCCTCTCCAAGTTGGACTACTGCAACTTGCTGCTCGCAGGTCTCCCAGCATGCGCAACCCGCCCTCTCCAGAGGATTCAGAATGCAGCAACTTCTTCAACCTACCCAGACTCTCCCATGGCACCCCGCTCCTCATCTCCCTTCACTGGCTACCCATCACAGCCCGTATCAGATCCAAGACCCTGAGGCCGGTTGCACAAAACACCTTGACTTAAGATTTTCCTTAAAGTCTAAGTTTCCTTAAAATATAATCGGTTGCACAAAGCACCCATAAGTCTTCTCCTTAAGGTTTCCTTAAATGTTCCTTTAAGTATTTAAGGTTTTCTCCTTATCTTGGTCGTATACTTAAGGATTCCCTTAAAGTTTGTTAAAGCGTTGCACGAAAGACCTTAGCAAACAAAGTAAGGAAGAAAACTTAAGGTACCTCTGACTTATTCTTTAGCGCAACATGGCTGAGTTTATGGAGATAAATTAACCCATCCCACACCTATAGCACTCTGTTAGGCTACTGTGCTGCAGTCTAAACATGAAGGCTATTTATGTGTCGGCTACCACTGTAAATAAAGTAGCTAGCCTAGACTCACGCCGGTAAATGCAGTGTAACTGTTGATCTCATTTTGATCTACCTAAGAAGTAAGCTAGCTCTCACTTAAACGTTAATGTGTAGCAACAAGACCTACAAGTAAAGTTGACATCACCAGTTTTATTGGACTCCCTCCTGAAATTGGTTCTCTTTTTTGGACATAAGTCAAGTAATCATATAGCTATATTTTTTATTTCTTGAATTGACTGCTTCACCGAACTTCTTGAGTTTCTTTTTGATGCAATTTCGTCCTACATTCGTTGTTTTTTGTTTGCAGTTATTTGTGGATCACATTTACGTTTTAGTATGTGCTTTCTTTTTTTGTATTCCTGTAGAAGCACAATATTTTTCCTCCTCTGACCAATTTGGTTTTCTTGCCTTCTTTTCGTAGGACTATAAGCCAGCTAGATCTAACTAACTCTATCTAACTAGCTCTAGCTACTAAGGTGATGCACTAGACTAGCGATACAACTGAACAACGCGCTCTCCGTGGAAACTGTCGAATTTTACTGCTGTGAAATCACGTTCAATGTAGTAAATCCCGTTTCACCGTAGCTAAGGAAACTATTTAAGGGATTCTGTGCAACCCCCTTAAGTAAATCCCTTAGCTAAGGATAAATTTACCCTTAAGTGTCATAATTAAGGAAAAAACTTAAGGTGTTTTGTGCAACCGGCCCCTGGTACTGACCTTCCGAGCGGTGAACGGGACTGCACCTGCCTACATACAGTCTCTCCTCCAGCCTTACACCCCCACCCGCCACCTTTGGTCTTCTTCTGACAACCGTCTGGTGGTCCCACCTCTCAAGAGCGCCTGCTCCCAAACCAAGCTCTTCTCCTGTCTGGCCTCTAATGGTGGAATCATCTCCCCACCTCCATCAGAGACACTGACTGTCTCCCCACCTTCAAGAAAAGGCTAAAGACGCACTTGTTCCGGGAGTACAACGGTACTTAAGAAAGATTTGTTGGATCCGATGTTAGGTTATTTCCTCCAGGAACACAATGACACTTATTGACTGACTTGTTTTTTAACAGATTTAACTACTTGTACTCGCTGTAAATTATATTATTGGGTGTGCTTTGCCTTCGGCAAGGGCACAACCTTTGTTCTCTCACATATATCTTATTATTATTATTTTCCCACCCCTAAAACTCAGTCAATATTTGGCCTACATAGACAACCTAGGTGTCAAATGTTTTGTCTTGGTCTCGATTGCGTTGCTTCTATTGGGATTTACGTTCCGTTGCACAGTTTAGGAGGTTACAAAGTTTTTGTGGCAAAAAGTGTCTTCTGTCAACGAAGGGTAGCAGTTTTAGCCTACGTCACTACGTCAGCACACGTTAGCAACAACGCATAGATACAACATGATAGAGACGTTCTAGCACGCAAATTGGAGCTTGGATTATGAGTGAAAAATGCCAACCCCCAAAATTACCAACCATTGGGTTTTGTTGAGAAAGCAATTTCGAGTGGAACTGCCATCTCGGATTTTTTATTTAGGTTGTGAAAGTCTTTGTAATTTGAGCGAGTGCGGGTCGCCCGTGAGACTGCCTAGGCGGCAGCCATGCAAGCGTCATAGTAGTTTAGCTAGTATTTTCGTATTTTTATAGTTCGGTCAATTCTACACCACAAAACAGAAGGAGGGCAATGTTATGACGATATGACTATTGTGAAGACAGCCAGATGGTGAGATTTTAATGTAGGTTGCTGTAAAAACTTTGATTGGTTTGCTACGTGAGAGCCCCGTCAGCCTCCGTTGACGATTGCGTCAGCTGTTGTCGATCTTTGATGAGTATTTTCTTAATTTCGTACCAGGGTCAATTCTACATCAAAAATCAGAAGGAGGGCAGTGTTATAAAGATATGGCGATTGCGAAGACAGCCAGCGCGTCAGCATATTTTTGTGATTTGTGTAAAACTTGGAATTTGAGTCCACGGCTTGTTTTGACGTTAGCCTCAGTCAGACTCGGCTCACCCACTGGCAGTGTGTACAGTAGTACTGTCTTCAATGCCACAGCTAAACTTTATGTCAAAAGAAACGTTCTCATTTCCGGCGCTTTCAAACAATCAGTGAAAATGTGGAGCAACAGCAGCTAGCTTGCCTCTAGCAAACTTATTTTGAATTAGCCATTTCCCCCTACATTAATGTCAAACTTATTTACGTTTTGGGGGGGATATTTTCAGTTAGCAGACGGTACTGTTTGAATCGCGATTCCATACTGCCAGTGACAACGTTGTTACAGTAGCTTGTTTCAAAGGGGGTTTGCAGCTGTTTCAAAGGGTGTTCTTAATGAAATATGCAATATGAGTAGGCTAAATGCTTGAAAATATCACTAGAAGGGAAAAACTTACAACCGACGCAAGCACGCACACCCTACAATTTCCCCAGAAATTGTACCCTCTCTAGTTGTTGCTTGCTTTCCTACAGGTACACTCTCGCACTTTTGAGGTTCATGTTGTTTAATTTGTAATTTGTTTAATAACTACATGCTCTTATGTTTCTTCCTATTGGCACTTATTTGCTTTTCACAATGTATGCTTCATGTTTTGGTTACCCGCAATGTTTTGGGGCTATCTCGTTGTTTATGATCATTGACCTATGCACTTTTGTAAAGCTCTCTCTTGGAAGTCGCTTTGGATAAAAGCGTCTGCTAAATGAATAAAGGTAATGTAAATGTTCTCTCCCAACGTTCTGTGTCTCTCCCAACATTCCGTGACTCTCCCAACGTTCTGTATTCTTTCTTGTTCTGTGTTCTCGCCCAACATTCTGTGTTCTCTACCAATGTTTTGTGTTCTCCTCAAACTAAAGCAGAGTGACTCATCAACATAATCAATGTCATCTATTATATATATATATATATATATATATAATAATAAAGATATATTTATACATCAATTTGCTTAATGTGCATCAGCACCCTGCAATGAAGTAAGATCAAAACATGTATTCCTCCAGAGAACAAGCAACATCTTTTAAAAAAACTTGCCCACGATCATCTAAAGATGCATGCATAGCAACAACGTTTAGAGAAAGGTCATTATCAGGTCATTAACCCCACCAACCTCCAACTCGTCTTGTTCATCAGCAATACATTTAACAAATTCCTGTAAATGTCCCCCCCATCATGAGATTACAGATTTGTCCACCAAGATTTAAACAAAATAGTTACTGCATTTTTTTCTTTTGAAATTGAGGTCCAGTATTTCATCCAGGCATCTGATAATAAGGGTTTATTATTATTATTTATTTTTAGTAGTTAAATTAATAGACTAATCAGAAAACAGAGGGTGCAGCCCTACCACTAATGTTCAGTGCTCTCTACCTATGTTCTGTGTTCTGTCCTGTTTTTATTTAGTTTTACACACTTAAAACTAGGGTTGGGTATCGTTTTGAATTTTATCGATTCTGATTCTGATGATCGTTTCCGGACCTTATCGGTTCCTCATTTTGATTCCAAAAAGGTTAAAAAAAGGAGGACAAATATTTAGCCAACCAAAAATATTTATTCTGAACATTCAGAATGCCCAGCAAAGGGAGCAAAATGCCACAATCCATGTTTCTCTCTCTGTTGGCAACATATACTGTATATAAAGATGGACGTCATGACAGCTCCCCAAAAGTGAAGCCAAAACATCTTGATCCTCCCCTGGTGGCCTGCTGCAGAATAGGTCAGAAGTCCCGCCCCCTCCATGAGCCAACCCCCCAAAGATGGTTTCTTTCATTTTAGGAAGGCCTAGTTCTTATCATGCTGATGTCTGTTCAAGTGCAAACATTTTTTTTGATCAGTTTGTTCGAGTTATTTGACGATGTAAAAAGGGGGTGACACGTCATGATTGACAGCTGGGGTTGACAGCTGATCTGAGTGAAGTAGTCACGGAGGGACCTGCCGACTGTGTGTTGCATTGCTAACTACCAGTTGCTAATGCTGGGTACGCACTAAAATATTTTTTTAATCTCATAAGATTTGCAAACTGTGAGAGACCACAAACATGAGGACAAAAAATCCTAGATTTAACCGTTTTGCTCCACCACACAAACAGATTTTCAACCAGTGTCCCGACTGTGAACACAGGATATCTGCTAAATCTCTCGAGACTTCAGAATAAGCATGGCGGACAATATGCAGGAAGAAATTGCGATGATAGTGTTTGGAATGATTTTCACATAAATAAAAGGGTTTTCTGTTGTCACAAATCGACAAGCTGATCCTCCATCTCTGCTGTCCAGATCCATTTAACTTTGTGCTGCGCTATGACTGCGTTTGTTATGCTTCCGTCTTCTCTCAGCTTGCTTTCTGATTGGATACTGTTTCGTTTCACGTGATAATCTCCAGAGCGTGCGTGGGTTTGTCAAATTGTTTGACAAACACCACACACTATAGGAGCAAAACGGTTAAATCTAGGATTTTTTTCCTCATGTTTGTGGTCTCTCACATTTTGAAAATCTTAAAATTTTTCAAATCTTTTAGTGTGTACCCAGCATAACCTAGCTAAAGCATAGTCTATGAGCTAAAGATAGATTATTTGGCTGTCCACCAAGTTGTGAATTCTTGCCCGCATTATGAAGTAGCCTAGCCTAAAACATTTTGCCAAGGCAGTTGAGAAGTTTTGCGTTAGATAGCTGACTTGTTAGATATGAGTGAACAGACGTAAGTAAAGACAGTAACACCATGTAAAATAATTGTGTATTCATTGAAATAGCTTTTAATATCGTTTGGGCTGAGGGGATTTTACACACTGTTGTTGTGGCGGTATAAAGCATGCTTACTTGTGTCCTATGTAACATAATGTGTAGCGTTCTGTGTTGCCTGTGTAACATCCCGTGTAGCTTCCTGTGTTGTCTATGTATTGTCCTATGAAACATCTTGTCTGACCTATGTAACATTCTGTGTTGCTCCCCAGAGGTGAAGCAAGTGCCAGTGGAGAGTAACAATGGCAGGAAGCCCGAGAGAGGAGGCCCCAGGAACTCTGTGTTCACCTGGTTTATGGTGCTAGCTCTGCTGGGGGTGTGGAGCTCTGTGGCCGTGGTCTGGTTTGGCCTGGTGGACTACGACTCTGTCATAGGTGAGACACTTAATCTTTGAGAAGCATGCAATTGTGACACACAAACTCAGGCATGCAGGAAAGCCAGTGTACACGCCACAGGTGTCTTCGCCTCACACGTCAGTATGGCTTCCTCCCTTGCTTGACCACACCAAGTTGAGACAGAAGCCCAACACTGCAGTGTTTCCCATACATTGGTTTATTTGTGGCGGCCCGCCACAATAACAAATTGACTGCCACAAAGGTATTTACTTATTTTTGTGTTTTGTTTTTTATGTTTAACATGGCAAACAAAGTATTTAATTGTAGAGTTGCACGCAGTGCATTGATGTGCTCAGCCCCTTTTTGCCTACGTTCCGTTTTCTCCTGTTTTTATTTTGTTTTACACACTTAAAACTAGGGTTGGGTATTGTTTGAATTTGATCGATTCTGATTATCGTTTCCGGATCTTATCGGTTCCTCATTTCCATTCCAAAAAGGTTAAAAAAGGAGGACAAATATTTAGCCAACCAAAAATATTTATTCTGAACATTCAGAATGCCCAGCAAAGGAAGCAAAATGCCACAATCCATGTTTCTCACTCTGTTGGCACCATAGACTGTATATAAAGATGGACGTCATGACAGCTCCCCAAAAGTGAAGCCAAAACATCTCAATCCTCCCCTGGCTGCAGAATAGGTCATAAGTTCTGCCCCCTCCATGAGCCAACCCCCACCCAAAAAGTGCACGTCAAAATATTTTTTCCAAAGATGGTTTCTGTCACTATGAAGGCCTAGTTCTTATCATGCTGTTGTCTGTTCAAGTGCACATTTTTATGATCAGTTTGTTTTAGTTATTTGATGATATAAAAAGGGGGTGAGATGTCATGATTGACAGCTGCTCTGAGTGAAGTAGTCACTACAATGGACCCGTCTGTGAAATAGTCCCATCTCTCCGTGCACGCTCTGAATCAATGTGTGGGACGAAGAGCTTTTTCCCTCTGAGAAGACGGCCGGAGAATCAATCCGGAGTTTACGAACGGTTAGTAGGCGTATCATAATTCTGTGCACAAATGTATCCAAAACTGATACATTCAAGTTAAATATAATAATATTCATAGGTAAATAGATTCGGCAAATACAACAATATGAGTCCAATGTAATGTTTATATAACATTAAGATCAAAAAACTATTTTGTGCTCAAATTAATGCAAAAAGAATGTGCGCGCTCACATTATTTGTTGAAGTCCCTATCTATACTTGCATCTAACCGATACTAGGACCTAATTTTAGGAGCCCAAACCTAATTTTTACAATGTCTGGCTCCGCCCCCGCATACCTCCACAAATATAATCACATTCTGTGGGAAACTGCACTGATAAACAGGATGTTGTAATAAGCCATGCACATTGATATCAATCAGTTTGCTCTGGGTGTAAGCTTGAATGTGCATGAAGTACTGACATGAAAATATATTTTTTCTGTGAGTGTCGGATGTCCATAACCTTTGAATACCGTGTTTTTGTGTGTGTTAACTTGGCATGCAGCCAGGGCAAGACAGTTCAGAGGGAACTTCTCTGAGGTTCTACAAGGTAGGAGTCCCAGCTCACATGTGGAAAGTGTTTACCAGTAGCAGGTGTGGTCGCGAGCGTGTGCTAGAGCACGAACTATGGAGTCAAATTAGGGTCAATAAAATTTTGCATCCGTAGAACGAGTCTACGAGTGCGAAAACTATGGCCGTGTCAAAATCGGGCCAAAATGTTGGCCTATCAGCACGATACTTGTTGAGTAGCTAATCAGAATGCTGCTCACCAACCCAGTCTCATACTTCTGCGACACTGGTTCACACTTCTATTTCACGTGCCATATATACGCCAAATCCCTGTTTTGCGTGCAGTTTATACGCAAATGCCTCCCATTCATTTCTATCAACAGAAAATGTGTCTATATCACATGCAGAACTTCATCAACTCTTATCATTTTACGTCATCATCCAGACTCTGATTTTACGAAGATCACTAATCGATATTGATGTGTAATATTGAAATGATAGTTGTCTCGAGTTATACAGAGTTAAATCAGAATAAATACAATTAAAATCTCCATAATTTATCCTGTCTATCCTGTTAAATACTAGCCTGGTCCTAACCAGACCCTCGTACATTTCATTTGTACAGAGGGTCTGGGATCGCTCCATTGACAAGCGTTAACTTCCTTGAAGGCGGGTACTCTGTTGAAGTTTAAAACTATTGGATCTGCCCAGAGCCACTCTGATCTGCCATAACCAATCGCTAGCGTTCACCTTAGCCAACTCCTTCACCACGGAGCTAGCTGCCGTAGCTGGAAAATCAAACTTTTTCCGAACCCCGTGGGGAGGAGGGCCACAACATCATGACCACCAACAAAACTCAGCAAGGATTGTTCTTGCTCCGGCTTTAACTACTTATCTTATCTGAAAACCGACTTATGCACTAAAATCCCAGACCTAGTACAGAAGCAAAATACAAATTGAGCGGAAGTACGTAGGAGGGCAGGGCTAGTTAAATACCCCTCCCTGTTAGGAAGGTGTGCCCCGACTCCGTGATATGACGAGATGCTCATGACGCACTAGGTCTCGGAGTCTTCTGCATGAACCAGTGCCTGATTCTTGCCAGCTATGGAAGTGCAGCGGGCTGGCAGATATCCTGAGTGGGCAATTATGGGGATAAATTATGGAGATTTTTATTTTATTTATTCTGATTTAACTCTGTATAACTCGAGACAACTATCATCTCAATATTACACATCAATATCGATTAGTGATCTTCGTAAAATCAGAGTCTGGATGATGACGTAAAATGATAAGAGTTGATGAAGTTCTGCGTGTGATATAGACATATTTTCTGTTGATAGAAATGAATGGAAGGAATTTGCGTATAAACTGCACGCAAAACAGGGATTTGACGTATATATGGCACGCAAAATAGAAGTGTAAACCAGTGTCATAGATACGCAGAAGTATGAGACTGGGTTGGTGAGCAGCATTCTGATTGGCTACTCAACAAGCATCGTGCTGATAGGCCAACATTTTGACACGGCCATAGTTTCGCACTCGTAGACATAGTTTTGCATCCGCAGAAAAGGTTTTGCATCCGCAGAGAATGTTTTGCCTTTGTAAAAAGGTTTTGCATCCGTAGAAATAGATTAGCATCTGTAAAAAAGTGTTGTATAATGCGAAATATTTTTGACCAACACTTTTTTTATGGATACAGAACGATTTCTACGGATGCAAACCTTTTTCTACGGATGCAAAACTTTTTCTACGGATACAAAACTATTTCTACGGATGCAAAACGATTTCTAAGGATGCAAGATATTATTGACCATAATTTGACTCCATAAAGAACTCTCCAGCTGATGCTGTTTCTAACATCACCGCCACGCCATCCAGCCCTTCTCCTGTTCAAACTGCATGACAGACTGAGTGGCCGGGACCAAGCTGCTAACATGCCCCTGTCTCTTTCAGGTAAACTGCGGGCGTACGACGCAGATGGAGATGGGGACTTTGACGTTGAGGACGCCAAAGTTCTCCTCGGCAAGTCAATCTGTTCTAGAAGCTGCTTCTCTGTGGCGTCATGAAGCATGCCTGTCCTGGTTTGCAGCTGGCTCAGGAGCAGTGGCCTGACTTAGCCAGCTGTGGCATAGACAACAAGCCACAGTTTTGCTAGTGCTACTTAATAGGGTTTTCCAGTCATGACATTTTTTGCTTTTAATTTTGCCTAGCTTTAATGAGATTCTATCACAACCAGCTTAACCATGGTTGCTCATGGTTCTAGAGTTGGCGACCTTGACGCAGCATGCCACTTTACTCCACATCACTGACATCACTGACATTGACCATAATGTCTGGTAGCACCACCCTCCACTATTAACCTTGTTAACTGATCACCCAATCAAACACCAGGGCACATTGCTGTCACACACAAGGGGCCCTATTTAAACTATCTGAAACGCAAGTATCAAACGCGAAACACAAGTAACTTTGTGGGCGGAACTCGGGCGCTGTTGCTATTATACCAGCGGGATAAATGACTCTTGTGCCCGACGCAAATCTAAAATGTGTTGGTCTGAAGTAGCTACAACACTCGTAGGCAGTGATGGGCAAGCTACTTGATATGTGTAGTGAGCTAAGCTACTAGCTACTCTACAATAAATTCAGCTTCACTACACAGAAGCTACCACTCATAAAAATGTAGCAAGCTAAGTTACAAAAATCTGTCAAAAGTAGCTTGATACATTAGTAGCTACTTTCAGTTAAACAAACTGCATGCCAAGTCAATGCAATTTTACTGATCAACACAATTGTCATTCAGATAAAGGCTAAAATATGTTTAGATTTATTTATTGAACAATAGCCTAATCCACAATGCTAATACACAATTGCTGTTATCTAGTCAGACTGGCCGTGCAGGCGCTGTGTGAGTGGAGATGAGACGATGACAGCCCTCGCTATACTCAGCTCTCGTGAAATCGGTTGTAACGTGAACTGCAGAACGGGATATGTGAGATGCTTTGTCAGTGCTTTGTCAACACAATAACCCACCAACCTTATGTATGAACATCAGAAATGTCGAGGACGCTACTGCGCTACTTGATCAATAATAGAGCTTAGCTACTGAAAAGTGACTTGGTTTTGTAAATAGCAACGTTACCGCCAAGCTACTGACAAATGTAGTTAAGCTAGTAGCGTCTGCCCATCACTGCTCGTAGGTGTGGTTTGGGTGTAACGTGCAATAAACCAATCAGAACGTCATCTCACATTCCCTTTAAAAGCAGGCGCGCTTGTTCCATGGCAGATTGCTATTATAATGGCGGATTTGCCAGGCGCACGCCAGGAGCGGTTCACAGCCGAGGAGACCGTCGTTCTCATCAGGGCCGTAAAAGACAGAGAAGTGACATTATATGGGGATGGGAGAAACCCCTCCTTATGTGTCTTGCCACTATTGGTCAAACAGGTTTGATCCGTCATTACTGCAATTAGCCTGAATAATTTGGGTAAATGTGTACGCTAGATGCAGTACCGGTCCTAGTACATCTGGCGCCCTAGGCGAAATGTATCAACAGATTATGGCCAAGCATGCGCCCTTAAAATAGCATCTGAATAACGCGCCACTGACTTTAGACTACATTTTCCTGGTCTGTGGCGGAATTGTTTTCTGAAACTGCAAAATAGCACCAGGGAACGTTTGCGCCGGAACACACTTCCTCTTTTTGCTGAACCGCCCCCGGGAGCGCAAGTTCATTCCCTAATTTACAGACGTGCGTCTGTGGAGGGAAAAGTCCGCTGTGTATCGGGTGCAAATAGGAATGATACATGCGTCGGTGTACAAAGTCAATTGCGCTGGGTGCCCTAGGTCTTAAAAGGAGAGCTGGCGGGTCTGTTGGAAGGTTTGGGGTCAGGTCTGTCAGAATCTGAAAGTGGTTGAAAATTCTCCTACTAAACTGAATCCTGTTATTTTTTGCTAATCTGGCTGTTTTTCAATTTACACAAGCTTCTCTCTCCTCCTACGCCCGGTCTCTTCATTTCTGTCCCTCCTTTCCTCCCTTCTTTTTCCACTTTTTTTCCAAATAACTCCTTCCCTCCTGTTCTCTCTTGTCAGGCCTGGCCAGAGAGGGCTCCTCTGGTGACAGCGCTGAGTCACTAGAGGAAGTGCTTGATATTTTAGCGGAAGAGGGTTCCGATTGGTTTTATGGCTTCTTCACGTTTCTGTTTGACGTGGTGACATCGCCGGTAGAGAAGGGAGAAGAAGAGGAAAGGGAGGAGGCGGCAGAGGTGGGCGGTACGTCTCAGGATGACCCGGGGCTTACTGGGGTCATCCTGGACCTTCAGAACCAATAGCAGAGCAGGACTTCCGAATCCGAACCAGTAGCAGAGCAGGACAAAAGACTGAACCAATAGCATGGTTCCAGAGCCTTGAGGCCACCAATAAGGATTGGAGCAGGATGTTGAGGAGGAGACTGGTCTTGGAGGATATGTGTGAAATGTAATTCCTGTCTCCTGCCTCCGTTGCACCTTGCTGCTGTGATATGTGTGTGCCCTGGTATAGAATGGAGCCTGGACCTGACTCACACAAGACTCTTGGGACACTTTGGTCAGATTTTGCAAGACTATAATAGCATGATGCATTATAGGAAATTTTGTTCCATACATCTGTGTCTGTATGTCTTGTATAACACTGTATTATAATGTACTCATTTCATTTAGCAGATGCGTTGCAACCACATTTCCAAATTATTACTAATCTGTCAGATTGTCACATAGCGCTGTGATTAAACCTGTGATGGAATCTCACGTTTCAGCCACACAGTAGCAGGTTTCTAGTGAGTAGATGTTAGTGTATTTAGGTTGCAGGTTGCTGGCCCCCAGACCTGTGAGTTGGGAACCTCTGCTGTGTGTGATCCCATTAACAGCAACATGGCCTTTTCCCTGCTCCCTCTGTCTCTGCTGCTCTGCATCCCGCAACACTGTGGTGGCACTGGATAGTAGTCTGTGTTTATGAAAGTCTTACTCTGTGGATGTGCACGTCAGCAGCCTTCATTCTGAATCCTACCAATAAAGCAAGTCACCAACGGGGTAGAATTTCTACACTTTTTGTTCCCATAGTCCCAAACAGTGCATAATAGCAGTCCTTAAGTGTTAGCCTGAGCTCAGAGTGCTGTCATTGTGATGACCAACGTGACCTAGTGAACTAGACATAGAGAGGGCATCATGGTGAATGTTTGACTAATGGCACAGAGCAGCATGTTTATGTCTGTCTGGAACTGTCACTAACGTCAGGCTTCAACGGCAGAGTACAATACTGATCGCCTGGGCACTTAAAGCTGACTCTGTTTATGTATAGACCTAGTTATTACTGTTCTTATTACTGTTCTTGTAGCAGCTTAATGTAAGCCCAGTGCTAGGCTCCTTGCTAACTAGGATGTAAGTTTGTTGTCCTAATGCTAGGCTACATGCTAACTTGTAAGTATGTTAGCCCAATAATGGCTACATGCTAACTATAGTATTTCTGTCTTATCAGATGAGAAAAAGCATCTTACCGCCAAACGAGAGAAGCTGGAGAAAGGTACTGAGTGTGGACTTACCTTAGTAAAGGACGTGCTCTGTTGTTAGAAAAGCCTCAAGTCTAGTCCAATGTGTCTGTGTCTAATATCTGGGCATTTTTCTCTTAAAATGATCAGAAGACAAGATTGCTGTTAAGGAAAAAGTAAATAATAAAGGTATAATTGGCCATATTTTCCAGCATGAACGTTCTGTCCCTTTTTTAATAAAGTCACGTGTGTTTATGTTTGTGTTTATTGAGGTGGTCTGGGGTTGGAGACATCATGTATGTTGGATCCAGGACTTGCATGTGATGAGCATGACACCCCAGACAGAGCCTGACCCTGACCATGTTCTCTGGGTGTAACATGTTCTCCGATTTCTCTGGGTGTAAGAAAAGCTGGGAGAGATTCCCAGACATAGTGTTTGTGTTGCTCTTTCAGGCATGTGGTTTTGTGGGGATGTGGTGTGATGTGGTAATAACCCAGCCATGTAGGATGGTGGCTTCACATCCTAACAACCCTGTGTCTCATCCAGACCACAAAACACAGCTCAAGCTGGAGGTTGCTAATTTGCTTGACACTGTGTCAGAAGGATGTGGGTATCAAACCCAGGTCCCACATAAGAAAAACATAGAGAGGTTCGCTAAGCCAAAGCCTCCTGTGTGTGAGTGGTGGTACTGACCGTACTAACTTTACCCCTCACCAGAAGCTGTGTTACAACATTGTTCTTCCTCCTAGCAGATCATGGCCCTGGAGAAGTTGTTTCTAGAAAGAACAAATCCAAAGGTACTGGGATTTTTTACCTGTGTGGAGGTCTGGCGTGTTTCTGACTGACCAGCTTTACTTTACATATATAATAGGACTAACCAGGCTTGTGTGTGGTTTCTAGCTATGTGAATCCCACAGGGAGAGTTCATAGAACCACCCCTGTCCTTACAAGGGCTGGTGTCCTCACTGGATCTGGCCTCATGGTCATGATGTCAAATCTTGTTGACCTCTCCTATGTGTGCCCCTGGTCCAGTTTGTGGCTCTGCTGCTGTGTGAGATAACCAAACTGAACCTGAGTGGTCTCATGCATCGACAGAATGTAGTTATGGATGATTGTCTGTTTGCTAGCTGAATGCTGCTGTTTAAGTTAGATGCTAGCTGAAGGACAGCTCAGTTGGAAGCTGGAGTATCGTTTTGCAGAAGCATGTGGGCATGGCGGTGGCGTGCTGCAGTGGCGTGCAAGTCACATGTTAAATCCAGCCTCCGCCCCCAGGGCTCACTGCACCAGAGCTACCCACCAAGCACCTGGGCAGGAAGCTGAAGGCCGCCCTGAAGGAGCAGCTCAGGATGATCCACGAGAAGATTGAAGCTAAGAAGATAGCCAACATGGCCCTGGCGGAGGTGAGGAAGGTGATGGCCAGGGAGGAGGAGAAAAGGCAGCAGGCCCTGGAGGCTGAGGAGAAAAGGCTGGAGCAGAAGAGGCTAGAGGCTGCACTGAAGGCCCAGGAGGCCAAGCTTAGAGATGAAAAGGAGCAGCAGGAGAGAAGAGAGAAAGAGAAGCTCAAAAAAGAGACACTGGAGAAGGAGAGACTAGAGAAGAAGGCAGAGAAGGAGAGACTGGAGAAGGAAAGACAAGAGAAGGCAGAGAAAGAAAGACAAGAGGAGAGACTAGCAAAAGAGAAGGATGAGAAAGAAAGACAAGAAAAGGAGAGACTGAAAAAGGAGAGACTAGCAAAAGAGCAGGCAGAAAAAGAGAGACTGGAGAAGAACGCAGAGAAGGAGAGACTGGAGAAGGAGAGACTGGAGAAGGCGAAGGCAGAGAAGGAAAGACAAGAGAAGGATAGACTAGAGAAGACAGAGAAGGAGAGACTAGAGAAGGAGAAGGCAGAGAAAGAAAGACAAGAGGAGAGACTAGCAAAAGAGAAGGATGAGAAAGAAAGACAAGAAAATGAGAGACTGAAAAAGGAGAGACTAGCAAAAGAGCAGGCAGAAAAAGAGAGACTGGAGAAGAACGCAGAAAAGGAGAGACTGGAGAAGGAGAGACTAGAGAAGGAGAAGGCAGAGAAGGAAAGACAAGAGAAGGATAGACTAGAGAAGACAGAGAAGGAGAGACTAGAGAAGGAGAAGGCAGAGAAAGAAAGACAAGAGGAGAGACTAGCAAAAGAGAAGGATGAGAAAGAAAGACAAGAAAAGGAGAGACTGAAAAAGGAGAGACTAGCAAAAGAGCAGGCAGAAAAAGAGAGACTGGAGAAGAACGCAGAAAAGGAGAGACTGGAGAAGGAGAGACAAGAGAAGGAGAGACTAGCAAAAGAGAAGGAAAGACAAGAGAAGGAGAGACAAGAGAGACTGGAGAAGGAGAGACTAGCAAAAGAGAAGGAGAGACTGGAGAAGGCTGAGAAAGAGAGACTGGAGAAGGAGACACTAGCAAAGGTGAAGGCAGAGAAGGAGAGACTGGAGAAGGAGAAGGCTGAGAAGGAGAGACAAGAGAAGAAAGCGGAGAAAGAGAGACTAGCAAAGGAGAGACTAGAGAATGAGAAACTAGCAAAGGTAAAGGCAGAGAAGGAGAGACTTGAGAACGAGAAACTAGCAAAGGTGAAGGCAGAAAAGGAGAAACTGGAGGAGACACTGGCAAGAGAAAAGGCAGAGAAAGAAAGACTAGAGAAAGAGCGAGCGGCCAAGCAAAACTTGGAGAGAGAGAAGGGCATCAATGAAGAAAAGGAACAATTGGGGAGAGACCAAGTAGAAAAAGAAAAGTTAAAGAAAGAAAAAGAGCGCTTAGAGAAAGAGAGGGAGCGCCTGGCGAAAGAGCGCTTGGCCAAAGAGCAAGCAGCAAAAGAGAGAGTAGAAAATATAGAGCGAGAGCGCCTAGCCAAAGAGAGTGCAATTAAGGAAAAAGAGGAGAGGGAGAGAGTCGCTAAGGAGAAGGCTGTGAAAGAGAGACTGGAGAAAGAACGGGCTGCTAAAGAAGGGGCAGAAAAAGAGAGAGCAGCCATAGAGAAAGAAAGGATGGAGAGAGAGCAGATGGTAAAGGAGATGGTAAAGGTGCAGGCAGAACAGCAGACTAAGGAGAAGACTGGAAAGGAGGCCACAAGCAAAGAAAAGGCAGAGGAGAAAATGGTGGAGGTGGAAAGAGTAGTGAGAGAGGAGAGGAAGATGAAGCCGGAGGAGAAGCAGAACGAAGAGGAGCCTCAGAAGAAGCCTAAAGGAACACATGCTAAGAGGTCTGGGGGAGGGGGGGAGGAGGAGGAAGAGGAGAGGTCCAACAAGGATGGAGGAGATAGTGGGCCCACTAAGGAGAGACGTCTAGGTGAGGGTGTGTCTGTGCGAGACCTCCTCAAACCTCAGAAAAACACCAAGGCCAATAAGAAGTGACACCTCTGGGCCAGGGTGACGATGTGACAAATGGTGCTGAACTCTGGACTATTGATTGGTCTTTCCAGCATCTGTCTGGCCAAGTATTAGCTAAGAGACATGTCAGTTCTGGGTTGTTTCCTAGTCATCATGTCCTGGTGTGTGTGTGGCTGGCAGGAGCACATCTGGTTCAGGAAGCTCCCTCCAGTCCCTGGTGTCTGGCAGAGCAGATGGAAGTGCATGATTTAGTCAGATTGAAAATATTATATTAAAAGCTTGTTTGTGTTAGTGATAAAAAAGAGACTTGATATCAGATCATATCTAATAATATCTAGTTAATCTGCAAGGATTCATGAACATTTAAGGGATGTTCCCTCAGAATGTGGAAACACTATTGTTTGAAGCCAGTTATCAAACTCAGATCATCTCACATGCTTTTCATGTCTTGTTGGTCATTATTTATTTTTTGGTATCACCTTTTTAAATGAAAATTGTTGTATTGTCATATGTGTTGCAATGTGTTTCCAGATGTTAGGAACTTTATCTGAAACACTGAAGGCTGATGCCAGACTGCAGCATCTTCATTTTGAATCCACTAGGCAGAGCTGCCACCAACTGTAAACCAGTATCACTCATGCTGCTGTTGTTTTTTTGTGACTGCATCTTAATTTCTAGTAAACATTTAGATCACCTAGCTCACTGTCTCCTTTTTCTCCTTCCTGATCACCGCCAAGACACTCTAATGTGTACTCTACTATAATCTGTATTTTTCTACACTCTAATCTGTACTCTACTGCACTCTATTCTGTACACTACTATACAATAATCTGTTTTCTTCTACACTCAATACTTCACTATAATCTGTTCTCTACTACACTATAACCTGTACTCTAGTGTGCGATAATCTTTACTCAACAACACTATAACCTGTACTCTACTACTCTCTATAATCTGTCCTCTACTACACTATAATCTGTACTCTACTGCCCGATAATCTGTACTCAACAACACTATAACCTGTACTCTACTGCTCTCTATAATCTTTCCTCTACTTCACTATAACCTGTACTCTACTACTCTCTATAATATGTCCTCTACTACACTATAATCTTTCCTGTACTGCAATATAATATGTACTCTACTACATAACCTGTACTCTACTATCCTAATATACTCTCAGTACCGGTCCCAGCACATTTGGTGCCCTAGGCAAGATTTATCACGTGCATCCCCCCCCCCCCCAGGAGCGCAAATCGGTGTGCCGGCCGCGCCCCCCCCGCCACCCCAAACACAACACGGACATATGACATGGCGCGGTTGGCGCCCTTTGTGCGGGAGTGGATGCACTTCGGAAAATGCCGCCCCCCTCTTCATGCCACCCTAGGCGGCTGCCTATGTCGCCTATAGGAAGGACCGGCCCTCTATACTCTACAGTATTTCACTCTGTACGCTACTGCACTCTAACTTGTACTCTACTCTGTTGTTAATTTGACTAACATCCATAATATCTTGCCCTGAGGAATGACAAAAAGTACTGTAGTTACTCTTGTGAAACTACAGTATTTTTTGTCTTGTGTGTTAATGTCAGAAAACTGACCAGTCTGGATAGAGTGTGTGTGTGTGTGTGTGTAAACATGTCTGTGCTGTGGCTGCAGGGCTAAAACAGAGGCCTGTGTCAGTGGTCCAGCCTGCAGACCCCCGGCAACAGCCAGGTGAGACAGCAGATGGGTCACATACACACTAAATTGCACAAACAAAACACCCACACGTGTGTTATGTTCTCACACACACACACACCAAACAACAAACCTATAAGCCCCTGTACTCAGGGTCATATAACATTGTTGTATAATGATGCTCCAGATCTTACCTGGGAGATAAAGCAAGAGTGGTACTGAGGAGAACATGCCAGCTAACATTCTGCTATCCTTGTCTAACCTGATTTAGCATAGCCTAGTCTGGAGCTAGCTCTAGGCAGGAGTGGTACTGAGGGGAACATGCCAGCTAACATGCTGATATCCTTGTCTAACCTGATTTAGCATAGCCTAGTCTGGAGCTAGCACAAGGCAGGAGTGGTACTGAGGAGAACATGCTAGCTAACATGGTGCTAGCTTTGCCTAATCTGATTTAGCATAGCCAAGTCTGTAAAGCTCATGAGGTAAGCTGTCAAACTGTTTCTGAAGTGAGACTTGTGCTTTAGTGGTACTCTGTTGTCCTCAGAAGAGACAGAAACAAGCCATGGGGAGGAGCCCAAGGCAGGGACCAATAATGTGGCTGTCCAGGGTGAGTAGAACTCTAGGAGACCTGTCGAGAACATTTCCTTCTACTCACATGGTTATGGTTCCTGACTGGGTTTTAATACCTTTTCAGATGATGTCCCTGGTCTCACAGTGGAGGATGATGATGGTGAGTCTGCCTGTCTTTCTGTTTGTCCATTTGGGTGTCCTCTAACACTTGGGAATGTAATTGCTTACAACAGTGAATGGATCTCAGATGTTGAAGTTGGAGTCTGAAATCCAAGGTTTGTTTATTTCATGTTGTACACAGAATGGAGGTAGACCTCAGCTTGTTGTCTCTGTTTTCCTGTGGGCCTGTCTGTCTTACTCTTGTCTATATATCTGTCTGTTACTGTCTCTCTGGATGTCTGTCTCTTCATGTCTGGCTCATCATGTCTATCTCATCATGTGTCTCTGTCTGTTTGTCTGGCTCATCTTGTCTGTCTCTCTCATTTCTCTCTCCATCTGTATCGTCATGTCTGTCTTTCTCTCTGTCTCATCTTGTCTGTCATGTCATTCCAGCTGCTGTGCCACTGCCTCCACCATCTGAGGAAGAGTTTGTCCCAGGTCTGTGTTCACTATACAGATTAATTAATGGTTAGGTGGATGGATGGTTGAATGGATGGTTGGGTGGGTGGGTGAATGGATGGATGATTAAATGGATGGATGAATGGATGATTGTTAAATGGATGGATAGTTAGGTGGATGGATGGTTGAATAGATTGATGGATGGTTAGTTAGTTAGATGGATGGAGGGTTTGGTGGGTGGATGGTTATTTGGATGGTTAGTTAGTTAGATGGATGGAGGGTTTGGTGGGTGGGTGGATGGATGGATGGACGGTTAGATAGATGGGTGGTTAGGTGAATGGATTGCTGGATGGATAGGTGGATGGATTGGTGGTTCGGTGGATTGTTAGATGGATGATTAAGTGGAAAGATGGATGGTTGGATGAAAGGATGATTAGATGGATGGATGTGACCTCACCTCTGTCTCTCCTCAGATGACAGCAGTAAACATTCTGTTCTAGATGAACACCCCTACGGTCAGTACTTAATGTCACACACACACACTATAGTCTGTACATACAAACACACCACTACAGTCAGTACCACCATATGAATGGATGGTAATTTAAATGGATAGATGGACGCCTAGATGGGTGGTTAAATAGATGCATGAATCGATGGTTAAGGGGATAGATGGATGGATTGATGGGTAGTTAAATGGATCGATGCATGATTAGACGGAGGGTTTGGTGGATGGATGGATTGATGGTATGGCATGCCCAGGGTAGGACAACAGATTCCAGGAGGCAGATTTTCAAAACAGAACAAAAATTAATTTTATTTTCACCCAAAAAACACAATGGTAAAGCTACCAAATCCAAACTAAAAAAAAACTAAAGGTGCTTCCCAGTCCGGGCTGAGTCGGGGAAGAGAATAGCCGCTCTTATACCTATTGCCAAGGCTCCTGCAAAGCTAAAAAATAATATAATGAGATCGAAAAAAAGTTTGTTCCTAGATGTGCAGTGCTGCTTGGTGATTTGTTCTACCACCCTGTAGCCTACAACTCCCTCTCTGGCACAATCTCCGGGGGTTTGTAGGCCATCCAATTGGGCCCCCAATTGCCTGCAGGTGGAAATAGTTGCCCTCAATGACCTTCCCCAGGTTTATCCTCTGCCTCCCCTTGGTCTCTCCTCCTCCCTCACTGGGGGTGTCACAATGGATGGATGGATGGATTGATGGATGGTTGGTTGGTTGGACGGTCATTATCACCACACACACACACATCACTGCTTTGTTCAGTCCATTTCCTGAAGGTCTGTGGTTCAGCTCTATTGAATGTCTGTCTCCTTCCTTCTGTAGAAGACAAGCTGAACACTATTGACACCAAAGGAGGTGAGAGTCTGATACAGTGTAATATCTTTGTCTTCAGAACTCTAAATCTTACTCTCCCAATAATCCCAGGCTTCACTAACTGTCAGCTTGTGTGTTTCAGTGCTTGTGGAGGAGTCCCAGCCACAGGAGACACTAGGTGAGTGTGGTGTAATGTAGAAGTGTTTCTGCTCCCGAAGGTCAGTGTCAAACATGTCTGTCTGTTTCTAGAGGAGTCCGGGCCATATGACGACCAGTCAGGATCACAGTATATTCAAAAACCAGGTGACTCCCTCACACACTCATATGATCTCTACCATTCAAACAATGAACCAGTGTCTGAACCAGAACCACACACAGAGCCATCTTCTGAAGCCCAGCCCCAGGGAGAACAGGAGCCAGCAGCAGAACCCCAGGCTGAACCTGCAGCCGCAGAATCAACAGGTGAGCCACATCTCACAGTGCTACTTTTATATCCCCTGACCTCCGTAGCCTGTGTGACAGTATGGAGACAGCACTCAGTCCACGTGCTGTTGACAGCTAGTGTTGCCTGTGGTGTGTATGTACAGCTGTCACACACAAAGACCGTAGCTGTGCATGTCCTGGCTCCTTCAGGACCTCTGTCTTTCCTACAGCTTCCTCGTTCAAGGACACCACAGGGTCACCAACTCCCACTGACTCTCAGGCTACATGGATTAGTAGAACTTGTTATTGTTGACCTTTCCACAGCTGGAGTGCAGCCCAGTCAGAACCCCCAGTGTTCCCTCTGGTGGTTGACAGTGTGAAGCACAGGTAGAGTAGTCTGCTCCAATCGGTTCTCACTCTGCTCACTCTCTCTCCTCTGTTACCTCACAGGAAGTGTTTCTGAGCAGCCAGAGGAGAAGCTGATAGACAAAGGTTCGAGTCCATCAGATACTTCAAGGCATTCACTAGGTGTTGACTAGGTCTTTATTTAGCTCACCGTGTGCACCTAACAGAGTGTGTCCTCCCATCAGTTAAGAAGAAGAAGCCCAAACTGCTGAACAAGTTTGATAAAACCATCAAGGCAGAGATCGAGGCAGCAGACAAGCTACGGAAAAAGGTATTCTTGTCTGGTGGTATGACTGTATATAAATGTTCCCTACTACAGAAATACACTGTTTCTGTGTTGGTACTGTAGCTATTGGACCATCACTGATTGTTTGTGTGTTGCTCCAGGGTATTGCAGAAGAGGCCGTCAGGGCGTTTGAGGCCCTAGTCCAACAGTACCCTCACAGCCCCAGGTGTCGCTATGGGAAAGCTCAGGTACACACCTGTCTGAGTCCAAGCCTCGGCCACACACCGAGGGATGTACTAGGGTAACGGTAGTGTACATGTATGTGTGTTTGTGTCCCAGGCCGAGGATGATATGGCTGAGAAGCAGCGCAGTAATGAGATGCTCCAGAAGGCCATCAACACGTACCGGGAGGCGTCAGAACTGCCCAGCGCCACACCAGACCTCGTCAGAGCCTCGCTCAAGAGGCGTGCTGAGAGACAGCAGTTCCTAGGTAACAGGCTGGATTAAGGCCATCCCCTGTCCTGGGTCATAGAGGGGTCATATCTCTTCCTATCCTTGCTCATATACTTGTCATAGCCTCTCCTATCCTATTACATACCGTATAAAGGTCAAATGCCATCCTATCCAAGGTCATTCTGTGTAAAGGTCATCCCCTGTCCTAGGTGATGTGAAGGTCATACCCCTTCCTAGGTCATATGAAGGTCACCCCCAGTTCTTGGGCATATAAAGGGCATCCCTTGTCCTTAGTCATGTGAAGGTCATACCCTGTCCTAGGTCATATGAAGGTGAAGGGTGTTTCCCATCCACAGGTCGTATGCGAGGAGCTCTGGCCACCCTGGAGAAGCTGGTGCAGATCTTTCCTGAGGATTTGAGCCTGAAGAATGACCTGGGGGTGTCTCACCTGCTGCTGGGGGACAACCACAGTGCCCGGAGGGTCTATGAGGAGGTCTGTGTTCAGATCTCCCTGTGCTGCCCCAGCAGCCTTCAGACCCTGCCTGGAGGACCTCTGGGACTGGCACACTGCTGTTCTAGCTTAGTTACTTACATTAGAAATACAGGATCAAATATTAACATACTTCACATACCGTATTTCTTCGATTAAACGCCGCCCTCAAATAAACGTGGCCCTCGAATAAACGCTGCACCAAAAATGAACATTGTGTAATAAACGCTGCGGCATTTAATCGAAGAAATATGGTACTTTAAATACAGTATGAACATTAGAGGTCGACTGATTTATCGGCTGGCCGATTAATTCACGACAGCCTTTACTAAATAATCAGCTATTCGGCCACATGAACACCTATAATTTTCTTCAGGTTTGTCGTAAGGGGACAAAGGCATAGTAAAAGGACTTAATCAACCTCATGCAGTTTGTTGTCACAAGTGAATCAGGGAGCAGAGCCTGCCTGACTAAACTTTGTCTGCAACCTTTGAGAGTACATTAGGTGATTAGTGCCTTGTGCTCGTTGTTCATTCAGGGAGGGACTTTGATTGAACCTGACAATGCTGTACAATGCAATCGCAGATGTGTATATATACAGTATATATATACATATATATATATCAGCCAATTCATAAGTTGAATAAGTTAAGCAGATTTTCCTCTCACCTAAGAATCTGTATCAGTTTTAGAAATCCACTATCAGTCGCCCACAAATAGATCCAGAATAAAGCTGTTCGCATAGGTCCTGATGTGGAGGATGAGTGATCCTGAAGGGGAGGATGCATGCTAGGTCCTGATGTGGAGGATGAGTGATCCTGAAGGGGAGGATGCATGCTAGGTCCTGATGTGGAGGATGAGTGTTCCTGAAGGGGAGGATGCATGCTAGGTCCTGATGTGGAGGATGAGTGTTCCTGAAGGGGAGGATGCATGCTAGGTCCTGATGTGGAGGATGAGTGTTCCTGAAGGGGAGGATGCATGCTAGGTCCTGATGTGGAGGATGAGTACTAGATTCTGATGCTGTAGAATGTTTGATGGTTGTGTTCTTGCCCTCTCCTGGTAGGTGTTGGCTGTTGCCCCTGACGATGGGTTTGCGAAGGTTCACTACGGCTTCATCCTCAAGTCAGAGAACAAGATAGAAGAGAGCATCCCATACCTGAGGGTGAGACACATACACACACTCACACACACACACACACTTATACTCCTAACCCATGCTCTGTGCTGTCCAGGAGGGACTGGAGTCAGGTGACCCAGGAACAGACGATGGAAGGTTCTACTTCCACCTAGGAGATGCCCTGCAGAGAGTGGGAGACAACAGCGTAAGTTACACAAACAGACACACACACACACTCCCTCCCTCTGTAACTGTGTTGTCTGTCCTCCAGGCCTATGAGTGGTATGAGCGGGGCCATCAGAGGGGTCACTTTGCGTCAGTGTGGCAGAGGTCCCTGTACAACGTGAAGGGCCTGAGGGCACAGCCCTGGTGGACACCCCAGGAGACCGGCTACACTGACCTGGTCAAGGTAGGCTACCTCCTGCATCCTTGTCTGGACCCCTGTCTGGGTCTGGACACTGTGGGCTTTGCGCCCACTTCAGGCATATTTGTTTCGCAACGTGCGAGGTAAAAGCGCAGACTGGGACTGGGAACTGAAAATGGCAAATTGTGCTTTTCCGTGTCATGCATATGCATTCAGGGGCGGGTCAAGGGGAAAGTGGGAGTTTTCCACAAAGAGATGGGAGAGGATGCGTAAAGTGCGCCTAATTATGTATTCTGCATACAAAAAACGCCTGTGAAAGCACGTCTATTTTGCGGTGAAAATTATGCGCCTCTTAAAAGCAGGTGTAACCCGGGTTGCGGGTTTCTTCGCATATGCCTCCTGGTGAAATGGCAGCAGTAATCCGAGCAAAAGGAAGACATAGGCCAAGGAGACGAGCTGAAAGGATTTTTGCCACAAGGATCACACTTTTTCAGCTGAGTGAACAAGAAATCATTACGCGTTACAGATTAAGCAGCCATGCAATTGTTACCGGCCTCAAGCCTAGGGGAACTTGGGCCAGCACAAACAGGTTCTTTACGCTTGAAAAGTGAAGGAACAACACAGGTGTCAAGGCATGGGGTTTATTTACATTTTTATTAAAGATCAATAAAAGACAGGCTACAATAAAAGACAGGCTACCACAATCATTTCATGTGCACTACCAATGGCATAATTTTTCGAGACAGGCTACCACCATCCGTGGCCCAAAACCATGTTCAATCACAATCTACAAACATCAGCACACACACAGACATCTTTTAACAACGTAACACCTCATTACCAGTATGCTTGTTTAAGATCATACACATTCATTTGTAGCAGTTCAACCCCCCAAGAAAAGGTTATATTACTTTGAAAAGTTAAGGAACAACACAGGTGTCAAGGCATGGAGTTCAAACACAAGCTCCCCAATTCCTTCTTTTATCCTTCCCTGCCTTGCAGAGTGCATCCAATGACACCTCGCTGTCCCTAGTGGACTGGAGTGAACCAAGCAAGATAGGGTGCATGCTTGAGTGCATGCGTGTATGTGTGTTTGTGTGTATGGGCGTGCGCCACTGAGGATAGCCCGCTACACAATATTACAGTTACTGGAAGAAATCAAAGATGACATCGAATCTCCGATTATATTATACTCATGTATAATATTTAAATTTGCTGTTACCATATGAACAAGCACATCAACTGTGTTATCACTAAATCTTTATTTTCGCTGTTTTGACTTTGGTGGCTGATCCATGATAGAAAGAGAGAAGGAGGCCCATTCAATTGCGCGTTTAAATGGTCGCAATTTACGGTATAGTGGGCAGAGATTGCTGATTACCCGATGAATTGCAGGTTTGGTAAATACGACGTAAATTGAAGTATCACAGCGTGCGCTTTCTGCAGATTGGCCATGGCGCTGATAACGCTGTTTGCAAATGTACGTACATGAGGGCCTGTGTGTGTATGGCAGCAGAAAGAGTGTGTGGGTGTGTGTCTAACATGGTTAGCCCCCTCCCGCAGGCCCTAGAGAAGAACTGGCGTGTGATCAGGGACGAGGCTCTGTCTGTGATGGACACATCCACAGGCCTGTTCCTTCCTGAAGAGGAGAACCTCAGAGAGAAGGGGGAGTGGGGCCAGTTCACACTCTGGCAGCAAGGTACACACATGCATATGTACGTATACAGACACAGCCCCTCCTCAGTGTGTAGGGGTATCTTCAACCCTGTTCTCCTGAGCAGGGAGGCAGGCAGGGGAGGCGTGTCGCAGCGTTCCCAGGACCTGCTCTCTACTGGAGCGCTACTCTGAGGCCACAGGCTGCAAAAGAGGACAGGTACGGATACACACACACGCGCACAGATGTACACACACACATGCAGACGCATGTATACACACACACACAGGTACATACATTACATTACATTTAGTCATTTAGCAGACGCTCTTATCCAGAGCGACTTAAATGGAGTACAGGGACATTCCCCCCGAGGCAAGTAGGGTGAAGTGCCTTGCCCAAGGACACAATGTCATTTGCACGGCCGGGAATCGAACCAGCAACCTTCTGATTACTAGCCCTAGCCCGATTCCCTAACCGCTCAGCCATCTGACTCCCTACAAACATACAAACACTCAGGTACTCATACACACACATTCACAGATCTTAGCGAGCAGGTTAGGTTCACAGAGTAAGTTACCATGGAGTATGCCTCTTTTCAGGGTTAACCAACTCAAAGTTTTCACTAAACCCGCTACCTGGAATACCCACCTGATCTCTCTCTCTCCTGATCTCTCTTCTCTCCTGATCTGTGTTCCTCCGTCCCTGATCTCTTTCTCTCTCCCTCTCCTGATCTCTCTTCCTCTGTCCTGATCTCTCTACCTTTCCTGATCTATCTTCCTCTCTCCCTCTCTCCTAATCTCCCTATCTCTTTCCTGATCTCTTTCTCTCTCTCCCTCTCCTCCTCTGTCCTGATCTCTCTCCTGATCTCTCTTCCTTTGTCATCCTCCAGATCAAGTTCTCTGTGATGCAGCCAGGTACCCATGTGTGGCCTCATACTGGTCCTACTAACTGTCGTCTGCGGATGCACCTGGGGCTGGTCATCCCCAAGCAAGGCTGCAAGATCCGCTGCACCAACGACACCAGGTACACACATATACACACACATTAACATTAACATACACACTCACACACATGCACACAAACACGCACACATACACGCACACACATGCTGTAGTATGAAGTTAGATTTCTGTCTCCTCAGGGTTTGGGAGGAGGGGAAGGTGCTCATCTTTGATGACTCGTTTGAACACGAAGTGTGGCAGGACTCAGACAGCTACAGACTAATCTTCATCATAGATGTGTGGCACCCAGAGCTGAGCCAGCACCAGCGGCAGGTGCTCTCTCCCATCTAGACACCCGGAAGAGCTCCAGACCTGCACACTGCTACACACGCAGGCTTCAGGGCCTCTCTGGGCAGGGTGGGACAGGGGCATCTGGTCACTGTTAGGATGTCTCACAGTAGAGACTGGGACATCTGAGGCCTGGAGAGGAGCCCAGAGCCTGACTGTGTGTGTGTGTAGTTGTTTGTGTAGGGGTGTTTGTGTAGGGCAGTGTAGGTGTGTGTGGTAGTGTGTGTGTGTGTGTGTGTGGTGGTGTATGCGTGTGAACCTGCTTCCTGAAACGCCATGTTGTCAGCACCTGCTGGACGCACTGTGCTGCCTAGGGGCCATGCTGGAGAACCTACCACTTGGTGGATCACTCACTGACTGACTGGTTCCTGACTGACTGCTTACTGACTGGTTCCTGACTGACTGGTTAGTGGCTTATTGGTTCCTGACTGACTGGTTAGTGGCTGAGTGGCATTCAACCCATAACCCCTGGATCCTGACCAGGTGGCTGTTAAACACAGCAGCAGGTTTAGGTTGGCCTGTGTAGTTTAGAAGCACCTGTTTAGACTCTCAGTATGGCCTCTCTATACATTATGAACCTTCTATCCATCATGCCAATTATTTTTTGACCGTTACCAATAATGTGTTTACTGTACGCTTACGTTGAGTATATAATGCCAAAATAGACTAAACACACAATGTATTTGTATGTTGAAGACAAAGTAGATTATTCAATGTGCCTTGGAAGATGGACCAGAAAGTAGTGCTATCCCTGTCGTGTCCAGATCCACTGCCTCACATCTTCGTCTATGTGCAGAAATCCAACCTGTCTCTGAACTCACTGTCCTGTAGGAACTGCTCAGCCTGTCACCATCCACTGGGTCTGATGTTTGTGTACATTTGTAATTAACACTGAATAATTTCACATCAACTGTACAGCTTTTTCACTTAAATAAAACATTACCAATGTCCAAAACTGTCATTCTGTAAATACAATACACACACTCACACATGTTTTTCCATCCTAATGGGGCCCCACAATTCCCTCCCATTCAAAATGGGGGTATCTCTAACAACTAAAACCTAACCTTGACCTGTAATGTAATTCCAACCCTGCCACTCTCTTCTTAACCCCCCTACCAAACCATGAAAAAGGTATGTGGTTATGAAGCCCAGGAAAAGTAGTTAAACAAGAGAACACACACAATAAACAGCACATCACACAGCTTGAAATGCTTTTCTATACATTCTTTTAAAGTGGAATCAAATCCATTGCTGTAGGATGGAGGTCATTGGTCTGTGGAGTAGCCCTGATGGAGAATATACAATCTTCAAATAAGTTACGTTCATAAAAACAGCAACCCAGCCTACAGGAGGGGCTGTAGAATTTGGCATTCTGCTGCAGGGCTCTGGAACATTACAACATAAGAACTCTGTTTTCCTAGTGACAGTAATAATTATATTCATCATACAGTAGTAGTAAGACAGACATGTTTCATCATTCTATGTTATCGGCTTCATGTACATCTGAACAGCTGGTATTTGATGGCTGAGGAGGGGGTTGAGTGAAAAGAAGTGTGTGTGTGTGAGACGGGGTGAGGTGTGTGAGTGTGTGTGTGTGACAGGAAGAGGAGTGTGTGAGACAGGGTCACCTGGCAAAGGTCTGAACAGTCAAGGCTGAGATGTGTGGTGTGTGTGTGAAAGCGTGTGATATTCCAGCTTCGTTATTGTGTGTGTGATACATATCAGTCCAGGGCCAGAAGAGGCTGTGCAGTGTTGTCTCTGTCCTGTTGTCTTAGTGTCCCTGGCTCCACAGCGGACTGGGACCTGTAACATACACACACACAATGCTTTAATATCAAGAGCAGTCATATTGCTTATTGCAGAGTAATACAAAAGCTGCTCCATGTCAGTATCAGAGTGGACCAGACAACTCTGAGGACCAGACAGAATCCTGAGGACCAGACAACCCTGGAGACCAGACAGAATCCTGAGGACCAGACAGAATCCTGAGGACCAGACAGAACCTTGCAAAGAAGAAAAGACTACATAAGAAATACTACGCTGTGATTGGAAGCTCAGACTGCTGCCACTGATTGGTGGGTTTGACCTGCCCCAGCTGGATATGGGGATGATAAATCAGGATTGTTGTTGTTGTTAATCTGCTGTTGACTGAGACCCAGTTAATACCAGATACTCAGGGGCTTAGTGTCAGGAGGAGGAGGCCAGCGAGGCCAGTGAAGGAGGCCAGCCTCACCAGGCTGGCCTACTCTCCCTCCGTCCCTCTCTCTTCTCCCTCCCTGCCCTTACATCTACCTTCTCTCTCTTCTCCCTCTCTCCTCTTCCTCACTGCCCTCAACCCCTGCCCTGCCCTTCCTCCCTCTCTTCTCTCCTTTGTCCTCCTTCTGATCCTTCGTTTCTCTGGTGATGATGTGTACCACCGTCCGACAGGGATCTGAAACTGACCTTCTGACTACCATCTCTGGTCCTAATACCGCAGCTGCACTATATATATAGACCTCCTTCTACCCAAAATATGCTGTAGAAATCCCTGTCATTACAGCTGTTCAAGTGTTGGTTAAATTAAGAAAAGGAAGAAGTTTGTGTATTTATCTCGCCAGCCAACCAGCCAGCCAGTTCAGTTTAGAATGTTCTGGCATGGCCCTGGTCTTCCATGGCTCAGAGTGAGTGTGTGTGTGCACTTTTCTGATGGTCCATAAAGTAAGAAACATGAAACACATGTATACACACTATGCCTAATGCCTCCCTCTAACCTCAGGACAATAGTGATTTACTGACATGTGTTTACTGACTGGAGGCAGGCTGGTTAATCATTCTGCCACTTCCGACAGCAGACGGTCAATACAGGACAAGAGGGACAGCTTGAGCCTGGACCCTCAACTGCTCTGCTCCTTACTAGCCTGCTCTAAGATGCTCTACTCTGCTCTATACTGCTTTACTTTTTACTGCTCTACTTTATTCTACTCTATACTCCGCTCCTCTTTTCTGCTCTATACTGCTTTTTACAGCTCTACTTTATTCTCCTCTGTACTATTTGTTTTGCTCTATACTGCTCTTCTTTTTTGTTCTATACTGCACTACTTTTTACTGATCTACTTTATTCTACTCTATACAGCTCTACTTTAATCTATTCTATACTGCTTTACTTTTTACTGATCTATTTTATTCTACTCTATACTCCTCTCCTCTATTCTGCTCTATACTGCTCTACTTTATACTGCTCTACTCTATTTTACTATATACTGCTCTACTCTATACTGCTCTAGTCTATAGAGTTCTATTCTATACGGCTCTACTCTTTACTGCTTTACTCATTTCTACTCTATACTGCTCTACATTACACTGCTCTACTCTATACTACTGTATTTTTTTACAGTTCTATTTTATTCTGCTCTGATTATGCTGGTTCTCATTTTAGAGGTATGCTTGATTTAACTCTCCTCATGACAAGTGCAGACCCCAGTTTACCCGTTCTCTCCTCCCTCACCTTTTCATATACCCATTCTCTCCTCACCTCTTCATCTACCCCTTCTCTCCTCACCTCTTCATCTACCCCTTCTCTCCTCCCTCACCTCTTCATCTACCCCTTCTCTCCTCCCTCACCTCTTCATCTACCCCTTCTCTCCTCCCTCACCTCTTCATCTACCCCTTCTCTCCTCCCTCACCTCTCCATCTACCTCTTTTCTCCTCACCTCTTTGTCTACCCATTCTCTTCTCCCTCACATCTTCATCGACCCCTTCTCTCCTCCCTCACCTCTTCATCTGCTCCTTCTCTCCTCCTCCAGGGTAGTTCTCTCGGACATGCAATGCGTCGTAGGTGAGGGTGTACTCGGTCTCGTCATGGTAGTCGGGCCCCAGTAGCGAGCGTGCCCAGATGCCCATGTCATAGGGAGGAAGTGTCCCACCAAACTCTGATGGCAGGCAGTCTGGCTGCAGGATCTGGTGCAGAGTGTTCAGGTTGTTACCATGGAGAAAGATCTGGTGGAGGAGGGAGGGAGAGACAGAAGGACCGAGAGGGAGAGAAGGAGGAAGGAAGAGAGATGGAGGGAGGAGAAGGAGAGGGATAAAATACACAATACTGTTTAAATACACAAACCATTATTCCATAACATTGACTATGTGATTTTTAAATGAGGATTCAAGATCATGGTAACTAAGCTACCAGGTGTCCTCTCTATGAAAGAAGCTGTGTTCTAGAACACCCTGTGTTCTAATTGGCTCACTTGAAGTGACTTGAAACTTAAACCCCTTTCATCTCAGCATTCCCACCCCCTGACTCTGAGAAGCTAACTAAACATTCAAACAACTTTCACTGCTGCAGGCAGGGTGATAACTAGCTACTGCACTAAAGGTTTTACACATGAGATTTAGAGAAAGCAGGAAGAGTTACTCGTTTCCTGGTCTTGTCCTTGAGGAAGGGCTTAATGATGGTGTACATGGCATGGATGTACCACGGCTGGTTCACAAAGTGGATGCCTCCAAAGCGGGCAGGAAAGCTGTCCTGTGGAGAGCAGAGAAGAGATGACTGTCAGGATGATACACATATACATACCCCTGTCCCCTGGACACGGGCTCAGCCTACTTACAATAATTTAAAAGAGAAAGAAAGGAGACAGAGAGAGACAAGGATGGATGTGTTTCTGTGTGTGTTTTTGTGCGTTTGTTTGTGTGTTTGTGTGTGTGTGTGTGTACATGCCTACCTGTAGGCCTTCGATGGCCAGTTTGAGGATGTTGGGTGTGAGCTTGGAGGCCTGTTTGAAGGAGAAGTTACTCCAGTCGATGATGAGGATGAAGCCGTTGATCTGCAGCTCTGGGTTCTCTATCAGCACCTCCAGAGACAGCAGAATAGCCCGCAGGATGTCTGTGAACGAGTTCCTGGAGAGGGGAGGAGACACAGACAAGATTATCTGATACATTTTTGATTGATCTAAGGGTAATATATTATCCTAGGTCACCATCTTATTTTTGATGGTCACTGATTTGTATTAGGTGCCCCCCCCCCCCCCCATCCCCCTCCTTCATAATCTTGGTTGTGGTTGTGAAGTCCTACCTGCCCTGGTCCCAGTTAGAGGCAAACAGGATGAGGATCTTGCGTCCGTGCTGGTCAGGCGTCTCCAGAACTCCTGGAAACCCGTCCATCAGGGCCCGCTTGATCCCTGGGTCGTCCACCTTGAAGCTCTGGAACATGTCCAGGTTCTGTTGCCGGAACTGGAAGTACTGGGCCAGCAGGCGAAACGTCTCGGCCTGGTTGAACTTCCTGGCTCGCAGAAAGCGCAGGATGAAGTCATCGTCGGTCCTGAGGAAGCCGATGTCTGGCCTGGTGACAATCATGTCTCTGACCTGCTGGATGTCCTGGTGCAGCGTGTCCGGGTTCTCGTTCAGCTCCAGACGGGCCTTCTCCAGGCTGTCAGGACTCAGGCCTGTGTGAAGGTGAGTCATGGTTCTGGCAGCTTCCGCCTCTCTCAGTTCAGTCTCTCTGTCTGGGTCTAGGGAGGGTTCAGGACCTTATACTTAAGAAAAAATTTTGCCTGCTGTCCTACTCCTGTGTAGTGTGGTCATCACGGCGTCTGTCTTCCTCCCTAGCCTGGGGTCAGGGGTCAGGGATGAAGGCAGCTCCTTCTTTGACCTCTAGCCTGCAAACAGAATGGATCAGAAACATGGGTCAGGGGAAATGTTCCTTTAATATATAGAATAGGAAATTTCTTTCAAAAAGAAGCGGAATTATCGTCTGCATGATATAGAGCTTTTCTTTTTTATCAAAACAATGGAGTAGAACAAAAGAGTTTGAAATGTACAATATTATTACTCACAGAGACACACAGACCTACAGTAATAGCTCAAAGCATATCTGAGCATAAATTAAAATTACATTCATAATGACGTTTTCTCAAAAGCCAGTTGAACGGTCAGGAATTTATAAATCATTGTTCAAGGTTAACCAGGTAAAGAGTATCCCTAGCCTACACCGCACCCAGGACACTGGAGAGTTGGCACATTAACGAGGCTGACGTAGTCAATGAAGTCCAGTTATTCCCTACAGCTTCATAGTGATGGTCGACATGCTTTAGTTCAGATAAATAGCTTGCATGTATCCGGGCTGCAGTCACCGCATGTTGGTCTATGTTCATTTGTAATAATAATGATCTATGAAAAAGAGCTAACGCGAAGCGGATTTGGCTTTCTATATGATGTTTATATATCACTTGCGTCAGATGACGTCTCGCAGCCACCACCACCACCTGCCACCCGCACCAATAACCTGTCGTGTCCAAAAATGAACGGGTACAGAAAATATAGATTATCGTCACGAATATTATACATGTTTAGAAAGACAAATGTTATACTCACACCCACACCTATCGGCACGCCCTGTAGAAACCTGCTAGGTGTACCGACGGAGCGTCTGGCCGCTCGGCACACATCGGCCTGTCATTTCACTGCTGGCGCGGACCATCGCACCAAATTGAGAAAATTGTTCAAATAAAAACCTAAATACTCAGAAGAAAGATCACTGAAGACGATTCTGGACTGCTTTACATTCGATATGGCATCTGGTCCGTCTCAGGCTCTCTCATCAAACCGGACTAGAAGGATGCTCTGACCCATGAAAAGGACCGCTTGGCAGCCACGCGCGGCGCTACAGCTCCGGTGATGGTTGTGGAGCAGCGCATCACCGTCGGGACAGGATGAAGACGAGGCTGATTACACAGAGGAGGAGAGACGGAGAGGAGATTACTGACGGATGTGCTCGGAGATGTGATGAGAGATCACCGGAATAGTGCTCACACTTCATGCCAATGTAGACTGCGGAAGACATACAAAACGACTAATAATAATATTAGTTATAATAAATATTTTATAAAAATTAATTATATTTTAATTATTATAATAGGCTACTGATAGCCTATACGTTGGTAATATTATTATTAGTAGTATCATAGTTTATAGGATTTGCATGAGATACATTTGTTAAAGGACGAGCAGGAATTGGACGCCGTACCCATCCAGTGTTCAGAAATGAACGCTAAGTATAACAGGTAAAGGAATTACTAATATTTGTGCAACCTTTCATATATGAGTTTGTATATATTAGTTTATTTAACCAAAATGTTGGTTTCTTTTATGGTAGCTGTTGAGAGTATTGTTTGTTGTGGGGGGTGGGTTGTTGCTCAAATTTTTTAGCCAATTCCCTGCCTAAATACGTCCACTGCAAACATTTATCATATTCTCATGTAGGCCTGCATGTAAACCAGAATATACTATTTTAAAAGAAATTCCTGGATTAAAATAATGCATCATGACAGTTTGTATGATTCAAAATGGTCATTTCACACTAGCATTTAATTATCGCGGCAAACAATTACACTGCATTTAATATGGGGCGCCGTTTGTAAAAGGTTGCACGTCCGTTATTCCTGCTCAGTTTTCGCACATTTAGCACAAATAAATGCATCAGAATTTTCAACGGTCACTTTTTTAAACATTTAGGGAGAAATTCATCTAAATACATGTCATAACTTATTTAGAGCAATGTTCTGCAGTATGCAAAATAATAAAATAATATTTTATAGAACTGTTAAATTGAATGTAAATGTTTAATGTAAATGTTTAATGTAAATGTTTAATGTAAATGTTTAATGTTAAATCTAAATGTTAAATGTGTAATTCACACATTTAGCTAGCCACGCCCCTCTTTTCTGGATTTTTCACATGGCTGTCTTTCAAAATGGGAAGTCCTGAGGATTTAACGGTGATCATTAAAAGAGCTGTTGCAGCTGGTGTTCGAACGGCTCTTCTTGGCCGACCTACGCCAAGCACATTTTCCGAAACAACCACCACATCATTGCCATCGGTACAGTAAGTACTGAAATTATGCCTTTTATAAAATGGAGGGGTCTTACAGTTAGAGCTAACCTAGCTATCGTAGCTAGCATCACGTCACCTGTTAACTAGCCTACCATTTGCTAGCTAATGCGTAACACATTTAGCACTTCGTTTAGTTTGGAAAGGGTGGGGGTCTTGATCATAATGCGAGTCAAACGTAAAATTGGACTCTTAGGGGAGTGATCAAGACTTGATCAAGATCAAGATCAAGTTGTTTCGGAAGATTGTGCTTGGCTAAGGTCGGCCAAGAAGAGCCGTTCGAACACCAGCTGCAACAGCTCTTTCAATGATCACCGTTAAATCTTCAGGACTTGCCAGAAAAATCCAGAAAAGAGGGGCGTGGCTAGCTAAATGTGTGAATTATACATTTAACATTTACATTAAACATTTACATTAAACATTTACATTAAACATTTACATTAAACATTTACATTAAACATTTACATTTAACATTTACATTAAATTTAACAGTTCTATAAAATATTATTTTATTATTTTGCATACTGCAGAACATTGCTCTAAATAAGTTATGACATGTATTTAGATGAATTTCTCCCTAAATGTTTAAAAAAGTGACCGTTGAAAATTCTGATGCATTTATTTGTGCTAAATGTGCGAAAACTGAGCAGGAATAACGGACGTGCAACCTTTTACAAACGGCGCCCCATAATTTAACTGTAAGTAAAGTAGGCCTACAAAAAAGTCCAAATAACAAAACCTGTAATTATTACTTGTGAACGAATATCTTTCACTTCTTACTAAACCTAGTCACGCGAAAGTGAACTAGGTAAACAAATCCTTTCTCTTTCCTCTTCTGAGCCTATACAGGTCACGTGAAAAATTATCCGAAGACCCGTACCCGAAGACCGAGGCAAAATGAACAAATCATTTCTGTTTCCTCTAGCTAGCAGTACTGAGCCTATGCAGGTCACGTGAAAAACGATCCAAAGACTCGTACCCGGCAGATAAACGAATCGTTCACCTCCCAACCATGTCTTGGGATCAATGTTTCGTTCTTCTGACAACCGAGTCTTCGGATCAATGTTTCGTTCTTCTGCCAACCGAGTCTTCGGATCAATATTTCGTTCTTCTGCCAACCGAGTCTTCAATAGGTGCATTCGACATGGACTGCGGCTGCATGAAACGACCGGCGAGAGTAGCCGCTTGCAGTCGGGGAGGAGTTGAAAACGGCTCTGTAAAGTCGGACATTCCAGCTTCTCGTGCTGCGTTGACGTCAGTCATGGCCGATCAAGCGCTGTTTGCTTACTTTACTTTATTTATAATTAAACTTAGTCTTTCCGTTAGTGAAGAGGCGGACTAAAACCCTTTCTTCAACACATTTTTAATTCAATTAAACTGTTTGTTCCGGATTTGAGCGTTGGCGAAACTGAAGGTGTCTGAATAATTACAAAACATGCGTCAAAGTTGTCGTGTGTGAGTCTGGCCAATCATGAAATAGCTGTGTCGTCATTAGAACCCTTGCAGTTGCTCTTGAGAAAATGCGCTCGGCTACACAGCCGGCAGTTCTCGAATCGATCTCACGGTACTTTGATGGCTACGTCACAGTGACCTAGCCTCGGCGCCGTCTCAAGTCGGACAAAAAATCTAACCAGAATTCACTGTTTCAAGTCAGCCGCCTGCAGCCGGCTGCAGCGCTGCATTAAGTCAGTTCATGTCGAACGCACCTAATGATTCGTTCATCTGTCGGGTATGAGTCTTTGGATCATTTTTCACGTGACTTGCATAGGCTCAGAAGAGGAAACAGAAAGTATTTGTTTACTTCATTCACTTTCGCGTGACTAGGTTTAGTAAGACGTGAATGATATTCGTTCACAAGTGATAATTATAGGTTTTGTTATTTTAACTTCTTTTTTTTCTCGGCCACGAGAAAATGAACGAATCGCTCTCTGAGACTACTCGTTACTCCCATAGAGTTAATATAACTAGAGTAAGCTACTTTTGTCTTCCAAGATGGCGTCCCCATTCATTTCTATGAGAAGTGCTCAGTGGCGCAGTGAGGCAAGCGAGTATGGAACGCCAACTGTGCCAAAACGTCTGAATTCTCGTTCGTGTACAGACGTCAAAAATTAACGTGTACAGTCTGTACACGTTTGGACCATCTATGCTTCCATGCTATTGGTTGGCGTCAACATAGCCACCCCCCTTTTTATGTAGTGTCTGCGCTAAGCTGTATGTAGTCCTGTAGTATGTTTTATGTAGTCCTACTGTGATCATGTGGGCTCTTACGTAGCTATCATTTAGTATTTGGGACAGTCCATTTGTGTGGGGGAGAGCCACTTGTGCGGTTGATCCGGTATCACACTCCAGTCCAGTAGGTGGCGGTGATTCACCTATAGGGCATACCTTGTTTGCTAACCGGCATTAAAGGTCACATGACATGCTGTTTTTGGATGCTTTTATATAGGCCTTAGTGGTCCCCTAATACTGTATCAGAAGTCTCTTTCCCGAAATTCAGCCTTGGTGCAGAATTACAGCCACTACTAGCAGTCCCACAAGGAGCTTTCCTCAGAATGCGCTGTTTTGGTGTCTGTAGCTTTAAATGCTAATGAGGAGCGGAGGGGCGGCACCATGCGCTAATGTTTACAACGGATGTATCGCAATGGCTGTAACCCCGTTGCTGTAAAATACCTCGAATTTGCCCATTCTCATCTGATAACCCTGGTTTGCAGAGGTACACACTCAGTCATTTCAATGAGGGGAAAGGCGGATATCGCGCGCGCATTAACACCAACAGCAGAACGTTTATCCAAATAACAAAGAAGTGTACAACACTCACGTACAGCATATGTATTCACACTTATACTTGATGCTATCTACCTTTCCATAGCGACAGTAACTCAGCTGTTAGCTGCAGAGCTAATGTTACAGCCACATTCTAAGGGTAGCAAGCTAGGTAACCATATACAGTAAAGCTACAAAATGATATAGCGTTAGTTAACTTACTTGTCCGAGGTTAGTAGCTGGACGAAGGAGAGTTAGTACTGATCCAGAATTTAATTTCAGCAAGGCCAGTTTTGTATTAGCTCAAGTTGAGGAAACAGTCGTGGCTGAAGTGTTAGGCGCAGACATACAAAACAAATGCGTCTACAACAGAAGTTGTGTAGGTGCATTTTCAGCGAAAATAAAATTAAGATACTGATTGTTTAGAGGCTCGGATGACGGAACTACAAAAAGACTTGTGTGTTGATTTGTACATCCAAGCACTGAGCAACTATTATGCTTCGTTCGTTTGCTAGCCATGGCATGATGTCTCTGCAGGAAAACACGATATTGCACTCGCCCTTGCACAATCGTAGCTCAATTCCTCATTGGCGGGCCAGATTATCTGGGCGGGCACAGCAGAGAGAAGGGCGGTAGCCTGGCTCCTTGTTACGTCAATAAGAGCGGATTTTTCAAACCGAGCGTTTGAGCCTTCATTTTCTCAAAGGCGGAGAAGAACACCCAGGGCTTGGTTTACACTTATCGAAAATTCTAGCCACTGGGGGACCAAAGGCAGGCTAGGGGAACTCATATTAATGTTAAATAACCTCCTAAAGTGAAGTTTTCATGTCATGTGACCTTTAAAATAACCAAAGAAGAAGACGAACACGTTGTGTGTGAGATTTCAAATTCTGCTGGAGGCAGATCTCAGAAAATGACGACCACAAACTTTCTGAACAATTGTGCCCAGACTTTTACAGAATGTACTCGACTTTTATCTTCAAATGACCAGGATTCCATACAGACTGTTCTAACCAGGTAAGCTAACAACCCTGTCAACACACCCATGTGGGGCCCATGTGGGTTGTATATGGGCTAGTGAGTGGGCCCCATGTGGGCAGCCCATATGGGCTTCGGGTGGGCTTCGGGTGGGCCCTAGCTAAATCCCACATGGGCAACCCAGGTTACTCCCATCTAGGACCCACTAGCTGGGCCCCATGTGGGCTGATTATGGGTCCCTGATAGTACTACCCTATGGTGATTTTTGGGGCTTATTTTACAGGTAGCCCAAACAGTTATTTAAACAAGTTACAATAACAAAGAGACCAGTAATACAATTAATTACATTTTTATTTGTGTTAGAATGCAAAAAGAAATCAGTAGCACAAACATAAATTCGGTACCACACAAAGAATGATCGAAAACTTGCATAAACCTTAACCTTATTTCACACATTAGATTTTTTTTTCATGTCTTTCAATTATAATTTTATCTATAAATGTTTAAATATTCCACATCATTTCTATTAGAGTTCAACAATTCCCTACAGTTCATAGTTAAGACTATTTCTTACTTTTCCACATCTTCATACTCCTTTAGCTGATTCATATACATTCAAGCCATCAATGTAGTTCAGCTCCAAGTCAAATACTATTTTTACAGTTTTAAGTTTTTTATCAATGTCTTTCAACTTATTCATCATTTGATCAAGAAATGTTATTCAAACCTCTATATATTCAACTTTTTTACAGAATGATGACCTTGAAAAACTTTATAAACCTTTATAGACCTTTAAAAAAAAAAAAATCTTAATTAAAACAAACTTTAAAACATTAAACAAAGTTTAAAATAAGCCAATGAAGAACTACTCCCAACACATTCACAACAACCTATTTAATTTATCCTAAATTGTACCAACATGTATACTTATTTATTTAAACCTGCAGTGTGTAGAATTTTGGGTTTTATTTCCTAGCAGATTTTGTAGAAAGTAATTATAATATCCATAAGTACATTTAATTTAGTGCATAATAGCTGAAAACAATGTTTTGAATTATTATTTTTTCCCTTAGAAGGGGTCTCATATATGTCCATATTTCTGCATATTTTGGACCAAGGCCTAGTGTCGCCATCTTGAAAGTGTCATAGTTGGAATGTCATCAGGTGCATTGTTTAAAATGTAGAATTGTTCTTGTCCTTGAAGGCCACTGTAGCTTGTTATTATTCGAAAGGGTTGGGGTTACCCAGGGAGTTTTGCATTCTAGAACTTAGTAGAACTTTCTTGATGATGTCATATTACACACTGCACCTTTAATAGGCTATGTTTAAACGGAGACGGTGGTTCCACGCTGTTGTAACAGCGTTTGCAGCATCCTCCCGTGAATCTTTTGTGTTTCTTTCACCTCCTCAAGGAGGGTTAAGATGCGCACGAACATGGAGTCTCTTACTGGAGATGGAGCAGTAGGCGGTGACCTTAAGCTGGATGTAGCGTAGGATGTAGCGGTAGGTGGTGACCTGAGGCTGGATGTAGCGTAGGATGGAGCGGTAGGTGGTGACCCGAGGCCGGATGTAGCGTAGGATGGAGCGGTAGGTGGTGACCTGAGGCTGGATGTAGCGTAGGATGGAGCGGTAGGTGGTGACCTGAGGCTGGATGGAGCGGTAGGTGGTGACCCGAGGCTGGATGTAGCGTAGGATGGAGCGGTAGGTGGTGACCTGAGGCTGGATGTAGCAAAGGATGGAGCGGTAGGTGGTGACCTGAGGCTGGATGTAGCGAAGGATGGAGCGGTAGGTGGTGACCTGAGGCTGGATGTAGCGTAGGATGGAGCGGTAGGTGGTGACCCGAGGCTGGATGTAGCATAGGATGGAGCGGTAGGTGGTGACCTGAGGCTGGATGTAGCGGTAGGTGGTGACCTGAGGCTGGATGGAGCGGTAGGTCCGATGGGGCTGTCATCGTCCTCATCCTCACTTGTAAAAATGACTTTCCTAGAAATGTTTAATACAAGCACAATCAATGAGTTAAAGCATTTTAAACATGTGATGTTTACTTTTATTAATTTATTACATTTAATATTATCTATTATTTAATCATATATCTCTTGTATTTTGTCATTTTTGGAAAAAGTGACAGCCCTAGTATACATCCCTCATTTTGACAGATTTGAACACAATACACTTAACAAAAGTCTCACAAAACTTTCCCTCCCTGTATCATGTATGTAATAATATCCAGTCTAACAGAACTGCTATTACAACAAGAACTAATAATATCACCACAGCTAAAATCACGTTTATTTCTGGAAAAGAGTACGGCAAAGAGGCGAATTTAGCATGTTGAGACTATAGCCTAACCATCTCTCTCCTTCTCATGTGTGTGCGCGCTGCGCTCACCTCCTTAACTTTCTCCATAGCCCATCAAAAAAGAACCAAATCGTCCCTTCTCTTCAAAACAACTACACAACATACTCATCCAATTCGAGAAAACCGGAGGGAAGGCAACAGACAAGAAACAAGCACAAGTGGAAAAAGCAGACGATAAATTTTAGCTTGTGCTACAGCTTGTTTTAACCACTTGCTAACTAGGCCTGTTTGACTGCCTTGCTAACAAGTTTACAACCAAATCCTTCCAAACAATATATGTAAGTCAACCACTCAAAATAAGCTCAAAACATGCTTGATATTAACTTAATAAATTGGACTTGTATGTTCAACACCATGCTTTAACCAGGTTTAATTACCATAGCTAGCTGAAAGCTGCTAGCTAGTTAGGCTGAAACCTCATTGGTTTACGTTCAAAACTGGCTAACCGAACACTCTCCAAAAAAGCTTTTAGTAAACCTCATGCGTGAAAAATACATCCCCCGTTTAAGTATACATAGAGGCAGATTCTTACCTGTTTTTTCGTGTTAAACTGATGGTGTCTGAAATCCGATCGTCATGCGACTGACTGCTGCAGAAGTTATCAGACAAAGACGCTCTGACGTTGGTACTGGTACCGAAGGCGGGAATTTTTTAGGCGGCAAATTCAAAAAACAATATATTTTTGAAAGGCGGCAAAGTGACGTTTTTTTTTTTGCTCCGTGATGGGGTGGAACTGGGAAACCTAGATAGTACAATAATATAATAAAATAATAGTAAATGTATTTTATTACAATATTGTCTGTTGAAATTCATATTTTGTCTTAAACCACTATTAAAGTGCAATGGCTACACTTCTAAATAGCTAAAAAGCCTGATAAAATTTGAATAAAAAGTGGAACTAGCCAGTGACTGTTGTTAAAATAAGCCTATAACAAAAGCATCCATAATCAATTTTGAATATCTTAAGAGTGGAGCCCAGCTGGAACCCACTTATGCCCATGCGTAGTTTAGCCCATCTTATGCCCATCTACTGCCCATGTGGGGCCCAACAACAAAGCCCACTCTGAGCCCATGCCCAGCCTAAGCCCATCTAGCCCAAGTGAGGCCCATGTGGGGCCCAACTAGACGTGTTTGCAGGGAATTAGCAACGTTAAGCCAAGTTACTTGTTTTGTATAGCTGTTTGACTAGTCCTGTCCTCCTGGGCTCCTGTCTTCTCGTCAACACACTTGTAGTGCTAACTCTTTAATAATGAGTAAAATCAAATTAACGCCACTAAACTAGACCTTAAGGTTTTGAATATTGCGTTACTGAATGCGGTTATTATGTTACTGAAGCCAGCAATCTCAAAGAGTTGTTTAACAAGCTTTGTTGTAGTTAGCCTACCACTCGTCAACACGCTTGTAGTGCTAACTCTTTAATAATGAGCAACCTCAAATTAACGCCGCTAAACTAGACCTTATAAGGCTTTGAATATTGCGTTACTGAATGCGGTTATGTTACTGAAGCCAGCAATCTCAGAGTTGTTTAACAAGCTTTGTTGTAGTTAGCCTAGAGCTACCACTAATATATTTTGTCATGCTAACAGGGTAGAGATCATGGCGACGAGCGTTCGCTGGAGCAGAGGGCGACTGCTTCAATCTGAAGTGGTTGATGAAATGCTTTTGCTCATTAGCGAGTTAATTCGGGAAGCCAACGATCAGCAACAACAACCTGGTAATGTACTCGTCATATTTAGACATGATCTGAAGAAGCAAGATTCAAAACACGATGCCTCTAACATTTTTCTCTTGAACTGCAGTTGCTCCTGGTTTCACCGTACCTCGAATGGGAGGACAGACTGGAGGAAGGCCGGTTTACCAAATCGCCCAAGAGCAGTTGCAGATGTTGTTGTCCTTTAACTTCTCTGCTAAACAGATTGCGGAGATCTTGGGTGTCTCAAGAAGAACAGTGAACCAACGGTTATGGTATGTGTCAATTGAAGGACTAGTTCAGGAGAGATCTGAATAATGTAACCCCTTTCTTATGGAAGCAAATCGTTACCAAAATTCAAATGCAAATGCATTTCCAGAAATGCATTTGCATTTTAAGAATGTGGCTGCATTATTTGACTCATAAATGAAATTAGTATTCAATCATCCTATTTGCATTTTAATTTTCTTCTTCAAGAGTGCTCAATCTTTCACTTAATTAAAATGAAAAAGAAATAGACATTTGAGATTTAATTTTCAAAATATGCCCCAGCAAATAGATACTAAAATTCAATTTGAAATGTAAAATTTGAAAATGAAAATGCATTTCTGGAAATGCATTTTCATTTTAAGAACGTGGCTGCAAAATCGTGACCACAATTCAAATTCAAATGCATTTCCAGAAATGCATTTTCATTTTCAAGAACGTAGCTGCAAAATCGTGACCACAATTCAAATTCAAATGCATTTCCAGAAATGCATTTTCATTTTAAGAACGTGGCTGCAAAATTGTGACCACAATTCAAATTCAAATGCATTTGCAGAAATGCATTTTCATTTTAAGAATGTGGCGGCAAAATCGTGACCACAGTTCAAATTCAAATGCATTTCCAGAAATGCATTTTCATTTTCAAATTTTACATTTCAAATTGAATTTTGGTATCTATTTGCTGGGGCATATTTTGAAAATTAAATCTCAAATGTCTATTTCTTTTTCATTTTAATTAAGTGAAAGATTGAGCACTCTTGAAGAAGAAAATTAAAATGAAAATAGGATGATTGAATACTAATTTCATTTGAGTCAAATAATGCAGCCACATTCTTAAAATGCAAATGCATTTCTGGAAATGCATTTGCATTTGAATTTTGGTAACGACTTGCTTCCATACTTTCTCACTGAGCCATACACAATTTTGTTTTTCTTTACAAAGACAAAAACACTGCAGAATTACCCTTTCTATACATGTCATAAAGAAATCGATATACTGTGATAGAACTCTTTCATATCCCATATCTTTGGAGAAAAAATGTCATGTAAACACATTGTTTTGGTTAGAGTTACTACTAGGGATGAATGTAAAAAATGTATCTAAGTTCTAATATGTATACATTGTCTTCCATAGACAGTACAAATTTCTCTTTTAGAGGTCGCTACACGGATCTAATAGATGATGCTCTTGATCTGAAGGTGCTGCTATTCGGAGTATGTCCCACAGGCTTCGGAGGATAACATATCGACAGAGTCAATTTCGCTGTGGCATCTTGATGGCAACCACAAGCTCATAAAGTAAGTGGCTTGTTTTACTGTAAGTCGTTCATTTGCCCTAACTGTGTCCCTAGCCAATGACAAGCTGATTATTTTATGAGTTTTGAATTGAAAATCAGATTTTCTGCTTCACATGAATGCAGTAGAGGTTAGGACTTTTCTTTCTATTAAACGCCCAACATGTTGCACAGAAATGTATATAAATCATTTAAGCTGCATTCAAGCCATTTATATGTTTTTTGTTATTTATAAAATAAGATGTGCAAGTGAAATCTTTAATTTTCCCTTCCTTCATCTCTTAGGTGGAGGATTGTAATCCATGGAGGAATCGATGGGTTCAGCCGACTGGTGGTTTTCCTAAAGGCTTCTAACAACAACAGAAGTGACATTGTAATGGACCTGTTTTCGGAAGCAGTCGCCCAGTTTGGTGTCCCATCCAGAGACAGATGTGACTAGGGAGGGGAAAACAACGCTATTTGTCTCTTCATGGATGTCTTCCGAGGATCAACCCGAGGGAGTGCTTTAAGAGGGATGAGCACTCATAATCAACGCATTGAAAGACTGTGGGGCGATGTCTGGAGAGGCGTGACAAAACAACCGCAAGGTCCTACGTAGTGTGGTCAGGTCTACTGAGTTTATCATCGGCAGGCCACCACTAGCCACTTTACATTGACGCATTTCTCACTAGTCACTTTACACACTCACTTTCAGCTACTGGTTCAGCAATCAGCAAATCAGCAATATTGCACTAACTGTACCCCACTTGTCTTAGGTTAGTATAGGTCTAAGGTGAGTATAGGTCATCTGTATTAGAGGTCTAATATATTGTATACTATTTTGTATATTTAGGAGGTTTATAATTTGTTATTATCATTTTTCTTTTAATTAGCATAGATGTAATCTAAGTACTTATTATGTTATGCCAGGTTGTTTGCATTGTCTTGTCCCAAAAATGTCAGTGCCCAGTCTGACTGTGGTGTTCTGTGTACCTGACAATAAGACTTGAAACAGATGTCTACCACTCCTTGTTTACATATCTATAGAGAAAATGAAGGAATCATTATTGCCAACAACGAAAAGCATCTTTGGGCTCTTCACTTCGTTTACCTGCCTCGTATAAAACGTGACCTTGGATTGTTTTGCAATCAATGGAATCACCACCTACTGAGGACTGCCAGATACATATCCCCATATCAGATTTTTGTGCAAGGTTGTCTTGACACAACAGTTGCAACATCAGACTGGTATCCAAGGTATATTTGGAGCAGCCAGTTCCAGGTGGCGGCTGCACTTGCCTTTGACTGGCTACAAAGAGTTGTGGTTCCCCTAAACCAATTTCAAGCAAGTGACGAACACCTCAGGCAACACACAATCCTTTGGGTGGAGATAGAGACAGTTTGGGAACTGATCACGTCCTCAATGTCCTGTCTTAAATACAGTGCACACACACATCATTTAACTGTTGTAATCACATTGTCAATAGGCCTTGGAATGAGTAAGCAGTCTCAATCACGTCAATGTAATAAAGATGAGCAGACCAAATACAATTTTGTGTGTGTTTAATGTTATTGCATTATCTAACTATGAAAATAGGATACATGTAGGACGAACAATATTCAGCCCTCCCAACGGATCAGCAGATCACATACATAACAAATTCGAAGATGAGTATCATGCCTTTGAAGTCCATACATTTAAACGGAACAAAATACATTCATGTGTTCATGTAAAATAAAATGAATTTACGACTACATTTAGCCCTCCCCAAACGGATCCGCAGAACCTATTCTAACCTATTCCAAGCTCCACCTTTCTTTTAAAGTTGTCTTAAGTCTGGCCCACAGGTAAGTATAGCACCAGCGTGCAAGTGTTTGCCTTTGGGAACGTGGCCAGTCCATCTTCTGGGTAGAGAAAGGCAAGCTCTGGCTGTACCGGAAATATGCAATATATACATGTTATAATAATAATAATTAAGCCTCTATAGTGCATAGGCGAATTAATTCCTAGTCAAGTCAATAGCCTATTTTTTGCAGTAGGTTTGTTTTGTGGTGTGTTTGGCCTTCCGACAGTTTAGAAAAAAGCAGAGAACTGATGTTTAAATGTACAGTGCATTATATACACTGCATAATATACTAACCCCCTTGGGTTAGAATGTTAAGCTAGGCCCACATAATCTAAATTGACCAACTTTAGACATTTCATAAACAACGTGTTCAACTTTATGCATAAATATGTGACTGTAGCCTACACATAGGCCTACCATTTGAGACAATTTAAGACAAGCATTTCATGACAAACTATTCAGTGTCATTCATTTTACGAAAATGATGCACCTCGACTGGGGAACAGGGATGAATGCAACCATAGCCTATAATACTCCAAGCGCAGAGCATGCAAGGAGATTGTAAATAATTGATGAAAGGTCATATACACATTTATTAAAGATTTGTTTTGGCATGAAAAAGTATTATGCTGAAACTTTACAACCACCAAAGTGTGAGTGAAAAAATAAATGTGTGCGCTATGCCCCATGTATGGTCAGAGGGGATTCAAACATTCAATAGCCTACCAAATAGGCAAAGGAATGCACCAGATATCTAGCCAAAGGTGCTGCTCAGGCAATGCGACTAGCGGCATGGAGATTAAATCTGTTCACATTTGTTACATACTATTGTCTTACAGCCGATATGGCCCAGTTTCCCAGACATGGATTAAGCCTAGTCATTTTTCTCTTACTTTTGGACTAGGACTACAGGTTTAATCCATGTCTGGGAAACTGGGCCATTAATAATGTGCACTCCTTGCTCAGGTTTAATGAATGGCACTCTGTTCCTTGCTCCACTCATTTACAACTCTGTTCACAAGATAATCGTGCTGATTTTGGGCCGATTTCCCCCTTCCGACAATCCTAGGTTATGTCCCGATTATCTACAGATTATTTTATCAGATTTTCCCTTGATGTGAGGTGTGTTAAGAGTGACCGAACTTGCTCAGAAAAACGTCAGAGCCGCTCCGAAATCCTGATGTGAGGGGGGAACCCCGAGGACAAACACCACACACTATAGGATCAAAAAGGTTAAATCTAGGATTTTCTTGTCCACCATGTTTGTGGTCTCTCACATTTTAAAAATCTAAAAATATTTAAAAAATATTTTTGTGTGTACCCAGCATAACACAGGTCTCTATCCTATAGACCTGTCCTGCATGTTTGAGATGTTTCCCTGCTCCAACACACCTGATTCAAATGAATGGGTCGTTATCCAGCTCTGCAGAAGCCTGCTTATAACCATTCATTTGAATCAGGTGTGTTGGAGCAGGGAAACATCTCAAACATGCAGGACAGGGGTGCCCTGAGGACGAGGGTTGGGAACCACTACCACTACTGATAGGTTCCCATCCCTATCCAGGGGGAAAAAAACAGACCCTGTACATTTTCATTTACTCTCAATTACATTAAAAGTATTTTGTACATTCCCACATAAAGCTACCCTGTGTACTGTCCAGCTGTCTTCAACCCTGTGTATTCCTAACCTGTTTTATTGTAATGTTATTTTTCTTGCTGTTGCGACACAATTTATCCTTGGGTACCCATCAAATTGACCAGAGGCTCTGCCCTTACTATTTGTGCTCTCACACTGCCATCTAGTGGGCACTTTAGCGAACTTAAATGTATACTTTTTTCGAAATGTGAATATGATATAGTATACAAACGTAGTTATTTTTTCAGTAGCTTACAATAGCCTACAGTTGTTGATAATGGCACTGCCAATTTCTTAACCTTAATTCAATCAAGATCGGTTGAGTGTGGACAGGTTTTCTCTCTTGCAATGATCGTTATCTGGTTTCCCCTCAGAAACAAATGAAGTGGTAGCACCCAATTTTAAACGTGTACAGACGTTTAAAACGGCCGTGTACAGACGTCAAAAATTGACGTCTGTACACGTGAATTTTTGACGTCTGTACACGAACGCGAATTCAGACGTTTTGGCACAGTTGGCGTTCCATAAGCGAGAGCGCGAGACTGGACGCGGCCATCTTTCCACTTCCGTGTCTTCCGGTCTAGTTTTAAACAGTGGCTCTTTTTTCCCCTAGCTCCGAGACCTCGTGCACGCTTGCAACTAGCTGTACACGTCATACTTTGCGACAACCAGTCGCGAGCATAGATTTATATAGTTACGAGCATAGACATAATAAAGAGTAGACGCCGCATTGGCTGCTGGGCGCGAGAAATGCGGCCGCCATCTTGGAAAGGGCAAATTCCTAGTTGCGTAGCATCCGAATAAACAAGATACCAGCACTGTGCAGCATATTCCTGCTCAAATCGGCGGACAATCGCAAACAGGGCTCGGAGGATTACTTTTCACAAGTAAAATTTAACATTACAATACTATTGGTTTTATTTTGTGAAAATAATAACCATGTCCTGTATCATAGCTACATGTATGACCTTTGCAGCAAAGCAAACCGCGTGAAAATCAGTTCAGTATTCAGTTCGGTATGATCAATTAAATGCGCTGACAGCTCATTGCCCCAGCCAAACAGATTACACTGAGTGGAGCGGTTGACCTTTCCAAGATGGCGGCCCCACGGCTCGTCAGCGCCAGTAGGCAGTAGCGGTCGATGCGGCGTCTCCTCTTTATTATGTCTGTGGTTACGAGCGTGTGAGCTAAGGCATTGCAGTTGCAGAATATATGGGCAGAATGGGGTCCGATAAGAATCAGACACATGATGCAAACTTAACGGAAATGTATTCTGTCACTGTATAGTATTCCTTTCACTTGTTTTTTAGAAATAGGCTTTAGGGCTAAATATAGGGCTATTCTAGATGGAACTCATCACATATGTTGCTTTTTTTCTTCGTGATATGAGTATGATTTCCAACGCATTGTATCGGATGAAATAAACTGTTAACATGAACAGCTCCGTCGTTGTTCTCGCCAGGCAAAGAAAGCTTAATAGTTATTTTGGTAACCGAAACTTCCATAATGCAGACTTACCATAGCTTACTGTCAACTTTATATTCAAACGAAATGCCACGAAATTCACACTGCCTTCAATTTCACATCAGTGTCGCAATGTGACCTGTGTTTTATATGTTCAACCTAGAAAACCAAACGTCTATTAATGGATATAACGTGATCTAACAAGACGTGTTAATAATGTAATAAATAAAAGCTCGAGAAGTGTGTCTAAAATATACTTTATTGAACATTTGCCTTTGAAAGGGGCATATTCATAGAACCATATAGGCTACAAGACGTTTCCATCAGATGTAAGTGGGGGTGAAACATAGTCACTGAGGACCTTCATATTGTCCCACAAAAGCAGTCTGGCTTGATGACACGATCAAAAAAAGAATGGGTGTGTTTAACAAAAGCTTCTGAAGGCAAGACTAATATTATTTAAATATATCATTTCCTATTGTGGTTAACAGTTAAAGTATTAATCTTCGTCTTTGCTCCAGATAGACATGTCAACAATCTATGCTCGCGCTTAACATAATATATTTGCCATCATGTCATGAACGTTTTTACGAAAAATCAAATCTGTTTTAAAATAACGGGAATAAACTATATTAACAACATTTCATGTATGTGTGACAACGATGTGCTAAACTTGCTACAACAAGGCAGGCAACTCAAGCCATTTCTCCCTGTGCTCATTCAATATAAGTCTATGGCTCATTCAGCTCAATGTAAATCGGCTATCGGCCAATGTGAACTTTTGTGCTCGTGCCCTGTTAGTATCCGCGAGCACATTTGCAGGCAACTTTTATTGACGTAGGCAAATAAATGGGGTGCTAGTTTACCCATTTCGGATTGGTTTCAAACTTAGCAAAAATCAGGAAAAATTCTTCTATGAAAAAGCTAGTAGTATGAGCCAGGTTAAAAATTATTGGGGGAGATAGTTTTGTAAATGTTGACTGGAGTTAATAGAATAAAAACGACCGGAAGAGTCGGAAACCTAACCGTAAATGCAATACCACCTACATCCACCGGGGCCGTTGCTTCAAGCCGAGGGGCGAGGGGTGGGAGCATAGATATATATAAACACTAGATGTCTTACGGCGGAGTCTAGAACGTCCGCATATGGCGGCCATCTTGCTACAGGCAACTCGCTCACCCATAACATTGTGTTGATGCTACATGTACTTTTTAAATGACCATAACTTGCTCAATTTTCAACCGATTTTGAAACGGTTTGGTTTGTTATCAACGTCAGAGATGTCGGTATGCCACTGCATACTTCTATTCTGTTTTTAAAAAAATAACATAATTATTCATAAGTATGCAGTGGCATACCGACATCTCTGACGTTGATAACAAACCAAACCGGTTTGGTTGCTTCGTGATGCTGCTTTGTGATGTAAGAGAAGAAGAGGAGATGATCCTTGAGAGACTGAGTGTCAAGAATGTTGCTTCTTCAGCTGTGGGTAGGTGCACCGTAGCCTCCGTTTTACCAGTGCAGCCAGTTCCTACGCCAGTACCTGCCACTGTAGAGAATGATCCTGCCATAGAGAGTCTGAGAAAAGAATTTCAGGGGCTGAAGAATGATGTTGCACGCCTGTTTTCTGCCTCTGTAGCTGCATCTGAAAGTGTGCCAGAGCAGGTAGCCCAAAAACGCAACCAGGAAGCTAAGGGAAACGCATATGCAGGGGGAAAGGAGGGAGCTCCCAAACGCCAGCATCGTGCTGATGTCTTTTGCTATCGGTGTGGGGAAGACGGTCATTTCCAGCGAGAGTGTCAAAACCCAGAAAATCTCAGGAAAGTGAACATGCGTCTCCTGAAAATGAAACATCCAGCGGGAAACTTCCCAGGGGCTCAGTAGAGGAACGACCTGATGCTCCGGAGAAGATACGTTCCAAGTGTGACACATTACAGGAAAGGAAGGCTGATCTGCCAGAGGGTTTAGTTGGCCCTAGCTCTATTGTCTCTGTACAAATTGAGGGCATTTATGCCAAAGCTTTACTTGATAGTGGGTCTCAGGTTACCCTTCTGTACCGCTCCTTTTATGACAAGTATCTGAAGCACCTGGCGTTGACCCCAATTGAGTGCCTTGAGATCTGGGGCCTCAGTGTCAATAAGTATCCATAAGATGGCTACATGTGCTTAAAACTTGAGTTTAGTGGAGTTGTAGTTGGAATAGCTGAGACCATAGAAACACTTGTTCTTGTGTGTCCTGATCCGGTCATGGAAAGGGAAATTTCCATTGTGGTTGGCACAAACACCTCTATAGTCAGGAGACTATTCCAGTCCTGCAAGGCCCACAAGGGAGATAACTTCCTAAGCACCCTCTCTGTTCACCCTGTAATAAGACAAGCTTATGAGAAGATTGAGGAAACTCCGGACGACACAAGTGAGACAAAAAGAGGAACAGTCTGGTTCACACGAGACAAGCCTTTCAGTCTGCCGCCTGGTGGAGTTGGAATGCCAACAACTTTGGCATTCCAAAGTTTCCTAGAAGTGTCCCTGATCGAGCTGTTCTCATAGACCGTCCAGAGGATGGTTGGTTTCCTGAAGAGCTTCTGGTGATGCCTGTTGTTGAAAAGACAAATACTGTCCATTGTCGTCGCATCACAGTCACTCGGAGAAATGTATCCAGTCATCCTGTGACATTGAAACGTGGCATGGCAATCGCTCACCTGTTTCCAGTGGATGTGATGAATACAGTCCCTGAAAAGGATCGGCCTAAGCCGCCTACATTGCAACTGTCCCCCTCCTCTTTCAACTTTGGCGATTCTCCTGTGTCTCCTGAGTGGAGGGAGAGACTGTGTCAATAGATGATGGAGAGAAAAGAGGTTTTCTCCTGCAGTGAGTTTGATGTTGGGTGTGCAAAGAGTACACAACACAGCATTCGAGTGACTGATGAAAAACCATTCAGAGAGCGTTCTAGACGACTACCTCCAGGTGACTTGGAAGATGTGAGGAAACATCTTCATGATCTTAAAGAGGCTGGAATAATTTCAGAATCCAGAAGCCCCTATGCTTCCCAAATTGTCGTGGTTCGAAAGAAAAATGGAACCATACGCATGTGTGTGGACTACAGGATGTTAAACAAGAGAACGATCCCTGACCAATACACTGTGCCTCGTGTGGAAGATGCTCTCTCTTGCCTGAATGGTAGCCAATGGTTCAGCGTGCTTGACCTTAGAAGCGGCTATTACCAGATCCCGCTAAGTGCTGCTGACAAAGAAAAGACGGCATTCATTTGCCCAGCAGGATTCTATCAATTTGAGCGGATGCCACAGGGAATTTGTGGAGCACCTGCCACATTTCAACGAGTCATGGAAAGGACTGTTGGGGATATGAATCTACTGGAAGTGCTTAGTGTACCTTGACGATGTACTCGTTTTTGGGAGAACATTGGAGGAACATGAACAGCGCCTCTTTAAAGTGCTTGACAGATTAAAGGAGGAAGGACTAAAGTTGTCGTTGGATAAGTGTCAGTTCTGCTGCCCCTCTGTAACATACCTTGGTCATGTTGTGTCTAGAGATGGCATTGCCACAGACCCTTCAAAGATTGAAGCTGTGAGATCCTGGCCACGACCGGAGAATGTTACTGCTCTTCGCTCTTTCCTTGGCTTCTGCGGATATTACAGGCGGTTTGTGAAATACTTTTCCAGAGTATGTTATCCCCTCAACCAGTTGCTGCAGGGCTGTATTGTGGCTGGAAGAACAGAAAAAAAGAATATCAAAGAAGAATGGAAACATAAAACTAACAAAGAAACCAAAGAATGGTACCACCCCAAAGAGCCGTTAGGGCCTAGGTGGGATGAAGACTGTGAGAAAGCTTTCGAGACTTTAAAGAGAAGTCTTACAGAAGCACCGGTTCTGGCAATCGCCAACCCCAAACTACCTTATGTCCTACATGTGGATGCAAGCAGAGAAGGCTTGGGGGGTGTCCTCTATCAGTATGAAGGACAGGGTTTGCGCCCTGTTGCTTTTGTCAGCAGAAGCCTCTCTCCAGCAGAAAAGAATTATCCCACACACAAACTGGAATTTCTGGCTTTGAAATGGGCTGTCACCAACAAGCTGCATGATTACCTATATGGAGTCAAGTTTGAAGTCCACACGGACAACAACCCATTAACATACGTCCTGACCACAGCTAAGCTGGATGCAGCTGGGCATCGATGGTTGGCGGAGCTGTCCAACTATGATTTCAACCTGAAATATCGCCCAGGAAAGCAAAACATTAATGCGGATCGCATCAATGTTTTGCATTGTCACGGCGTCCTCATGTAAACAACAATGCTTCTCAGGAGGAGGAAACAACCATGCATGCTGCCACCATCAAAGCTGTCTGTCATATGTCGGAAATCAGACCACTCCGCTACCGCCACTGCAGAGCTGTTGATCTCACTGGCTCATCCAAACATGCTGTACCCAGAGCCTATTGCAGCGTGTCTTTCCTGAGCTCTCAGCAGCTGCCCAAAGTAACTTCAGGCGACATCTCCCATGCTCAGCAGAAAGACCCATGTATTGGGGAACTGTGGCATGCTGTTAGTCAGAACAGTGCTGACTGTGCCAACAAAGGGAATCATCCTGATGTGTCATTGTTGCTAAAAGAATGGGAAAAGCTCCACATCAAAGACTCTGTATTGTATCTAATAAGTAAGCCACCAAATAGACCATGTCGCCAGCAACTGTTACTCCCACAAGAGTTTAGAGAAGATGTGCTCCAGTCCTTGCACGATCAATCGGGCCACCTCGGCTTTGACAAGACCTATGGGTTGACAAGGGAGAGGTTTTATTGGCCTCGTATGGAAGTACAGGTTGAAAAGTACTGCAAAAATTGTCCACGGTGTATTCAGCGGAAGACACTGCCGAAGAGAGCTGCTGAGTTGGCACACCTAAACAGGGACGGACCGATGGACCTCGTCTGTATGGATTTTCTTTCCATCGAGCCTGACTCCAGAAACATCTGCAATGTGCTTGTAGTTACAGATCACTACACGCGATACGCCCAAGCTTTTGCAACTAAGGATCAAAAGGCATCGACTGTTGCTAAGGTTCTGTGGGAACAGTATTTTGTCCATTATGGTCTACCAAGGAGAGTACACTCGGATCAGGGCAGGGATTTCGAGAGTCGCCTCATCCATGAACTGTTGAGTATGCTAGGCATAAAGAAATCTAGAACTACACCCTACCACCCTCAGGGCAACCCACAGCCTGAACGGTTCAATAGAACTCTTCTTGACATGCTTGGAACCCTTGAAACAAAAGACAAATGCAAATGGAGTAAACACCTCAGCCACCTTGTGCACGCCTATAATTGCACACGGAATGAGTCAACAGGATATTCTCCATACTTTCTGATGTTTGGACGAGAAGCCAGGCTGCCAGTAGACGTGACCTTTGGTGTCTCCAGTGATGTTACGTCCACCAAATCCTACTTGAGGTATGTCAAAAATATGAAACATGAGCTCCAGGCTGCCTATCAGTTGGCTGAGAGTATGGCAGAGAAGAAAAATGGGGGAAACAAGCAACGCTATGATCAGAGAGTTCGTTTCTGTCCATTAGACCCTGGGGACAGGGTCTTGATTCGAAACCTTGGGTTACAAGGAAAACACAAGCTTGCTGACCGGTGGAAAGATACGCCTTATGTTGTGGAGAGTCAGTGGCCAGGGTTGCCTGTGTTCAAACTGAAACCAGAAAGTGGACATGGCCCTGAGAAGGTACTGCATCGCAATCACATTCTGCCGATTGGACAGGATGTGCAGCTTCGGTCTGAAGTGAACCAAGAGAAACCTAAACCTAAAAGGAGAGCCAGTGAACGCCTCAAAGCAAAGATGACTGAGAACTGTGATCTCTCTTACCTATCGGCCCCTAAGCAGGATGTAAACATTGAGTCTGCATCTGACTCAGAAGAGGACGAAATGGGTGTATGGTATGACTATTACCCACAGCGAGAGTCACAGGAGACGGAACTCCGGACCAAACAACACTCTGAGCCTTTCAGTCTGGATTTGGATCTAGCTCTCCTCACAAGTACCTCAGGAATGGAGGGGGTCACAGCTGATGAGCCTGGGACAGTGGATGAGAATGAACGTTCAGTACCAGAAGAGACAGTTGAAAGGATTGCTGAAGCTGAGAGAGACACTGACACACAGATGATACATGAGACTGATCATCAGGACGGTGTCATAGAACCCTCCGAAAAGACAATACGACCCCAGAGACAAAAAAGGGTTCCAACCAGACTGACCTATGACTTGCTAGGGAATCCAACTTCAGTAGCAGTTGGTTCATATAGTGCTACCTTAGCTGAGGTTGATGACAAGACCGTTTGTCTATCCTTATCTCCTATTAAAAGGTACATAAGCACTTTTTACAAGTGGATTGGTTAAGGGGAAGGTGTAGTGTATAACTTGTTGATGCTGACCCTGTCATTTATGTATACATGTCATGAGGACATGACCGTTTTTGGTGGGGGAAGAAAGTGTTAAATATATTGTTCTATTGTTTTTATGTAAAAGAAAAATGTGGGCTGGTTCAGTTGTCCCTGGTTTTTGATAACTTTTCTTTGCTTCTGTATTGGGTGCGGTCATGTGTCAATTTTGTGACTAGCCAATCAGTGCCAATCAGAGTTGGTAAGATGTTTTTTTATTTGGAGGGGGCGTAAATGAGAATAACAAGAGAAGACAGATCGATATCGACAGGAGAAAGAGAGACGCTGAGAGTTGGGAGCGAGTTCGTTTTTTTTCTATTGGATTGCCTTTGCAAACGGGGGATTTTGTATCGTGGTGTGGCTCTGCTGAAGTGGGGGAGTGAACTGTGGTCGAGAGTGGTTTCACTGGGTAACGCTGGGTTTTGCTGAGGTGGAGCTAGCGGCGTGGCTGCAGGAGCTAGCGGCTTGGCTGCAGGTGGACTGTTGCTAACTTCCCGCTGAGGGTAGACGAGACTGCTAGCTAACGGCTTTCTGGGTTGCTGAGGAACAGTGAGTAACGATAATCTCTCTACAGAGCTCCAACAAGCGCGCCAACGTTGTGGTACCACACAGAGTAACAATAGAAAACCCCGGGTATATTTTGTTTATTTCTCTGTCATAATACAATTGAAAAGTCTCTGTCTCTGTAATAAACCTGTTATAATGTGTTCAGTGGTGGTGATGTTAATGTGTTTCATGTATCAAATAACCGTATAGCTATATAATAAGCTAATCAGGCCTCTCTGCACCCTAGGCAGTCATATGCCCGAATTGTGGCTACTGTAAATAAATATTATTTGTATATTTTAGTAACCTTCACCAATTCCTCTCCCATGCTGCAGATCTATTAGGGCGATTAGAATTGAGTGAGAGGGCTACATGTGATATACCACCAACGCACATTATTCCATCTGTATTTTTTTAACTTTCCTGACGCGCTGAAAAAAATGCATTTGTGAATCTAAGCGCGTCAGGAAAGTTCCAAAAATCCACACACACAAATGCAGGGATTTGTAACTCGTGTTCTCCGATTTGTAACTTGTGTTCTCCGATTTGTAACTCATGTTCTCCGATTTGTAATTGTGTTCTCCGATTTGTAACTCGTGTTCTCCGATTTGTAACTCGTGTTCGTCAGGTTGCAAACAAATGTAATGGGGTCATTTATTTGTGAATCGCGTTACATTTGTGAATCACGAAATACATTTGTGAATCGTGTTACATTTATTTGTGAATCAAATCAAATTTCAAATCAAATGTATTTGTATAGCCCTTTTTACACGCAAGCATGTCACAGAGGGCTTCACATACGCCCCTAGAACTGCCCCTCAACCAACCTAAACCCTCAAGGAAGACAAGGAAAAACTCCCAGAAAAACTCTCAGCAGGAGAAAAAATGGAAGAAACCTTGGGAGGAGCAATTCAGAGAGGGATCCCCTCCTCCAGAGACGGTTGGTGAGAGAGAGGAGCAGAACACAGGCTTAACATAGTCATACAGTGTCAATGGGTTTTTAAACACAAAAATCCATTGTTCAATCTTTATAGATGTAGGACAGGACCGGGAGACTCGCGACCAGGTCCAGCGTTGGCCGACCGACGACCAGGCAGGTGCTGACAGCTCAAACCCCATGAATCATGAAATACATTTGTGAATCGTGTTACGTTTGTTTGTTTGAATTATGAAACTAATCTAACTCCATAAAAGAATAGTAGGCTAACGTTACGTTTTGAGTGGATAGCGAGCGCGAGACGCCGAAATGGATGCCAATAAGATTCTGAATGGAAAGGTTACTTTTAAAAAGTTGCCAAATGGTTCCATTGACAAGACCAAATTGATCTGTGTGTTTTGTCGTTGTGAACTGAGCTATCATCGCAGCACGTCCAGTCTCAAATACCACTTGATGGCCAAGCACACAGCTGATGCAAATTCTCCGCCCCCTCGTCAAAGCCAGGCAATGCAATGTTGTTTTCAATAAAATAAAAAAACATTTGCACTAACTATGCAATCCAATCCACTTTTCCATGTTGATAAGAGCATTAAAATGAGAAAAAATAATGGGACAAAAAGAAATCAAGGGACATTTAGAATAGATAAAATTAATTATTAATTTAATTAATCGCGATTAATCGCGAGTTAACTGTGACATTAATGCGATTAATCGCGATTAAATATTTTAATCGTTTGACAGCACTAATAATTATGTATGTAATAATGTGCGCTGCATTGTCCCTGACAAATAAACTAATAAATAAAATAAAAAAAATAAACATCCCAGCTTTGTGTCCCTGAGTTAAAGCCCTCAGAGCATTTACAGCGTCTGCTATTTTCTGCCAGCTTGGCAGCAGCGACTTTGTTGATTTTTGTCTGTATTATGTCTGTATTCCTGATATGTTTGTATTACAATATTTCACGCAGGAGGAGTAGACAAAGTTTGGAAGATTATTGTCGGCTCGGTTCGTAGTACATGGTTTCTGCTGATGCAGTGTGTTATGATTACACCCTCACCCACCAGGAGTTGATACTATGACAAACCCAGTAATGATAACATATCATGTATGTGGATGTCAGGGGTTTTCTACATGTATGTATCATGTTGTATTTAACATATCAGCCTGATATTGGTGTGAGATTTAGTAGAGCAGTTCATTTGATAACCTAATAATGGTCATGTACAGTATGTACTCTGTAGTGTCAAGAATGGTCTATGGACATATATTATCATGATAAGACAGATCATGATCAGTAATGCAGAATACTGTAAGTACTATATTGAGTATTACTACATGATCTAATACTCGCTGTATGTGACAATGTCCTGAATCTACTCCCAGACTCTGAAGGTCAGGTTTCCCAGGTGTTTGGCCATGTCTATCAGCGCTCCTGAGACCAGCTGTGGATCCGGCAGAGTGGACTGGGCTCTGGAAGAACATTCTTGTGTCAGGGCTGTAGTGGGGTTGGGTTCACAACCACAGTGAAGAGAGAGACAGGAGGCAAGTCAGTTACCTTTTCACTGTGTCCTTGTAGTTCTGTGGAGATACAGAAGATGAAGTTAGACACTCATAAACACACCCAGCACCCAGCCAGCCATTCCCTATGAATTTAGAGAGATCAGTCCTGACCTGCAGGAAGGAGATGTCTTTAGCTCACAGCTCCTCCTCTATGGCTCTGATTGTGTCTGAAAATGTTGATATCTCTCTGTTCAGCTCCTCAATCTTCTCTCATCTGACTCTTCTGCTCCTCTTCCTCCCTCAGTGTAGATATTCTGGCCTCCTCTTCCTGTTGTAGAAACTGGCAAAGCTTCTGAAACTTCTCCTTAATCTACATTTAGTCATTTTAGCAGACGCTCTTATCCAGAGCGACTTACAGAAAGTACAGGGACATTCTCCCCGAGGCAAGTATGGTGAAGTGCCTTGCCCAAGGACACAACGTCATTTGGCACTTGGCACGGCCGGGAATCGAACCAACAACCTTCTGATTAATAGCCCGACTCCCTAACCGCTCAGCCATCTGACCCCCCTAATCTGCCTCTGTGTGCTGGGTCTGGATCTGGAGACATGGAGGTTCATAAAGGGGTTGAGGTGACCAGAGTTTTCAATGTCTAAACAGTGATATATTATCACCCAACATATTTACCTTAATGTGTTCTGCTGTTTGATCACAGGTTTGTTTAACTGCATTAAAGACCTCCAGCTTCGCCTGTAAGGACTTCAGAGCAGGCTGGAGTTCCTCCTGGAATTAAACAAAACATGTTTGAAGGAAAAGTTGTTTATCCTCTCATTTGACAAGTTGTCCAGAGATTGTGGAATGTGATACTTCACATAGGCCTACTGTATATAGTATTCTGATACTCGCACACAATGAGGGGTTGCTCGTTTAATTTGGGAAAGTGTAGGCCACCCGCTTCACATCCCCGAACAGTAGGTGGCGGTGATGCACCTCATAAACGTTGGTTGTTGCAATCTTCCAAAATGCGAAGGAAGCAACTGTAATTTCCTTTTTCTCTTGAAGACGACAGGCCGCCGAATTTACTTACGCAACCTTGATCATTTTATGTATTTATTGTTTATTTCGGGCGCAATGGCCCATACCCGAATACATTACATACAAGAAACATAAATCTACTTAACTAAAACGACGTTCTGTTCTGTATAAACGGTAGTCTAACCACATTAGAGCTAATATATTCTCTACTAATAAAACTAGAACTACCTCAACAGTTTGCTATTGGTGCCTCATAGCCAAAACCTCCGTAGAAAATTGTTACTGTTGGACGAGGCATTACCGTGCAACTTTGCTAAATTCGCTAGCAAGCAAACCTTGACGTTTTCTCGGTTATAATATTAATTACAATACTGGAAGATACACAGGCTTAATCATGGATCAGACAAGCGTAACTGCACAAGGACCAAAGGTGAGTAGAGCTGTTTGTTTTCATGTCGTACTGTACAGTATATTATAGACTAAGTTGGCTACTACTAGCTATAAAAACCTGGAAGGTTGTGTGTGAAACAGACACACATTGGTCAGAAGCCATAAAAGGCTTAGCTTTTTTGGGACACGGCTGTCGTCGGCTGGCTAGTTGACCATAGCATGCTAGATTGTATTTAGCTGGTTAGCAAGCCAGATCTGAGAACACAAATTATTCTCAACAGTCTACGGTGTAGCTAACAAGCCCCACACAGTTAACAAATTAGCTAGCTACTGTAGTCACGTTAGCTACCAACTTGCTAGTGTCCGTATACAGCAATAAAGCGCAAGACAAGTTAATTGGGAACATGTCTGGACTTGTCTGAGGCGGAACATTAGGTCGTCTCCGTGGCGTCACTGGGCACTGCAGTCCAGTACCACCGTGTTCGTTAAATGTAAGGATGGTAAGATTAAGTAGTTTAGGGTAGGCTTGGTTAAATTATAAAAATCTAGTACATAGTCGATGCCTTCCTCTTAACATGCTTATCAACGAATATGACTCATTGACTCACATTAACCTATATTGTGGACGTCATTGTCATGAATCTTAATGGTATGATGTGATTGGTCCCAAGAGCCCATGGGGACCTGCCCCCTCCGTGGTTTCTGCATGCTTATTGACTGATGTTATGAGTGAGCAGCTGGCTAAGCAACTACAAGATGAGAACAGTGGCTTTCCAGGGTTCCCTGAGTAAGTGATCCCATTGTAAATACGCACACATACAGTTCCTGTCCATGAACCAGGTTGGATATCTCCTCAGTGGTCTCACCTAGGCACCTCCCCTCCCCAGGGCCGATGAGGTCCTGCTCCCAGCCGACCACCTGGACACAGACAGTGACCTGATGCTTGCTCAAATGCTGCAGATGCAGTTTGACAGGGAGTTTGACACCCAACTTCGCATAGAAGAGAAGAAGTTCAACGGGGACAGCAAGGGTGAGTGGGGAGCTTAGCTTGCTGGGATGGGCTGGGTTAACCCTGCGGCTCTGTGTGATCCTCTGTGTGTTTGTGTGTGTGGGTACAGTGTCCATTTCATTTGAGAACTACCGTAAGGTGCATCCCTACGAAGACAGCAACAGCTCAGAAGATGAGGTGGACTGGCAGGACACCCGCCACGACCCCTACAAAGCTGGTGAACTATTGTCTCTCTCTCTTTCTGTTTCTCTCGCTCCCCCTCTATCTCTCTCTCCCCCTCTCTCACTGTCTCTCCCTCTCTCTCTGTCTGTCTCTCTCACACACACACACACGCGCACACACACCATCATACACACACACTAAGGTGTTACTTCTCTCCCAGACAAGCCCCAGAGCGCTCCGAAGAAGGGCTTCAGTGGGAAGGGGAAGAACATCACCACCAAGCATGACGAGGTGCTGTGTGGCAGGAAGAACACATCTCGCATGGACAACGTGAGCCTCCATTACAGTGTTTCCTTTAGGATTTTTTTTGCAGTGGGGGCAGGTCTGTCCGAACAACAACCCACCCCCCTCAGCCGAAACGAAGTTCACTATATTTCGGAGCAGGTTAATGTAATAGTCTACTGTCTAATAGCTAATGTAATATTGCACATATTTTTGTGCTATTTCCCCTAAAGCAATAAGATTAGGCTACTTAAAGAGACCCCTTCCACTCATAAAGTATGTTCTAAATGGCATAAATGCTGCCAATTAATAATTGACGTAACAACTTATTGAAAATGGTCAGTAGCCTAGCCTATCGATTAAGGTAGGCCACTCTAAAGCACGTGTACACTGTCTGCTTAATTTGATCTTGACATATAGGCCAAGCATTCTGTAGCAATTAATAACAATAAACCCACTATTAATTACATTATCTTAATGCAGTGTAACTACTTCAGCATAATAATGCACCTAAAATACAAACGTGAGCCAGGGCATTCAGCAATTGCTATCGAATCAACAGCCATGCATAGCTAGCAGGTGAAGAATACAAACAACGAAAATCACCAGTTAACTTAATTTAAATTAGCAAGAATTATAGACTAATTACAATAACAGGCTTAAATGAACTGACAACATAAGTTATACGCTCTCAAGGATGCACAGTGGCGTGCGTGCGTGCCCGCTCCCTATGTGAAGCGCGTGTCCGTGCTATTCTCCAACATGCACTCTAAAAATCACTGCTGATAAATGGCCTTTTGTACAGCCCTATTTCTGATACCGTGGTGGCAGAAATTTAACCGTGGCAACATAGAGGAAACACTGCATTACTCTGTCGCTGTCCTGTATGTTCCTCCTGGTCATCTCTAATGTTCCTCCTGCCCTGTGTGTGTGGGTGTGTGTTCATCTCTAATGTTCCTCCTGCCGTGTGTGTGTGTGTTTCAGTTTGCTCCAGAGGTTCATGTGGGGGATGGTCTGGGCATGGATCTGAAGCTGTCCAACCAGGTGTACAATGCCCTGAAGCAGCACTGCTACAGCGAGCAGAGACGCAGCGCACGCCTGCACGAGAAGAAGGAGCACTCCACCGCCGTAAGTACACATACATATACACACATAGATATAAACACACATGTACACCCAGTGTGCTGAGGCTCTGGAATGCCCCCCCCCCCCCCCCCCCAGGAGCAGGCGGTGGACCCCAGGACTCGTCTGCTGATGTACAAGATGGTGAACGCTGGCCTGCTGGAGAACATCAATGGCTGCATAAGCACTGGGAAGGAGTCTGTGGTGTTCCACGCTGATGGAGGGAGGTGAGAGAGGGAGGGATGGATGGAGAGAGGGACTTTGACTTAGGGCTGGGCGATAAATCGATTAAAAAAAATATTGAGGTAATGAATTCCCTCAATAAAGATATCGTAACATTAATTAATTTTCAATAATATCAATAATGTCGATAGAGAATAATTAGGAACAGCAGTCCATTTAATTTCTGTGATGCAGCAGGAAGTTGCAGAGAAATGGTAGCCTACGTTCACTAAAATATACTGAGCACCTAGAGTGGAGTAGCTAATGTTAACTGCGGAAAATGAGTCTTATTGCCGAAAACAGTGGCAGCGATAGCCATGGCTAGGGAGCAACTTCCAATGAAGAAATTATTGATAAAAAGGGTTCGTCTTCAGTTATTGGGTGTGCTCAAGCCTTCGGCGAGAGCACAACCTTTGGTCTCTCACATATATATTTTTATTATTATTATTTCTTTTTGCCCCCCTAAATCTTCGTCAATATTTGGCCTACATAGACAACCTAGGTGTCAAAAGTTTCGTCTTGGTAGCGATTGAGTTGCTTGTATTTGTATCTACGTTCCGTTGCATGGTTTAGGCTCAAGTTAAGTTTTTGTGGCGAAAAGTGAAGCTAACGGTGGCTAATTTGCTAGCCACAGTCACTGACGTTACTAACGTCACTACGTCACTAACGTCACGAAAACACGCATGACTACCTGTAGCAGAACATTCGTTTCGCATCTGTTAACTTGGGGGATAGCTAGGCTAACTATAGCTTTACTGCAAGGCAGCTGCAGAAACGCCACAAGCAAAGAGGCCAGGGTGATAACTATTTACTCATTTTACTTTGTGATGTGAAACACAATTGTGAAATATTACAATATTAGCTGATATTATTAAGGAAGTAGGCCCACATCTACTTTCGGAAACGGTAGTCTACTATTTCACTGAAGCATTAGCATGACATTAGCCTCTGTTGCCCGGGCAACACATACTACAGTGGTCTATGATGCATCTGTTTTCAATCGTTAAAATAAACATTCCTCACAAATACATTTTCGTTGTAGGATTTATTATGACATTTCATTACAAGTAAACAATTTGTTGGTGAAATTATCATTACCTGTGGTTTCAAACCAGTGTTGCTCACTGCAACGCTGTAGCCTACGCGAGACACAGTACACAGCTGTTTAGGAAATCAAACGGCAACAGAACATGTTCGGCACTCCCCTTACTTAAATCTAAAGTCTTTCAATAGGTGAAACTATCTGACTACTTACCTGAACTTCATTGCCACAGCCTAAACTTTGTCAATCTGTTCATGAAAATAATTAATTTCAGCCTACACCGTACAACGGAACGTTAAATCGAATTCAACCAACGCAATCGCTACCAAGACGAACACAGCATTAGTAGTCTAGTCCATAGATATATATAAACACTAGATGTCTTACGGCGGAGTCTAGAACGTCCGCACATGGCGGCCATCTTGCTACAGGCAACTCGCTGTTTGTTATCAACGTCAGAGATGTCGGTATGCCACTGCATACTTATGAATAATTATGTTTTTTTTAAAACAGAATAGAAGTATGCAGTGGCATAACAACATCTCTGACGTTGATAACAAACCAAACCGTTTCAAAATCGGTTGAAAATTGAGCAAGTTATGGTCATTTAAAAAGTAAATGTAGCATCAACACAATGTTATGGGTGAGCGAGTTGCCTGTAGCAAGATGGCCGCCATATGCGGACGTTCGACTCCGTTGTCCGGCAACGCGGACGAGACATCTAGTGTTTATATATATCTATGGTCTAGTCCACTAAATACATGTCAAGCTTATTTACGTTTTTGGGGGCATATTTTCAGTTAGCAGATGGTACTGTTTGAATCGCGATTCCATCTTCTACGGCCGGTAACGTCGTAGAATAATCTTCAAAGGGGGTTCTTTATTAATGAATGAATGCAATATGAGTAGGCTAAAAATATCACGAGAAGGGAAAAACTTAAAAGGACGTTTAAGTCATAGAGATTAGGTGAATGTTTACACCGGTCTGACAAATGTATTCGTTTTGATTCAACTATGAGGCTGCCTCTTGCAGGGGCTACACTTCACTCGTATTTAGAATTGTAAATGAGCAGCAAAAAAAAAAATGCTTTTAAATCTGTGTAATCTTTATAAATAATAAGTATGCATTTTTATATAAAATATACAGAAATATCAGTTGTAAAAATGTCATTAAAAAACGGACCCCCCTGTGCAACCGACGCAAGCAAGCACACCCTACAATTTCCCCAGAAATTGTACCCTCTCTAGTTTGGAAGTGGTTTGGCTTTTTGAAATCCGACAAAGAGCAGAGCAATGTTCGATGCAAATTGTGTAGTAAACAAACAGGTGGCTACCAAGTCTGGTAATACGACAAACTGCAAATGTGACCATATTTGCTTTCTTATATACTACAACAATGTGTGGGAAAATCCCAAATCAAACATGACGAATCTGGAGCAGACGCCATGTTGTCAACATCTCCAAGGCAACCACTTTCTAGGTCCGTAAATCGTTTGCGGACCTCTGGAGAGGTCTGCCAACGGTTTTGTGGACTTCCTAGAACATTCCTAGACCAATAAGAACAGCGTATTGGTCTAATTATAATACTAAAATCACTCGTTGGAACATGCAGAAAGTGTGAGTTTGCGCCAAGGTATTGATAAAAAGCAAGGTTTTAAAAAGCTTAAGTTACTTGATCCCAGGTACGTGCTCCCTGGCCGCAAACATTTCTCTCACACCGCGCTGCCCAAACTTTGTGTAGGGAAAAAGTTGAGGAAGAGCCTTATTTTGCTACTACTACGGATCTGTGGTCTATGGTCTTAATTATCATTATCGAATGGAAATATAAATATCGATATCGATAATTTTTTACCCACATCGCCCAGCCCTACTTTGACTTTAAAATAATTACTTTATTGGGCGGTCAAAACTGCCAGCTATCCATCAGTTTCAACACAACAACCATTTTTGATCCTCATATTGAAAATCAGTTTCTCTCTGTCTCTATCACCCACAGTCTGGAAGACAGCCCCGTCCCATCGGAGTGTGTGTTGAAGGTGTTTAAGACGACACTGAATGAGTTCAGGAACAGAGACAAGTATATCAAGGATGACTACCGCTTTAAGGACCGCTTCAGCAAGCTCAACCCTCGCAAGATTATCCGTCTCTGGGCAGAGAAGGAGATGCACAACCTGGCTAGGTGACTGGTTGACAGACCTCCTCATCTATCCTCCCCCTCCTCTCTTTTATCCTCTTCCTCCTCTATCCTTCTCCTCTTCATCTATCCCTTGCCCTCCACAGAATGAAGAAAGCAGAGATCCCGTGTCCTGACGTGGTGGTGCTGAAGAAGCACATCCTGGTGATGTCCTTTATAGGGAAGGACCACGTCCCTGCCCCCAAGCTGAAGGAGGCCCATCTGGGCCCCGACGACCTGGCCAGGGCCTACCTCCAGGTCCTGCATGTGAGTGGCCTCACCCTCACTCGAGCCTCCCTTTGAACAGTCTTGTGTACAGTGCTGGTTGTGTGTCCCCAGATGATGCAGAAATTGTACCAGCAGTGTAACCTGGTCCATGCTGACCTCAGTGAATACAACATGCTGTGGCACGATGGCAAGGTGAGTTCTACTCTGGATGGAAACTACTCTTCACTGAACTGGTGTGTGTGTGAGATATCTACTGTCCTGACTGAAGCAGTGTGTGTGAGAGATCTCTAGTGTCCTGACTATAGCGGTGTTTCTGTGTTTCAGGTGTGGCTGATAGACGTGAGTCAGTCCGTCGAGCCCACCCATCCTCATGGTCTGGAGTTCCTCTTCAGGGACTGCAGGAACGTGGCTACGGTACGACACACACACACACACACACAGAGATCACACAGTACACGGTTATCCACATTCTCAGCTAGCCCAGCTGTCCAGCTGCTAGTGTCATCCCAGGGTGTGTTTGTTTTGTCTCTGCTCCCCAGTTCTTCCAGAAGGGTGGGGTCTGCGAGGCCATGAACGTGTATGAGCTGTTCAATGCCGTGACCGGGCTGAACATCACCGGGGACAACGAGGCTGACTTCCTGGCCCAGGTATGTAGGAGAGACAGGAAGCTGTGAGCCAGCCGTGCGCTCCATGCTCAGGGTGTCTCTAAAACGCTGTCTGTCTGTCTGCTCAGATTGAGGCTCTGGAGAAGAGGAACGAGGACCACGTCCAGAGGAGGGGCAAGAAGAGCTTCTCCCCCAGCGAGGAGGCAGACCCCCCTTTCCTGCCCCAGGAAGATGACTAGCGAACGTTCCCCCTCTTCACCATGATGGCGGCTTCTTCATGGACCCTGAGGGGAACTGCTGACTGGAGGGAGCAGAGGCTGGAGGAGCTGGCGGCAAGCCAATCCTGGGGTCTCGCTACATCAGGAGGGGAGGAGAGTGGGAGGTCGAGGTTAAAAGGTTATCCGATCTGAACCATCCCTGATAAAGGGGATACTCCTCTTTGGAAACCTGACCCTAACTCTCTTCTGCACCTCTATAAGAAACCTCCATCCATCCTTTTATCCATCTTCACTCATGGCTGTGTGGAGAACGCTAGTGGGGAGTGACTGAATTATGGATTAGGAAGGCATCAATATTAAACTGCTTTTCATATGAGTGATTCAATAAACCAGCATTTATGACGTGATTAGAAACCGATCTCTGGTTGGTACAGAGCTCAGTGGTAGTGCGAGGATAGGAACAGGAGTGAGTTTGATGCATTCTCACAACACCAACGTGCTCCCAGTGTTACCTAGTGCTGAGCTTGTTAGTGAAGGCAGGGTGTTCTACATGGAGACTGGTTCTGTATGAGAAGCGTGGCTTATTGGAGTGCTGCTCGTTGTAACTGCAACAGCATGATGATTAATACAATTGGGTGGAAATAAATGTTTTGGTTTGTATTGTTTGGAATGACTCACTACTATCACACTTGTGTAATTTATCTAACTTTATTTGCTGTCTTGACTTTTTAAAACACAAATAAACTTTTAGCATCAGATTCTGTTGGGTTTCAGTGCTGCCTTTCTGAACTTTGAAAATGTATAAACACTTGAATAAAGATACAGGACAGTATTTTTAAGGTGTTATTGTCTCAGTGGAACTGTATCATGCAGCCAGTGTGGGCATTGTAAATTACATGCCTGAACATTCGTTTTACAAACGTCACATCAACACATATAAGATCATTTATCTGCAGATTTACATTTTTTGTCCCATCCATGAACTAAATGAACGCAGTCTTACAAAACGAATCCTTACGCTGTAGGGTGGAGGTACAAACCTGGCAACCCTGCTTTTTAAGCCTACTGTCACGTGATTGTGTTCCGGAAGTAGCCTGTACAGAAATTGTTTACCAAAGTCTAGAAGTCTTCAATCCTCCAGCCGTATCCAACCTGCACTATGAGCGAGGGACATTACCTAGAACTATGTGAGAACCCGGTCCAATTTGAAAATGCCTCCAGCGTCAATAATGTGTTCTTTGATGAAGCTAATAAACAGGTAACAAGCGGTTTTCCATTCCTACTGACAGCTGAAGTTATCCAGCAATGGAGCTCTAAGTAGCAAGACCTCAGTCTGAGACAAGAACGCTAGCAAACAGATGTGCTGTTTTGTGTACATTCGGTTTATGTTGGACTGCAGTAGAGTTGTTGGTAGAGAGCATCTATTCGCTTTAGAGAAATCACCTGCGCTTCAGACAGGTCACCTCGTCGTCTGACCTTGATCATTGAGGAAAGGCTCATGCCATGTTTACATATTTTTTAAATGTTCCTTGTATTGTTTGTGTTTTGTTTTTGTTCTAGGTGTTTGCAGTCCGGTCAGGCGGGGCTACAGGAGTGGTGGTCAAAGGACCAGATGATAAGAGCTCTGCAGCGTTCAGGTACCAATTCACCTTAACACATGAAAGCAGACGAAGAGTGTTAAGGCCTACTAATTATTGTGTCTAAGAATTCTGAGTGATTACTCATTATTGTCTTTCAGAATGGACGACAAAGGGGAGGTGAAATGCATCAAGTTTTCTATTGGGAATAAGATCCTTGCGGTCCAAAGAACACCTAAATCTGTGGTGAGTAAAATCTGCCTTTAATAACTGCACATAACAACTGCACACTCCACTGATGGCTCTATCCAGCTCACGTCCTTAGTGTGTAAACTTGTGTATACTTGTGTTACTTACTACAATTGTAACAACTCAGAGAAGATTCATTTTAGCTCAGGTTTGTATCATCTCCTAATCTGATCACACCACGTGTTTCCGCAGGATTTTATTAATTTTGTTCCAGATTTCCCCCATCTGGAGTTTTCTCAGGAATGCAAGGTAGGCAGGCTTCTCGATGGGTTCCATCCATCCTCACCGCTAACACAGCTAGCATGTCTGTGTCCATCCACATATCTAACATAGCTAGCATGTGTTATAGAGCATCTTTGATCTTCTCGTCCTGCCCAGACTAAGAACGCCAGTGTGCTGGGCTTCTGCTGGACCAACTGGAACGAGATCGTCTTCATCACAGACCAGGGGATAGAGTTCTACCAGGTGAGTTGTCTGTTCCAACTCTCTCTCTCTCTCTCTCTCTCTCTCTCTCTCTCTCTCTGTCTCTCCGTCATTAGGGGCCAAGCAGCAGCGAAGCTGCTGTGGCACCTATTGTTTTTGTTAGTTTTATTATTATTATTATGCATAGCGATTGGTGCGAAGTTTTGAAATTTGGCACACTGATTTGGAACGGTCTCCTGATTATTGTCACCAAGTTTCATGTTGATCCCTGAAGCACTATAGCGCCACCAAGGTGTCAAAGTTGGAGGTGTGTTTACGCCCATAACTTTTGAACCATGAGACCGTTTTTCTTAAGTGAGGTTTCATCGGGTTCCTTAGACGCAGACGATTCGACTGAATCCTATGGCGTCATTGTCGTCCCGAAGGTTTTTCCGTCATTTCTATTTTAAGAAATGGCAACTTTTTCGGACTCCTCCTAGGCTGTTGCTCCGATTTTCATGAAAATAGTAAGAGATCATCTTCAGACCATGCCGACAAAAAGTTATCAAAATGTTATCGATAAGTCAAACCGTTCACGAGTTACAGGCAAACAATTTTGACAAAGAGCATGCCATAGCGGACGTGAGGCCTTGTCTCTGCGACGGTTTACCGTATGGAGACGGAACTTTGGAAATGTCATCGCGAGCATGTCATCTAATCATCTTCCTACCACAATCACCTTGATATGTCAAAATATGACTGAATTACAGCTGTTTATACTTGGGTCAAATCTGACAAAGCTCGCCACGGGAGAAACGGCTTCATTCTTTTAATAAAGTAATTGAACACAGCATTTCCCAGCAGCGAGAATAGCTCACTGGGATAAGACAGGCACCTTTGAAACGTAAGGTTGTAGGATCGAATCCAGCCACAGTCATCAAGCTTGTCGTGATACCGGATTATCTGTTTAGCGAAGCCAGGTACACCACAGTAGCTGTCTAGCAGTATAATCATAATGGTAACGATAACATTTCATTGTCAGGGGATTTATATTTACATTTAGGAAACATTAAAAAATTATTAAAAGTTTTGCTGTGCTTCTTTAGCTACTGAATTTCCATATTGAATGCTGCTTGGCCCCTTCATTGCTGCTTGCAGCTATATTCTTTTACCTGTTATTCTCGCCCCTGAAAGGTGTTCCCAGACAAGCGCAGTGTGAAGCTGCTGAAGAGTCAGAGCATCAATGTGAACTGGTACATCTACTGTCCTGAGACGGCTGTGCTGCTGCTGTCCACGACCGTGCAGGGAAACGTCCTGCAGCCCTTTGCCTTCAAGGTACGGCACACACACCAGGACAGCCTCAACAGCTCTGATTCGGTTACCTGGCTTGTTTACCTGGCTGGTTTACTTGGCTTGTTTACCTGTCTTATTTAGTTGACTTGTTTACCTGTCCTCCAGAGTGGAACCATGTCTAAGATGAACAAGTTTGAGATTGAACTGCCGGTGGTGCCCAAGCCAGCCAAGCTGAGCCTGTCAGAGAGGGACATCGCCGTGGCAACCATGTATGTGTGTGTTTGTTTGTGCGCAGTGTGCGAATTATACAATGACAATCGGGGGGGTCAACTCCCCCCCCCCCCCCCCCCTCCGGGACGAAGTTCACCCCTGCCGCCGCCCCAACCAAGTAAACGGCACGACAATGGCACACACGAACGCACTACTAAAACTACAAACACTATTGTTTGTAGTCATTTCTTTCTGAAATAAAAAAATTGATCTTTACAAAATTACCAGAGGAACATATCTGACTGTTCATCACAAAATAAGGTTGTTGGAAATCTCTCCAGATTCTGACAAGCAATGAGACAGACAAATGAAGCTATCTTGCTTGATATAGAGCTAGCGATAGCTATCTTTTAAGTTGGTGGTTAACCATGTTTCTATCATTAACATTCTTGTGAATATTCTACAGCTAATTGCCATTACAAATACATTTGTGACAGATTTTTGGGGTATTAGATGGCAAACTTGCCTTTCTTGCACTTTCTCACAACGCAGAACGCACCGCTACACTGAGGTGATTCAACAAGCTTCTGTATTGCACACTGCCTGGTCACTCGCGCGCGGTGTTTCTTGAGTTTTATTGGGCACTGGTCACTCGCGCTGTGTTTATTGAGTGAATTTTGACTATGGCAGTCAGTGTAATAGTGTGTGATATTCCCTGCCATAAAGTCAACATTTCTGTGTATCGCCAACCTGTTATTGAATGAATATGGTAACTATATTGTGATATTTACGATTACAGTTAAGAACGATATATAAATGTATCGACCCCCCCCGACCTGTGGTTTTTACCTCTTTTGGGGGGGTCCGAGCCTTAATCGGGGGGGTCAGACCCCCCGAAACCCCCCCATAATTCGCACACTGTTTGTGGGTTGGGGAGGTGTATAGATGCATGTGTTGTTTGATGCAACTCACTTTTCTTGAATCTCTCTTGCTCGTCTCTCCTCTGTCCAGTTATGGCCAGCTGTATGTGATGTACTTGAAGCACCACTCCAGAACAGCAAACAGCCCCAGTGCTGAGGTTGTTCTCTACCACCTACCAAGGTAAATATGCTCACACAAGTCCCAGTCACACACACGTACGCACACATACAGACCTCTGTGTTCTGTGGGCTGCAGGGAGGGTTCCTGTAAGAAGACCAACGTGCTGAAGCTGAACACCACGGGGAAGTTTGCCCTGAACGTGGTTGACAACCTAGTGGTGGTTCATCACCAGAGCTCCCAGACCTCCAGTGTTTTCGACATAAAGATGAGGGAGGCTGACTGTCCTCCCAGCGTCCACCAGCCTGTCCTGCCAGCCCGGTCCATCCACCCCTACAGAATCCCCCTCACAGGTAGCATACACACCTGGGCCTGCAGGCCACGACTCAAGGTTCTATCATAATACAGTGTATTTTTCATCCTCCCCCTCCAGGGCCTGCTGCTGTGCCCACCCAGCCTCCTGTGCCATGTGAACTCTGTATCCTTTAGTGGAATCTTGACTCCATGTCAACATACTGTTTTTTAAAACCCCTGGTGAGAGTTCTGTTTGGTTCTTAGAACCTCTGGTAAAATGTTCTGTTCTAGCTAGTGAGCATTGTGCCATTTGAACCTTTACCACTGGCCTGTAGACTCCTCCTCCTGGAGTGTGTTCCAGCCTGACATCATCATCAGTGCCAGTGAAGGTCAGACCACCTGTGCTGCTGCAACCAGTCTCTAACTTTGAATACCTCATATCTAACCTTTTTAATATCTCATATCTAACCTTAAATACCTCATATCTAACCTTGAATACCTCATATCTAACCTTGAATACTTAATATCTGACCTTTTAATATCTCATATCTAGCCTTGAGTACCTCATATCTAACCTTGAATACCTCATATCTAACCTTTTAATAACTCATATCTAACCTTAAATACCTTGTATCTAACCTAAATACCTCATATCTAACTTTTAATATCTCATATCTGACCTTAAACAGTTGAATAAATAACCTTTACAGTTTTTTTGATTGCTTTGATGCATTGGTCAAAACTGAAGCCACATTTTCAAAACTCTTCACACAGTCAGCAAAACAGAAGTGTACGTGGATTAAACTTTAAATAATTTGTCATTGCTGTTACACAATATGCATTCAATGACAACATTCTCCAAAATCCATTAACTTTTTTCTCATTCCTACTCCACCACCTGCAAAATAGAATTGTATTTGGTAGGTAGGTATTTCAGAACCGTCAAAAACGTTAATACCTTTTATCAAACCTTTTTAATAGTATGTCTGTCGTCACCCCTACCCAGGCTACCTGTGGTACATACAGGTGAAGCTGCCCCCAGCAGTCAACCTCCTTCAGGACAAGGGCAAACTCATGGACTTCCTGCTCCGACGCCGAGACTGCAAGATGGTCATCCTGTCTGTCTGCTCTCAGAGTACGTACCTGTTTGTCTGTCTGCTCTCAGACTACAGACTTGTCTGTCTGCTCTCAGACTGCGTATCTATCGGTCTGTCAGGTTTAGCGGGTCAGCTTTAACGTTCCTTCTGTCTGTCCCTCAGTGCTTGTGGGGGGAGATAAGGGCAGTGTACAAGTGGTGGCCACAGTGTTCGATAAACTCAACCAAGTTTACAAAGAGTATCTGGAAGCAGAGCAGTCCTATACTGTGGTGAGTCCTATCTATTTACCTATGCTACCCTAGCTAACAGTGCACCTACTAGCTAACGCTGCTCTTGTTGTTGTTTGTCTAGGCAATGGAGTCCGGCCCTAGTCGAGGTAGTGCTGCTCACAAACGGCCAGTTCGGACCCAGGCAGTCATCGACCAATCAGACATGTACACCCATGTCCTCTCCTCCTTCACCGAGAGAAAGGTGACTGGAACACACATCATACATACCCACCACCACTAGGGGTGCAACACCGAACCGCAAAAATTGTTCAACACACAAACCACGGCCCCGTTTTTACATGTAAGCCACGGTTTTTCGGATCTACGAGAAAACCGAACCTAACAACCTTTGTCCTTTCCCATACCCTTTCCCGGAGAGTACCTGTCCAATGAACTGTCAGTATATCAATGACGAGTCACGTACTGGAAGGAACTGGAGAGAGGCAAATCATATGAAGCTAGGCAAGATAAGAATGTGTGGAGAATGGAGATGGCATGTGGATGCAAAAGGTTAGCGTTTGAGGATGTACCATTGTCTTTTAACTCACCTGTGTGGCAACATTTTGGATTTAGTGTTGACTACAATAGCGATGGAGCGAAATTAGTAGATAAAAAAGAGACCGTCTGTAAGCATTGCTTGACATGTGTAAAGTATGCTAACGGTAATACATCTAACATGATGGGGCATCTACGCCGGCATCACCCAAACATATCCCTTGCCGGAACGAGAAAAGAGTCAGATTAATGTGCTAAACAATAATGAACCGAAACTGAAACCGTGACCCATAAACCGCAATACAAACTGAACCGTGGGCTTGTTGAATTGTTGCATCCCTAACCACCACACACACCATACACACACACCACACCACCCCCACACACACACAAGGCTGACAGACTCCACACACTGCCCCTTGTGTTTCCACAGGGAGTGTGTCATAAGTTCATCATCGCAGTGCTGATGGAGTACATCCGCTCGCTCAACCACTTCCACATCACTGTACAGGTGAGCATGGCAGGCAACACAACATCTGTTCATCATTTACATCTTCTACTGGACTTTGAATGACTCATTTCTCCCTCTGCTTCTCCCCTTTACTCCCTTTATTTACCTGTCTCCCTCTCCTTCTCCCCCTGCTCCCTTCATTTACCCCTCTCTCCTTCTCCCCCCATCTCCCTTCATTTACCCCTTTGTCTCCTTCTCCCCTCATTTATTCCTCTCTCCCTCTCCCCCCTGCATCCTTATTTTACCCATCTGTCTCCCTCACCCCTCCCCCTGTTCTGAGCAGCACTACCTGTATGAGCTGGTGATCAAGACACTGGTCCAGCACAACCTGCTCTACATGCTGCACCAGCTGCTGCAGTACCACGTCCTCAGCGACTCCAAACCCCTGGTGAGGCCCTGTCATCTGAATCCCTCTCAGCTACACCTCAGCCATATTCAACTACAGTGAATCTGATTCAGTCAACCTGCTCTAAGTGAGATTCCAGCTCCTCTGAATGAGTACCAAAACAGATGGAGACTAGAGGAGCGTACCCTTGGTCAGTAACAACAGTGAAGTGAATCATGTCCCCCTCCCCAGGCCTGTCTGCTGCTGTCACTGGAGAGCACCTACCCCCCCGCTCACCAGCTGTCTCTGGACATGCTGAAGGTAGCATACACACATCACAGACGCACATATTTTAGATTAATTGACTTTAACATATAGCTAAATGTGTGTGTGTGTGTCCGTCCAGCGTCTGTCGACGGCTAACGATGAGATAGTGGAGGTTCTGCTCTCCAAGCAGCAGGTTCTGGGTGCGCTGAGGTTCATCCGAAGCGTTGGTGGCCATGACAACATATCTGCCAGGAAGTTTCTGGATGCGGCACGGCAGACGGATGACAGCATGCTCTTCTACACCATCTTCAGGTTCTTCGAACAGAGGAATCTTCGCCTGCGCGGCAGCCCCAACTTTAACCCAGGTCAGACCCAAATATCAGCCCCAACTTTAACCCTGGTCAGACCCAGCTGCACAGCCACAACTTTAACCCTGGTCAGACCCAGCTACACAGCTTCAACTTTAACCTTGGTCAGACTCAACTACACAGCCCCAACTTTAACCCTGGTCAGACCCAGCTACGCAGCCCCAACTTTAAATTGTCTGACTCACCCTGATCTGTGTTGTGATTGGTCCATAGGGGAACACTGTGAGGAACATGTCAGCTTCTTCAAGCAGATGTTTGGAGAGCAGGCATGAAGCCAGCCACCGCCTGACATGCATCACATGTACCAACACATAATGTCAGATGAAAAGGCTTAGTCACGCCCACTCTGACCCTGTCAGTAGGACCGTCTCATAATGACATCACTGTGACATCATCACTGTAGGATCTCTACTCTGTAAAGTATATGAAGAACAATTTTCACTAATATTAACTTAAGGTACTGTACATAATGTTCCAAACAATGTATGAAAAATGTTAAGTATAATAATATTACTATTGTGACTGTAACCAGCCCATGTGTAAATATGTGGAAACCCAATTACTTTTGTTGCCATATTGGTCAACTTGATCAAATGTATGAATTAGTATGAGAAAACAATGTGTGTGTGTGTGCACGCTTGCAATGGTGAGGCTGAATGAGAAACACATTTCTATGGACATAAAAGCAGAACCGTCCTGTAAACCTCTAAAAGAATGTGGATGATGTAGGTAATAAGTAATTATGAATAAAGATGGTGGATGTACATGTCCATATCTAAGGTGTGGCTTTATTTTACAGCCTTTTATCACATTTAGCATCACAGCAGAATGTTTTCATCTAATTTAAGAAGTGCACAGGTGTTACGTGGATAAACTCGTGTTGAAGGAGAGACCTGGGGGGTGTTCCATCAACGTCGATTAAGGAAAAGCGAGACTTATTTCGCCAAGTCTCACTTACTTTAGCGAGAGTTCCGTTCCATTAAGGTGGCTTATTTTAGTTCTAGCTACGTAACCAAGGTAACTTATACTTCGGAACTAGCCTGATCCGTGTTATGCTAAAGTCAAGCTAAACTAAAATGTGTTGCAAATAATTTCAAACAGGCGGAAACAGAATATCAAAAGACAGTTCCGTCGAGTAAATTCCTGCGCGAAAACCACTTTAGTCCGTGTTCGGAAACGTAAATTCAGATTTTTTGAAGTGCATACATTAATGATTTAGCTACATGTTTACTTCATCTCCAAAATATATATTAATTTAAATAAACAAGTTAAGAAATAATGTCACTTTAACTGTTTTCAAAAGCCATTGGTTAATTGACATAAAATAAGTACTTAGAAACTAAGCAGAGTGTCTAGACAAATTACAATGAATTAGCACTATGGTGTATCCGTTCTTTGACAACCCTGTGGTGGATGGAGGTGCTCAGATTATACAAATGGCGTTTATCCCACCAGCCCCAATGGTCTTCAGAGACAGAAGTAATGCTTCACTGACCAGTATCTGTGGAAGAAGTATAGGTTCAGCAGGCCCAGCATAGTTTATCTAGATAAATGTAATTGTCATTCTTAAAAAAATAAAATAAAAAAAATGAAATAACACCTTAGCAACTCTTAAGGATGGCAATGAACACATAAGAGCAGCCTACTATCCTTTGTAGAAAGTAATAGAAAGGAGAGTAGACTATAATAGTAGAAAGGAGGGTAGTAGACTGCAGTCTATGTAGGTAGGCCTAGACTATGTAGTCTGCTGGAATCACACACAAGGAAGCAAACCCACTGTAGCCAAGCCTTGACACTGTTCAGTCTGTCTGCATCTGTCTATGTCTTTCCATGTGGGACATTCTTGAACGGGCAACTATGCCAGGAAATATGAAGGGTATACCTTGCTCCAAAGCAGTACCTGAATATTATCATCAGTTTTTCAGGTAATCTTGAAACACAAAGAATCAAGGAGACTTTTTATTCAATTGTATAAAGTATTTTCATTGTTTAAAGTAGCCTATATGTTGACTCTATATTACCTCTCCTCTGGCTTCCCCAATAGTATAGGTGCAATATACTGTCCCCATGGGTGTATCCAGGCCCATTGGAAGACTCAGGGGGTGACTGCCTGGTGCCCCCATGGTTGAAAGTGTTTCTAAAATGCCCTCTAGAGTGGCAACAATTTGACCAAGTGCCCTACTGTCTGCCATTCACATTGTGAAATATGCTTGAGTGCACAGGATGCCCCATGCAATAAATGACAGTGTGCCCTCTATAAATGTAAAAACATGTCTTTATGAGTTCCTTTATAGTATAGAAAATGTGTTGCAGTACCCTATAAGGTGCCCTTACAATGGCCTAAATTGGACTGTTCCCATGCCCTTACTTCCAATGGAAAAAGGTGCTGTTATGAAGTGCCCTTTATGCTGCCCCTACATGACAGTGTCCCAAATGTTGCCCTTTCCAAAGAAGACAATTAGATTCTGTGTCTCCCCTAATGTTCCCAGTAGGGCATGCTTTCCCAAAGTGAGGCTGTGACAACACTTGGCACAGCCACAGTTTGTCACTGTCCAAGCCCCCCTACCCGTGTTAGTGTGGACGGCAAACATTTGGAAAACGATATGAAAACGCTAGTGTGGACGGAGATCGTTTTCAATTCGAATACGCGTATTTGTATTTACCCGGGCTAGTGTGGATGGGGCCTAAGTCTCACTTGGGTAAACGTCAACTTAGGCCCCGTCCACACTAGCCCGGTATTCATGGTAGCGCGACTTGCGTTAGCGACGTTGATGGAACACCCCCCTGGAGTCCTATTGTGACATCAGTGTATTTGTGTCCTCTAACACCGTGTCCTAACTGGACGCGAGCGACGGGATGCAGCGCAACGTTTTGGCTGAACTTTGTCAGACGCCCTGTTTCCCAAAAAAAAAATTGCTCACGTTGAAAGCTCTGTAGCATATGAAGTCATAGTAATGTGGATTAGTGTGCATGACGTAACAGAAGTGAATTTGACGCATTCAGTGTGGACAGAGAGCGTCCGGTGCTGCGCGACAGTCGTACGCTCGCATCCAGTTAGGGCATGGTGTAATGCTGCAGTCACATAAGAAGACTGCATCTGTGTTTGTGAACGTGGTAGTATCACGTGAGCTTCCTAACTACTACTACTAGCTGTGGCCTGGCCGGTTCCATGGAGCACACACTCCAAAAGGGAGTCAACCACAATAAAAACCTCTCATGATAAAGTGTCAGTACTCACAGTATCGCTTAAAACACAAGTATCGGTTATGGACAATTCTGCAAGCCATGGAATGGCTATATTTTACTTATTACTGTGCTCCAGTGAAGTTTCCACTTATAGTATTACAGTTTAAAACTACAGCAGACATACCTCTGATTGACATTGCATTAACTTACTTCTTGCACAGCAAACACCTACATGCTTGTTCAACACATTCAGAACCCTTGTCCAGTTCTCACATACGATTATGAATTTTTTGGAAGGGTCCACTGTGGTGTTTGGTACACATCATGCAATAGAAAAAGGGCAAGTATCAACAGTAGAACAAGTAACACTAGAAGAAGAGTGTGTGGGGGTTCCATCCTCTGCCCCTGCGTTTCAGTGTCTCACCTCTTCATTCACATTTTTGGCAACAACAAATAAACATTTTTACATGAACATTAACTGCATAGTCATTCTTGGCTCAACAAACACTGAACATCAACAATCCTGATTAGTGTTAGAGTGTACCAGAACCTTGGTGTCTCTGCTTTGGCTCATTATGGTGATGTGGAAGCTCTAAATTTGAGTGTTGGTGAAGGAAATCTGTGAGAGTTTCTAATCATTGTGTCCTGGCTCTAGTTTGTTTTGGTTTCCACCTCCCACACTGACAGCTGTCCTCAGTCTTGCCTCTGCCGCAGCCCGTGGGAGACCCTTAGTGTACGGGGGCATGCAGAACCGCACTCAGACCTAGGTACTCCATGTTCTCTGCTGCCGGCAGGAATAGACTTCCACTTCCTGTGGGTGAGGCAGTGGACAGGAAGTCCTCTTGATCCAGGTTGTCCATGCTTTCAGCGATGGCGACGGGGAGGGAGCTGCAGGCAATGTTGAGATACTCTGGTGGTCCTGCTAACCCCCCCAGACGGTCCCATAGCTTCTCCTGGCACCGCTCCTCCAGAGGGGAGGGCCCACAGGATCGAGCCCATGCTGGCTCTGACTGCTCATAGTTGGGGTTCATCACTTCTGACAGCCTGGAGGAGCCTCCCATCTGGTTCATGTACTCTGGAGGGAGGAGGGACATGAAGTGAGACATTAGGTGTGTTCGACTTCATGCAGCGCCGGCGGCACCTGCAGCCGCCTGCAGCCGGCTGCTTTGAAGCTGAGAATGCCATTGGTTGCTTCAAGTCAGCCGGGCTGCAGGCGGCTGCAGGCGACTCCGGCGCTGCATGAAGTCGAACGCACCTAGTGTTTGGTCAGCCAAAGTGCACAAGGCTGACATGTCTGAAAGATATGCAGTATGTGTGTGTGTTTGTGAGTTTGTCTGTTACCTGGTAAGATGGAGCAGTCTTTTTCTAGGGCGTTATGGGTGGGGTCAGTGATGTAACGCAGGACAATGCTGCCCTCTCTGATTGGATGGCCGTTCTGCAGAGGTAACAAGAACTGAGTTAGTAATTGTGTGTGTATGTGAGGTATATGTATGATGTGTGAGTGTGAGGGGGGTCAAATGGCTGAGCGGTTAGGGAATCGGCCAATAATCAGAAGGTTGCCGGTTTGATTTCTGGCCGTGCAAAATTATGTTGTGTCCTTGGGCAAGGCACTTCACCCTACTTGCCTCGGGGAATGTCCCTGTACTTTCTGTAATTTGCTCTGGATAAGAGCATCTGCTAAATGACTAAATGTAAATGTGAGGTAAATGTATGAACGTGCGTTCACTGAGCAACAAACTGGATGAACTTCAGCTACTGGTGTGGAAAAACAGAGACTTTCATTCATCTTCCGTTTTGTGCTTCACGGAGACATGGCTGAGGATCCTAGACTCTTCGCTACAGCTAGCAGGTTTCAAATTGCTGAGAGCGGATCGTGACCCTGTGCTTTCTGGCAAAACAAAAGGCGGTGGTATTTGTTTTTACATTAACAGTGGCTGGTGTGAAGATGTGACAGTGATTCTGCAGCACTGTTCTCCTGATCTGGACTCATTTTTTATTAACTGTAGATCTTTTTACTCACCACGCAAGTTTGCATCATTCATTCTGGTCGGCATCTACATGCCTCCGCAGGCTAGCGTCAACGAGGCTCAATGTGTGCTCGCCAGCCAGATACTGAGTGTGGAGCATGAAAATCTGGATTCCTTGGTTATTGTGCTAGGTGACTTTCACAAAGGCAATCTCACTCAAGAACTCCCCAAACACAGACAATTCATCAAATGCCCTACCAGAGAAGGAAACACCTTGGATCACTGCTACTCTACAATCAGCAAAGCATACCATGCGGTCCCCTGAGCAGCACTGGGTCACTCTGACCACGCCATGGTCCACCTGATTCCTGCATACAGGCAGAAGCTAAAGCGCTGTAAGCCTGCTGTGAGGACATCGAAACAGTGGACCAGTGAAGCTATGGAGGATCTGCGGGCGTGCTTGGACTGCACTGACTGGGACATGTTCACGACTGCTACCAATAGTCAGGATGAGCTCAAGCACTGCGCTGACCAGCTGTCTCCGGTGTTTACCTACATCTTTAACACCTCCCTTGAGACATGCCAAGTGCCAGCCTGTCTCAAGTCCTCCACCATCATCCCTGTGCCCAAAAAGCCAAGGCCAACAGGACATAATGACTACAGACCCGTCGCCATGACCTCTGTGGTAATGAAGTCTTTCGAGCGCCTGGTGCTGGCACACCTTAAATCCATCACAGACCCTCTACTGGACCCCCTGCAGTTTGCCTACAGAGCCAACAGGTCTGTGGACAATGCAGTTAACATGGCCCTCCACTTCACCCTATAGCACCTGGACTCCCCAGCATCCTATGGCAGGATCCTGTTTGTGGACTTCAGCTCTGCCTTCAATACCATCATCCCCGCCCTGCTTCAGGACAAGCTCTCCCAGCTGAACGTGCCTGATTCCACCTGCAGGTGGATCACAGACTTCCTGTCTGACAGGAAGCAGTGCGTTAAGCTGGGAACACAAGTCTCTGACTCCCGGTCCATCAGCACCGGATCACCCCAGGGCTGCGTCCTTTCTCCTCTGCTCTTCTCCCTGTACACCAACAGCTGCATCTCTAGTCATCTGTCCGTCAAACTCCTGAAGTTTGCGGACAACACCACCCTCATTGGGCTCATCTCTGGTGGAGACGAGTCTGATTATAGGTGGGAAGCGGCCAACCTGGTGACCTGGTGCAGCCAGAACAACCTAGAGCTCAATGCTCTTAAGACAGTGGAGATGGTTGTGGACTTCAGGAAGAATACAGCCCCACTCACCCCCATCACCCTGTGTGACTCCCCAGTCAACACTGTGGAGTCCTTCCGCTTCCTGGGCACTATCCTCTCCCAGGACCTCAAGTGGGAACTGAACATCAGCTTCCTCACCAAGAAAGCACAACAGAGGATGTACTTCCAACGGCAGCTGAAGAAATTCAACCTGCCAAAGACAATGATGGTGCACTTCTACACAGCCATCGAATCCATCCTCACCTCCTCCATCACCATCTGGTACGCTGCTGCCACTGCCAAAGGACAAGAGCAGGCTGCAGCGTATCATCCGCACTGCTGAGAAGGTGATTGGCTGCAATTTGCCTACCCTTGAGGACCTGCACACCTCAAAGACCCTGAGGCCACTCCTCCCACCCTGGTCACTCCCTGTTTCAGTCACTCCCCTCCGGCAGAAGGCTGCGGTCCATCAGGACCAATACCTTCCGCTGTTGGCCTCTTCAACAAGGCCAAGGGTTCACACTGACTTCATGTCCTTAATACACACTGCTTTTTGCACTGCACTACACAATCTCGTACCATTTGTAATATTTGTCTTTTTATATTGTAAATTACTGCAACTTATATTTTATTTTATATTTTATTGTATAGTTTATTTTAATTGAAATTCCACTTAGTATTGCTAGTTATGTACCATTAGTATAGTTAGTCCTCATATTTAAATTCCTATATGTTTAATGTTTGCACCTTCTTGCCAAAGCAAATTCCTTGTCTGTGCAAACTTTCATGGCGAAAACCCAATCTGATTCTGATATGAAATACCCTTTTTTGTCTGCTAAACTGCAGCACTAGTTCACACTTCATTCTTACTGTTATTATAACTCTTAGTTGCTCCTTTGCATTCTCTAATCCTGCTCTCTTCTCTCTGTCCTCCCTCCACACCTCCCTTGTAGTGTGGGGGGTTAAGCTGTTAACATCTACCTGGTCGCCGATCTGCCAACGCTAGACGTAGTCGCCAAGCAGACATTGGTCTCCTTTGACGGACAACAGGGAGTTTCTGGTCCCTTCCTGTCCATCCATTTACCTGGCTGTCCTGTGATGCTGCGCCGATCACACGCCCCCAGCCCTGCGGCTACCACTGCTTAAACTGACATTCGCCAACTCTCATCCAAGTTGAACTTTGGATTTCTGTATGAATGTCTGTGTTCTGCACCTCTCTTTCATCAACCGTCTCTGGAGGAGGGGATCCCTCACTGAATTGGGTTTTTCACATTCTTTCTCAAATGTGTTTTCCTGGGAGTTTTTTCTTGTCTTCCTTGAGGGTTTAGGTTGGTTGAGGGGCAGTTCTATGGGTGTATGTGAAGCCCTCTGTGACCTCTGTATGATGTGTGTGAGGTATATGTGTGATGTGTACCATGGCAGCATTCTGCAGGTCAGTGTGATTGTTGTTCATGCCCTTATAAGGCAGTAGATACTCCTCAGCATCAACCACACTCTCGATGTCTTCAGAGCTCAGCAGGCTCCTGTAGAAGCCAGCGTCTGAAGGGCTCGGCAGGAACATACCTTCGTCACCCTGAACACAACACACACACACCAGATTAGAGAAAGTTCCGGTTCTGGAACACACACAGACTATGCTCCTAGAAAGTCTAAGTTGCAGATGGTTCAAGTTCAGAGAGGTTATATTTCAGAAGGAGCTACCTGTATGACCAGGTATCGTGAAGGGTCTCGGGCCATCTTGGAGAACTCTGCAACGAGCTCCCTGAACCGCGGACGACTGTCAGCATCAATCATCCAGCCTGGAAACAGCAGATGTCAGGCCTGACCCAGAGCTGAACCTCACACACACATCTCCATTGATATATGATCACAGCAGACCTACATTTGACCATGATCATGTAAAGCAGACCTACATTTGACCATGATCATATACAGCAGACCTACATTTGACCATGATCATGTAGACGTCTATGGTGCAGATAGGAGGCTGTGGGAGTCTCTCTCCCTTCTCCAGGACTGACGCAATCTCGCTGGCAGGTATCCCATCGTAGGGCTTGGACCCGAAAGTCATCAGCTCCCAGACTGTCACTCCTGCAGGGGCAGGACGGACTGGGGGTCAGACTCAGGGGCTGGGACTGGAGGTCAGGCTTAGGGGCTGGGGGTCAGGGACTGGGGGTCAGGGACTGGGGGTCAGGGGCTGGGGGTCAGGGGCTGGGGGTCAGGGGCTGGGGTCAGGGACTGGGAGTCAGGGGCTGGGGTCGGGGACTGGGGGTCAGGGTGTCGGGGACTGGGGGTCAGGGGCTGGGGTCGGGGTTAGGGACTGGGAGTCAGGGGCTGGGGTCGGGGTCAGGGACTGGGGGTCAGGGGGTCGGGGACTGGGGGTCAGGGACTGGGGGTCAGGGGCTGGGGGTCAGGGGCTGGGGGTCAGGGACTGGGGGTCAGGGACTGGGGGTCAGGGACTGGGGGTCTGGCTCAGGGCTCAAGCTGACAGAGTCATTTAGAAGAACAGACATCTGAAACATGTTGCACTGTGTTGATTGTTGAATGTGAGGGTTGTCAGGGCTGGAAGTTGACCCCAGCTCTGTGTTGCAGTGTCTGTAGCGTGGCTCACCATAGCTCCAGACATCGCTCTGGTGGGTGTAGGTCCAGTGCTGGATGGCCTCCAGAGCCATCCACTTGATGGGAACCTGACGGGATGGTAGAGGGGGGAACACTGAGCAACACCCTCACACTTACAACATGACGTTTGAGTGTGACTGTGTGTATGGCCTTATTTAACTACCCTTGTGGGGACCAAATAACTTTGTGGGGCTCTTTTCTCCTGGGTCCCATAACTTCAAATGCATTTTTCAGAGTTAAAATTTGTGTTATGGTTAGAATTACATTAAGGCCTAAGGTTAGGGCTTATGGATAACACAATTGTGAATGGGAGTGAATTGTCCTCACTAGGATAGTAAAACAAGAATGTGTGTGCGTCTGTGTGTGTGTGTGTTGTGTGTGCATGCGTGCGTGTGTGCTGTGGGGCACATTCCGTAAGAGGTGTAATACGTGTCACTGGTTAATATGTAAAGTGCTGACTAGCGCCTGCATACGCCTGCGCGGTGATATCAAACCTCTGAACGCACGCAAGCATTTTACATAGACATACAATGGACATACTACAAAGAACATGCGACTAACAACACGAACATGAATGACATATTGACCCAAGGCAAGTTAATTTTCTGACAACGAGTAGGGAAAAATGGCTCTGCGCTTCAAGTGATGAGGATGTTTATTGTGGCACAGAACGAATTTGGAAACAGCGATCCCTTGATGTAACCTATTCTAACCCATGCCTAAAGAGCTCACGTGTCTAGGCGGGCAGGTGTGTGCAGGTGTTATATGTGCTGTATTGACACAGGATTAAAAGCACATATAACACCTGCCTTTACGCTGACACTGATTACACCCCATACATTCTGTGCCACTGGTTAATATGCAAAGGGATCACTAGCACCTGCATATGCCTGCGCGGTGATGTCAAACTTCTGAACGCACGCAAGCAATTTACATACACTTACAATGGACACACAGGTGTCACGTAGGTGTCGCGCTCGCAATGTGCACACGTATTTAGAAGACGCGTGTGTGTGTGAGCATTTGTGTGTGTGCGTGCTGACCTTGCCCCCGTCTGCATGGTACTCCTTCTCGTTGGCGGTCAGCAGTCTGGCCAGGCCGAAGTCGGTGATCCTGACGTGGTGAGGCGACTTCACCAGAACGTTCCTGGCCGCCAGGTCACGGTGCACCAGGCGGCGCTCCTCTAGGTAGGACATCCCCTGGACACACACACAAAGACACAGACAAAGACACAGTGAAAGGGTAAGGTAACACAACAGCAGTGTCTTTCTTATTTATGAGTATCTTGTATGTGAGCCATCAACCTAGTGACCTTCCACAGAACGAGAATACATTTCCCTTAATGCTCCTAGCTTGATGTTGCATGGACAGCTGCTCTGAGCTGGATTGATCTGGAGGTTCCTGGATCTGGAAGACGTCCTAGAGATCAGCTAAACCTGTCCGAGCTTAACACACCAGGACCAGTCAGGGTACACAGAGGACCTCATTAATACCAGACACGTTCTGTGTGTCTGTGTGTTTGTTTACAGTATTGCCAGAAAGCCTCAACAGGCTTAGATGAGTGATCTCACACGCACACACAAACACACACGGCTGAGACCTGCCTGAGGCAAAGTCACTGCTAATCCTGGGAAAAATAGGGAGGAGTGGGGATAGCAGGAGGGAGGAAAGATAGATGGATGGGGTATTTGAGTATCTGTAAATTAAAGGTGTTTCTAACTCTTCCTCACAGAGTCCACCCAATAGCCGTACAGGGTTAGAGTTAGTACTGCTGTACAGGATTAGGATCAATACTGCTGTACAGGGTAGGCTGTAATCAGGGTTCCAGTGACTGTCTCACCTTGGCAATCTGGACGCACCAGTTGAGGAGGCACTGGGAGCTGATGTGCTCGTTGTTCTCCCTGACGTAGTCCAGCAGGCAGCCGTAGGGCATCAGCTGGGTGACCAGCTGTACCGTGGAGGTCAGGCAGATCCCCAGCAGACGACACACATACGGGTGGTCCACACTGGCCATCACATAGGCCTCCTGGAGGGGGGGGGGGGCATGTATGAGCTCTATCTCTCTCACACACAGACACATAGACCTGTCACGATAGTCAATATATTGACTTATCGCACGATATATGGAAATGAGCGCAATAATTTTTGGTGGCGCGATATATTGCAACTGATCATTTTTATAATAAAAAATAATGATTATATACATTTTTACATAAAAACGAATGTCACCAACATTTTAGTCGATCCCGCTGCCTCTGTCATCTTGTCTGCTTTCTGTGTCGAAAGCGTAGGCTAGCGTCTCCACACACACACACACACAGAGCGGACACCGACAGGTGAAGAGAAGGCGTGAACCCACTGTGTTATAAAGTGTTCCGTTTCGTGACATCTACAGCTAGTTAGGAAGAACAAGTAAAAATTGACTTGGTTTCAAAGCCGCAATCTTCAGCTCCGGTGTGGGAACATTTTGTTTTTAAGCCTAATGAGAGATGAGAGCCAATTAACGTGAACGAGCCAGTATGTCGACTTTGTTTGAAAACAGTGGAAACGAAAAGAGGCAACTAACCTAACATCTCAAATAAAACATAACTATCCCACCCAGTTGTTCAACCTGTGATCAACAACTGCAGCTAGAGCAGGGGGGTATTCGTCGTAGCTCTAATTTTCAGGCTAAGATAAAGAACGCCCCTCTTTTTGGTTCGTGGAAGCAACTTTCGATAAATCACCATAGTAACATATCAACTAGAGAGGGTACAATTTCTGGGGAAATTGTAGGGTGTGCTTGCTTGCGTCGGTTGCACAGGGGGGTCCCGTTTTTTAATGAAATTTTTACAACTGATATTTCTGTATATTTTATATAAAAATGCATACTTATTATTTATAAAGATTACATAGATTTAAAAGCATATTTTTTTTGCTGCTCATTTACAACTCAAAATACGAGTGAAGTGTAGAATGAAATAGATGTCTTCTCATTTCCCCTGCTAGAGGCAGCCTTATAGTTGAATCAAAACGAATACATTTGTCAGACCGGTGTAAACATTCACCTAATCTCTATGATTTAAACGTCCTTTTAAGTTTTTCCCTTCGCGTGATATTTTTAGCCTACTCATATTGCATTCATTCATTAATAAAGAACCCCCTTTGAAGATTATTCTACGACGTTACCGGCCGTAGAAGATGGAATCGCGATTCAAACAGTACCATCTGCTAACTGAAAATATGCCCCCAAAAACGTAAATAAGCTTGACATGTGGAAAATCGCTCATTCATAAAAAGCTCACTGGTAGCGATCATTGTCAGTAACAACGCAAAGTGCGATATAGCCCTGTGTGGAGAAGCTGCCCCGGTAAATTCTACTACAGTACAGTACTAGACTAAAGGCTCTTGCACACTGAGTGCGAAATTTTCGTATGCGTTTTTTCGCAATCGTCAGCCTCAACATTCGGTGGCTCTGAATTGCCAAAAAACTATCAAAATGCTGGCTATGGATGCGAATACGCAGAAAATCGAACCCGATCCGAACTTTTTTTTGACGGACGAAAGTTTCGGAGGCAGTGTGCAAGCGCGATTGACATAACGTGAGGTCGTATTTATTTTTGAACGTGCGAACATTTCGGATACGAATTTCGGAGTGTGCAATGGCCTTAATGCTGTGTTCGTCTTGGTAGCGATTGCGTTGGTTGAATTCGATGTAACGTTCCGTTGTACGGTTTAGGCTGAAATTAATTATTTTCATGAACAGATTGACAAAGTTTAGGCTGTGGCAATGAAGTTCAGGTAAGTAGTCAGATAGTTTCACCTATTGAAAGACTTTAGATTTAAGTAAGGGGAGTGCCGAACATGTTCTGTTGCCGTTTGACTTCCTAAACAGCTGTGTACTGTAGATGTTTTTGTAGTGTGTCTCGCGTAGGCTACAGCGTTGCAGTGAGCAACACTGGTTTGAAACCACAGGTAATGATAATTTCACCAACAAATCGTTTACTTGTAATGATATGTCATAATAAATCCTACAACGAAAATGTATTTGTGAGGAATGTTTATTTTAACGATTGAAAACAGATGCATCATAGACCACTGTAGTATGTGTTGCCCGGGCAATTGAGGCTAATGTCATGCTAATGCTTCAGTGAAATAGTAGACTACCGTTTCCGAAAGTAGATGTGGGCCTACTTCCTTAATAATATCAGCTAATATTGTACATTACATTTCACAATTGTGTTTCACATCACAAAGTAAAATGAGTAAATAGTTATCACCCTGGCCTCTTTGCTTGTGGCGTTTCTGCAGCTGCCTTGCAGTAAAGCTATAGTTAGCCTAGCTATCCCCCAAGTTAACAGATGCGAAACGAATGTTCTGCTACAGGTAGTCACGCGTGTTTTCGTGACGTAGTGACGTTAGTAACGTCAGTGACTGTGGCTAGCAAATTAGCCACCGTTAGCTTCACTTTTCGCCACAAAAACTTAACTTGAGCCTAAACCATGCAACGGAACGTAAATACAAATACAAGCAGCTCAATCGCTACCAAGACGAAACTTTTGACACCTAGGTTGTCTATGTAGGCCAAATATTGACGAAGATTTAGGGGGGCAAAAAGAAATAATAATAATAAAAATATATGTGAGAGAACAAAGGTTCTCAATCAGCTCGCTAATGTTAACGGGCTAAAGGGACAATTGATTAACTTAGCTTCAACCCTTCAACCCTTACGACGAACGGGGAAATTGCACGTGCACGTCCTACTTCAAAAGGCAGGAAAGGTCGATCACCAAAACCGTGACTTTCTAACGGTATGATGGCGGAAAAGACGAAAGAGAGAGCGGTGATATTCTCGCCATCCGAGCAAACTATTATAATGAGTCTCTACGAAGACAATAAGCATATTATCATGGCAAACACCGCCACCGCCGCCAGAGCAAGACAAGCAGCTTGGCAAAAAATTGCCGATAAGCTAAATGCGAAAGTTTTGGGAAAATGTATAGGCTCATCTTAAAAAGTGCCTCATTACCCCAATCAATCAGATCACATTTCTTTAAATGTGCCTGCTGGCAGTAGGCTTAATGGAAATTAATAATCGAATGAGATCTTGCTAGCGAAAATAATGATCTCAACTCTTTCAGAATAAGTAGATAAAAACAAGGCCAAAGAGTATCTAATTGATACAAATTCATAGACACTTATGAGGATATATGTACTGAAAGCTATATAGATATGCATGTAGGCCTATGTGTAAATCCCTCTTTGATTTCATTGACTGGGACATGGCCAGGGAATATGATGAATTGATTCATCAGCAGGTTAAGCGCCAAGTACACTTTTCTTACAGCAACTCATGCTGCGGCTTTGCCAATGTTTTCTGCATCGCCTATACTGTATAAAAATGTAGCCTATACCTGACGCAAAAAACCTCAAGGCTATGCAGAGTCTGAAGCACAGTTAAAGTTTCAAGTAGGCCTAGCTTTATTGTCAATTTCTTCACATGTCAAGACATAAAAAGGAATCGATATGACGTTTCCCACTCTCCCACAGTGAAACATATAAAAAGCACAGGCACAACAGATAAGACAAGACATTTCCTAAAACATAGCGTTACATAGGCCTATTCACATACAGCAGCATAAGCTCATAATAAAGCATAAAGCTTGCTGCGGCGTGTGATATTTGCAATGTACGGCCCGAGAAGGTCTTGCAAATAAATGAGTCCTTGTCGGCTGAATCGATATCGCTCAAACAAGAACTCATCCGTGTGAAATAAAGGATCTTGGCGATCGCGAAGAACTCTATTGGTATGGAAAGCTAATCGAACTAGAATATATCTCCTTGGTCAACTGGGGCTGCGTCTACTACCGCGCACTTGTGCACTTCGAGCACTGACTTTCAGTGCTTAGGGCGCTTACACTGACATAACCAGCAGAATTCAGTGCACTGAAAGTACCCAGATGACGCACTGCAAACGGTCAAAAAATGCAGGCTGTGTCTACTACCGCGCACTTGTGCACTTCGAGCAGTGACTTTCAGTGCTTAGGGCGCTTACACTGACAGAACCAGCAGAATTCAGTGCACTGAAAGTACCCGGATGACGCACTGCAAACGGTCAAAAAAATGCAGTGTACAACGATGGACACTACTCGCCCTAAACGGGCACCATATTGGCTACGTAGCGGAAGAGGAGGAGCCCTTTCGGCAGCTTTTCATTTCATTTCTAAAATAATGGTGGACGAAATGACTCGCGAGCAGATTCGCCTTAGATTCGCGGGTGTCACAATCAGATTTGCGTCCGTCACTCCCCGCCAAGTGGTTAACTTAAGTGTTCCATTTGAGACAGCACTACTCAGCGACGGAGTGCACTAGAGATGTAAGTGCACTGTATTGCAGTGCACTGTATTGCAGTGTACTTAGTAAAGTGCGTGGTAGTAGACACAGCCAAAGTCTCTCAAAAAGGGAGCTGCCATGTTATTTTCCGGGGGTGTGGCAAGCTTATCCAGCTACACTTACGTTAGCCTGCTCTGGAGCAGGTTAGTGCTAATTGATATGTTACTATGGTGATTTATCGAAAGTTGCTTCCACGAACCAAAAAGAGGGGCGTTTTTTTATCTTAGCCTGAAAATTAGCTCGCTAAACCGCTTAGCGAGCTACAACGAATACCCCCCAGGTTCACGGAGTGAAGCGACATAGACTCGCGAACAGGTGTGAAAACTCGCCTTGGGGGGGGGGGGGTCATTATGTAATCAGTGGCATAAAATGGTCAGAAAATTACAATAATATCGTTTAGCGCAATAAATTTAGTCATCGTGACAGACCTACAGACACACACACAATATAGACACACATACATAACACACACAACAGACATAGACAACACAAACAAACACATACACACAAACACACAGACACAACACATTAAAACAAACACCATAGTGTATGGTTGACTCACGTCAAGGATCTCCTGGTTAGCTTTAGGGGAGGTAGCCTCTCTCAGGACCTTGATGGCTACAGGGATCTTCACATTCTCTCCCTCAGGCAGCCAGATGCCCTGCAGACAAACAACAGGCTGTACTCCACTCCTTCAATACAGCAGTGACCTGTGCTAGACAAGTGGGCCGCTCTGAAAGACGTGCTTTCTGTGTACCTTGAAGACAGTCCCGAAGGCTCCAGAGCCCAACACCCTGACCTTCTTAAGCTCAGTCTCCTTCAGCATCCTCAGCAGGGCCTGGTTCGGAGCCTCTCCGCTGGGCACCAGGGGCTCCACCAGCTGCACACACAGGGCTGAGGGTGGGTGGCTGGGTGGTGACGTGCATGTGTTTCTGTCTCTTAGTGTGTGTATGTTTCTAGGCTTATGTGTACCTGTGAATGTTTCTAGGTACAGTATGTGTGTGTGTGTGTGTGTGTAGCTGTGCATGTTTCCAGGTGTGTGTGTTTCCATGTGTGTGTGTCTCACCTCTCTCTCCTGCAGCAGTCTCCGTAGTGTCCTTTTCCTCTTGATGTGCTGTCGTCTTAGCAATACAAAGATGCCAAGGGATAGGACTACAAACACCAGCAAGGCGAGCACCACAGACTGGGCCACAACGGAGTGGGAGTGGGGTCTGGGAGAGGACAGAGCATATTATGCTTTACATCCCTGCTATGCCACCCTCTAACCCCCAGGGGTGCCCCACTAATGAAGCCTCTCTCAGGCTTCGCTTTGAACTGGTAAAACATTCAACTGGAGGATTAAAACACGTTGAATGTTTATATCATGCTTATCGTCTTACTCTCTGGAGGTGCAGTCAGACAGATCTGGTCCTGAACATCTGGGGGGAGAGAGAGAGAGAAATATGAATGTAAATGAGGTCAAATAAATAAATAATGAGTAAATATAACAGTTTCTTATATACTAGTGTAATAATTGGACCAATACGCTGTTCCTATCGGTCCAGAAGACGTTCTCAAAAGTTAATAAATCGATTCGAGAACTGCCGGCTGTGTAGCCGAGCGCATTTTCTCAAGAGCAACTGCAAGGGTTCTAATGACGACACAGCTATTTCATGATTGGCCAGACTCGGAGTCACGTGATCGGCTGGACAGAGATGGCGGCTTAAAGTTTAGCTCCTGGCCCAACCTTGCCAAATAGTTGTTTTATATGGTTCCAACTTCGATTTTCTACCACTGTGTACTCGATACACTCACTTAAACCACAATGGCGAACAAAAACAGAACGCAACGCAACGATACTGATGCCCTTGCAGAGGCATTACTAGAGAAACAGAAAAGCTACTTCGAACCGCGTCTTTCTCAGATTCAACAGGTGGGGATCGACAACGACGAGAAGCTAACTGCTATCCATACACAACTAGCATCTCTAACTGCAAGCCTTGGCTCCAGGGGCGGATCTACCGGGGTGGCATGGGGTGGCAAATGCCACCCTAAAAATAGCCTTGCCACCCCAGCTGCCACCCCAGTTGGCAGCTTTGAAAACAAAGAAAAGTTGTGGCTCATCGGACATTTGCGAGAGCGAATTTCTAATATCCGAATGCAAGTAAATGCAGCACGAAAACGACTCCATCCACCCTCCCCACACCGCCGCCGAAGTTGCTTTCATTTGAACACAAGGAAGGCGCAAACTGACCATAGAAGGCTTCAACTCAAGGAAGAAATCGTCGGCACGGACAGCAGACCACACCGGAGGAATGAGGTGTTAAGCAATTATCTATTAATGACTAAGAATAATTACAAAAGTGCAGGGCTATACGGAGTTGCAATGTTACTTTTCCTGTTGAATTGAGGTTAATAACATTAACTCGTGAATTCTTTGGGCAACAAAGCAACAACAAAGATGACTGTCGTAAAGTTAGTTTGAAGTTCGATATTCAACAGATATTCGGACGCCCAGTATTGTGTTATTTTAACCGGTGTTTAGCACTGCTACGACCGCCGCTTAGCCAATGCTTTTGGCTGCCTAAACAACGCGTACGTTTAGGGACCGTCAACAAATTACACATTTCAAAAGTCAATAGCTTTTCAACAACATGAACTAGGAGCGTCAAAATAATGTTAAACTGTTGAAGATGTATGCATTCATGCTGCAAAGCCTTTATTTTGTTCATTTTCATTTCAGGTTATTAAAAAATATTTTATTCAAAATAAATCTTCAAACTTCAATAGCTTTTTGGTCATGTGACCTATAATCCTCAAATCCATTTCAGTGTTCACTGACTATGCATACATGTTGCACAGCCTTTAGTTTTTTCATTTTGATCTCACACACATTTGCCATGGGATGTCACCCCTCAAAATCTCCTGCCACCCTCTTGCCACCCCATGAATATTTTTCTAGATCCGCCCCTGCTTGGCTCTATCAGATCTGATGTTGATAATCTAAAAACTACCGTGGAAAGCAACTCAAGTCTTCTTGATAGCCATGGCCGCGGCTTTCAAGAGCTGGAGGCAGGGCCGTCGTTTATGGGTGAAAGGTGATGACAATTATAGGGGCCCACAGCCCAGGGGGGGCCCACAAAAATCCCAGTAGCCTATTATGTAGGCTTCCCTTTCTATGACTAAATTATTATGCATAAACCTAACTAATACTCATACTAATGCATCAGAGTTAAAACAAAGCCACAAAATCAAGCAAAATTGGGAAAAAAAGTTTTTATTTTCCGAGCAATAACACCCTTCTTTAAAAAAATTGTTTGGTCCATGGTTCGCTGCTCTTTGGAAAATGTGCGCGTAACGTTATAGCTCACGAACTGCAGCAGCAGCCAGCTGGTTATCAATAGAGAACTGACAATGCCAAAACAGAAACAAATCGGGACGCCAAAAAAGAGAGGAGAGGAAGAAAAGAGAGGCCAGGAGCACATCAGGAGTCCAGAATATCAGCGATATGTTTTCGAAGAAAGGTGAGAGTGTTAAGCTAGTTGCACATGGCACCCTGTGGTTCACGAGAAATAGCATAGCTCGCCTCGTCCAACATTACGATGTTGGAGTGAATAATGTTATGAGCTAGCGCTTAGCCAGCTACTAACATTACTGCGTTAACCGAATTACACTAACGTTTAACGTTACGTGTGGTCAGCAGTGTAAAATAATCGCCTGACATTACAAAATTATCCACTAAATATCATCCACAGAAAAGATCAGTAAGGTTATAATTCTCCAAACGTTATAATACGCTGTCAAAAAATTCCAGTAGCAGTATAGAACACAATTTTCCATTCTTACATGAGTGTTTACTAAAACTTAACTGCTATGGTAGCCTGTTGACATGAGTCTTGTTAATGTTAAGCAGGGGCAAATCTTACAGCTTGCCGTCTTCATACAATAATAAAGAGAAGCTGTTTCTCTAGAGCTTTGGCATTGATAAGCCAATTTAGATTTTTTTTATGTTAATGCCAAGACTGGGTATGTTAGTTCTTAATCGGTTGTTCCATAAAATATAATCATAAATGTGTACAAAAGCAATATGAAATTAAATAAGATATGAAATATTTATAAGTCTACTTAAGTCACTGACTGTCCTTGCTGTCTACAGAGCCAGACCCCACCCAAGAACAAATACCAGAAAGTAGGGCTACTACAGATAAGGGGATAGTGAAGATGCTGATGATGGTGAGTGAGGTAGACACTTGTTGGCTGTTGACTTATTAATGAACTGCTGTACCATTGGCAATTACTTACACATTGAGTTTTACATAATAATACCCAGTGACTCTTTGTTGAGTGGTTAATTGAAAAAAATAAACAAATTGGGTGCATTGCGTCAGGCACTGTCAAGAACATAGAGAAACAGAAAAATAAAGAAAAAATTATAATGCATATAGTCTAAGAAAAAAAGTGCTTTGGCGATGAAAAGTCGGGGGGCGGGGGCCATGGCCGCGGGAACTAAGGGTGCTGAGGGTGCTGCAGCACCCCCTGACAGCACGAGAATTTTAAATTATATGACTTGAAAATCCACCACCGCGGCACAGCCCCGCAGTAGCGACTGGCCATCGGGAGCACCGGGAGAAGAATAACGATGGAAAACCAGGCTGAGAAACGTATGGTGGGGCTGAAAAATTAAGAGAAAAAAACCTTCACCTTCACTAGACAAGGTTTTACCAATTGAAAAACGGCTATGTTTATTTTACATGAAGCTCAACTATTTTGCGCTCAAATAAAGGCCCAAAAATTTGTCTTGCGTGCTCGCATTAAGGATCGAACTAGCATTACATCAAACACAGAAAGTGCATGCATTAGCAGGGCAGCTGTGGTGGCGTATACGGGGGCCGGTTCTGGTGGGCCGGTCTGGATCAAAGTGCAGGGCCTATTTTTACTCCCCGTCCCCCCAGCACCCCCCTGATAAAATATGTTCCCGTGGCTATGGCCCACACCTATATTCTTTCAGGGGGCCCAGAATTCCTAGCAACGGCCCTGGCTGGAGGTGAAGCTAGCAGATATGGAGGACAGAAACCGACGATGCAATATTCGCATCGTGGGGTTGAAAGAGGGGTTAGAAGGCTCCAATGCTATTCAATATCTCTCGCGTTCCTTGCCTGAGTGGTTCCCGAAACTGGCAGATGTTCAGATCGAGATTATGAGAGCGCACCGAATTTACAGTGATGGCCCAAAGAAGAATGCCACTACTAATCGCACATTGATTTTCAACGTGCTTCGCTACACAACCAGGCAGGCGATTCTACAGGCTGCGCGGAAATCTCCTCTCGTCGTTGGTGGTCGGAAAATTCGCTTCTCCCCGGATTACAGCAACTGCACGGTCAAACGACGCCAAGCTTTCTATCAAACCATGGATGCAGCACGAGTCAAGGGTCTGGATTTTTTCCTGCTTTATCCGGCGACTCTGAAGATCAAGGAAGGCACCCAGTATAGGGCATTCACCTCCGCTGTGGATGCTGAAGACTACGTGAACCGAGCTGCTTCTCATCCTCCAGGTGCAACGGAGATGCGCGACGCATCGTTCTCTATTACGGGCCACGCCGTGGAAGAAGATCGGGATTAATACAACTGCCTGAGGAACATGGACCCTTGGTTTGCCCCAGTTTCTTAATGTGCCTTGTTTTACCACTCTACTATTTGACATGATGACTGTATCTCTGAATGCCATATCGATTTCGTTTGGTATAGCCTACTCTTCATAGGTTACCTAGGCCACTAGGCTGGAGATTCCTTTCCACTGTGCTTGCGATGTTGTGCTTTTAGTTTTCAGTTTTTTTTGACGAGAAATGCGTTTATTTGAAAGTTATCTTGGTGTGGAACCAGTTGCTGTTGCAACAAGGTAATTATGGGCTAGTTCCCTTTTTGCTGTCCCATATCCAATCTTGATCACAGACCTACTTTGAGTTTCCCCTCCTTTTCTCGCTTTCCCTTTTGTATCACTGTCTTGTCTGTTCTTGTTCTGTGTCTTACATGTTTTATGTATTGAGGGACTTACCTTTGGATGTACTATTGCTAGGATTTAACGGAGTGAAAGGTAGTAGCAATATGCTTTCCCATTTATGCTTTCATTTAGAACGCAGCTTTTTTGATAATGGGTGATCTTTCATTTTTAGTTTGGAACTGTGGTGGACTGAATGCCCCTCATAAACGAGCCAGCACTCTGGGTTTACTAAAAAAGAGAAACGTTGACATTTCATTCAATTGATAAAGCGGTGTTACTTCCAATGGCATTGTCTGACCATAAAGGGGTCTTTTGCGTCACCACCCTAGGCCGACTGTCTCAACGTGCTGCAAGATGGCGTTTCTTTCAGTCTGGTTTATTTCAGAATTCCAGATATTTGCAGAAATTAATGTTGGATCTGTAGAGGACCCCAGGATATTGTGGGACGCGATAAAAGGTTTTATCAGGAGCAATACCATATTATTCTGCTCTAATGCGCGCAAAGGTAAGTCACTTCACCTGCAAAACCTTGAAGCTGAATATACCAGATTAGACTCATTGTTGCAATCTACTTTTACTGATCAAATAGCTTTGGAGCGATCGCTAGTCAAGAAAGAAATAAACAACATTCTGAAACAGAAATCTGAATTCCTAACATAGAACGAGGCAGCGTTATTATTTCCAGGGCGCTAGACCCAGTCATTTACTTGCCATGAGAATTAGGACCAGTGACCATTTTGCAGATATACCTGCTATTAAATCTTCAGATGGCAATATTAGAACTGACCCCGCTGAAATAAATAAATCCTTTCAGACATTTTATTCTAATTTGTATGAATCAGAGGTTACTCTGGATAAGACCCACTGCTACAGGTGGTTAAATCAGCTTGACTTGCCTCACTTATCAGTAGAAGAATCGGCTGACTTAGACAAATTGATCACTATAGAAGAATTAAGAGTGGCAGTACAGAGTATGCAAAAAGGAAAATCACTGGGCTTTGATGGGATACCCCCTGAATTGTATGCAACTTTTTGGGAACAGCTGGGTCCTTTCCTTCTTGACACGGTTAACTTCTCTATTGAGAAGGGTGAATTCTCAAGGGATGTTAACACAGCCTTGATTTCCTTGCTCTTGAAAAAGGATAAGGATCCTACAGAGTGCTCTAGCTATCGACCTCTGAGCCTGTTAAACTCTGATTTAAAAATCTTTGCAAAGCTCCTAGCCCGTCGTTTGGAGTCTCATATGTCAACATTTGTAAATTCTGACCAAACAGGATTCATAAAAACGAGGATGGCAGCAGATAACGTTAGACGCCTTCTCCACATTGTTGATGCTGCAGAAGACAGTAAGACGCCAATGTCACTTCTCTCTCTTGACGCAATGAAAGCCTTTGATAGACTTGAATGGTCATTCTTATGGTCAGTCTTGGAGGTGATGGGCTTTGGTAACACTTTCATTGGTATGATTAAAGTTATGTACTCTAACCCTTCAGCCCGAGTCTTAACCGGACGCACCTCCTCCTCTTTATTTCCGGTGTCTAGATCTGCACGCCAAGGTTGCCCCTTGAGTCCTGCATTATTTGTACTCTCCCTAGAGCCTCTGGCCCAAGCCATTTGCCAATCGACTATGGTGTCACCAATATGCATTTGCAATACACAACATCACCTCTCATTGTTTGCGGATGATGTTATGTTTTTTTAGAACATCCCTCCCAGTCTCTTCCTCACCTTCTATCCTTATGCGAAGAGTATGGAAGCTTATCAGGCTTTAAAATTAACTGGTCAAAGTCTGCACTACTTAATTTAAATGATTCTGCTTGCAATTCAACCATCTCTGCTACAATCCCCGTGGTTAAACATTTTAAATATTTGGGTATAGAGGTTTTCCCTTGTTTAAACCAGGTTGTTAAGCATAACTACTCGGTTGCTCTGAACAACATTTCGAAAGATATCGGACAATGGATGGGTCTCCCCATGTCTATTCAAGCCCGTATCTCTGTGGTTAAAATTAATGTTTTACCCAGGGTTAATTTTGTGAGCTCTATGCTACCTCTTTCCCCTCCTTCTGATTATTGGCATAAATTACAGTCAACAGTGTCAAAATTTATTTGGAAAGGCAAGCGGCCGCGACTTAAAATGTCCACTCTACAGAGGAGGAAGGGAGATGGTGGCCTTTCAGTTCCCAACTTTAAACATTATTTTTGGTCCTATGTGTTAAGGCCTCTAGTCACCTGGTTTGACCCGGATACATCTGTTTGCTGGCGCACTTTAGAAAGTGCTATGACAGCGCCATGGTCACTCCATGACGATTGCTAATATCTCTAATAAACAGTGCCAGCTACGCTTTGGGCCCATTATCTCCCATCTTATTAAAACGTGGAGATTGGTTGAAACACATAGCCATATAGCATGTACCTGGCATACACTTTCTCCGTTATTCAACAATACAGCACTCCTGATTGGTGGGAGGCCTATAACAGCTCCACAGTGGGAACAGAGGGGGGTTCATTATCTAAAGGACATTTTTAGCGAGGCTGGCTTGTTACCTTTTTCCGACTTACAAAACGCATTCAGTCTACCACGTTCCTCATTTTTCTTTTACCTTCAACTAAGATCAGCACTCAAGGCATACGGTGTCCCCTGGCAGAGATCTCTGCCCATCTATCCTATCCGGAAATTATTTACTATGCAGCCAAAAACTTGTGGTATGGTATCCAGGCTTTACCAGTTTTTGGTGATATCCGGCCGCTCTGGCCTTCCTATTGAGAGGGTCTGGGAACGCGATTGCCCAGTCCTGAACACAGATCTTGACTGGCATGATGTATGGTCTAACATTCCGGAAGTATCACGCAATCCAGACCATCAGCAGATTCACTACAATTTCATTCACAGGACATATTTCACCCCTATGAAAATGCATCACATGAAAGTAATTAACAGCCCTTTATGCACTTTCTGCCCACTAAACGCTCAAGGTACATATCTTCACATGATCTGGGATTGCCCTCCTGTTTGTCAGTTCTGGAACATTGTTGCAACCAAAATGTCTGCCTTGATTATTGTTACTGTACCTGTTACTATCAGTGTTTTGATTCTGAATGATTTGTCAGCCCTTCAGCTCTCTAAACCTCAAAAACGTGCTGTATTCGCTGGACTTACAGCTGCCAAGAGAATGATTGCAACCCGTTGGAAACCACCTCATGACTTGTCTATTCGCACATGGACCCTGTCGTTTTTGGATGTCATATATATGGAACTCTCTACAGCTCGCATAAATGGAGCGTCAGAAAAGACTTTGGACACATGGCTCAACACTGCTGAATCCTTGAAATCCATGCTGTAGACTTGTGCTATAACCTTCTTATGTCTATTTGTGCATGTGTTCAATTGTGATCCCTTATGTCTTATGTCTGTCTTTTTGTCAATGTCTTTTGTTTGTCTGTGTGTTTGTGTATGTCTTATTTGTAAGCTGCAGACATCATTCTTACTGTTGTGGTTTTTATTATGTCTCCCTCCCTCCTCCCCCTCTTTCCTCTCTGTGTTTTTTGGTCCTGGGACACGTTCTCATGACTCAGCATATTGTTTGTAATTTGAAAGAACACCATGTGATGGTGCTCTGCCACCCTGTGTGACTATACTGAATAAAAACATTTGATCGCAAAAAAAATGATTGGCCAGACTCACACACGACAACATGTTTTGTAATTATTCTAACACCTTCAGTTTCGCCAACGCTCAAATCCGGACAGACCTGCCCCCACTGCTAAAAAAAAATCCTAGAGGAAACACTGTATAAGTACATTTGGCATAACTGCTGTTTCCTACTTGGTAAGTGAACATGTGTATGGATGTGCCGAGAGAGTAGTGAGTGTATGTGTGTGTGCGCGTTTGGATGTACCTACATTTACATTTAGTAATTTAGCAGACGCTCTTATCCAGAGCGACTTACAGTAAGTACAGGGACATTCCCCCCGAGGCAAGTAGGGTGAAGTGCCTTGCCCAAGGACACAACGTCATTTTGCACGGCCGGGAATCGAACTGGCAACCTTCTGATTACTAGCCTGATTCCCTAACCGCTCAGCCAACTGACCTCCTCCTCAGCCATCTGACTATGAAGTAGTGTGTCTGTGTGTGTTTGGATGTGTTTAGACCTTTTCCACTTTGAGGCCCAATTGCATAGCTCAAAAATGTTTACGGGCCCCCAACTTATCTGTTCACTTAATTTGCACTGATCACACGTTTAACAACACCACGGGAGCCAAACAGTTCGTTTTCACAGCAAAATGTATTTGAGCGATCAAAGAAGACAAAGTGTCCATCAGCGCCACAGTAAGCACACATTGTAAAGACTTCCATAAAACATAACTTTCAATAGCAAACTGCTATATTGACTTGTTGGCATATGCACAACTTAAGTTTATGAGTTTTGAATAATCATTTACCATCAATATATATATATATATATATATTTTTAATGAATCTTTCATTGGTTTGGCAGCCCACCTGCATTCCCACAGGTTGGGAATCACTGGTCGAGAGTAGCGTGTGTGTGTTTGGATGTGTCTAGAGAGTAGCGTGTGTGTGTGTGCATGTGTCTGTATGTGTCTAGAAAGTACTGTGTGTGTGTGTCTGGATGTGTCTAGAGAGTAGTGTGTGTGTTTATGTGTGCGCTTGTATGTGTATGTGTCTAGAACACGTGTCAAACTCAAGGCCACATCATTTTATGTGGCCCGCGGAAGCTTAAATGGTGTATTTAAATACGTCTACGTTGCTTTACAGCGTGCATTTGTTGTAGAAAAACATCACACTGTTGTAATTATGAAGATGGGTAATGATTATGGATTATATGATTGAAAATGAACCTCTTAATCACTTTTTTACCTTCATATGCTGTATTACTGAAAACCAGATGCAAAGCTGTTGACTGATTAGTATTGCCACTAATATGTAGAAGATATTAAGCCCTAAGTGCAAATCTGGAAATATGGGCTGAGGGCGAGAGAAGACTGTGTGTATATGCTTCTTCCATAGAAAACTACAAGGCCCAGTTATCATGGACTACAAGGCCCAGATATCATGGACTACAAGGCCCAGATATCATGGGACAGATTTACGACCCTACACTCAGCAACCCAGTGCTGCTGGTCTTCAAGGCCAGAGAAAGAGAGTTTTCTATGTAACTGTAATCTGAAGCCCGTAAGAGACCAATAGTGTGAGAAATGCATTTTTTACCAATAGCAAAATTACAGAACTGATAAGGTTTTGATATATAAGAGAAATGTCCAGAGAAAAATTCCAGTCTGCTCCCGGGAGCACACTCACTTGTTTAGATACTTTTGTGTCTGAATAAACTTTTGCATCAGACTCTGAGTTCCAGTGTGTCTGTTTGGACTTAGGATCAAGCCCTTCACGACACTTGGAACCATTCTTCAATTTTGAGACTTAGAATTATTCTTCACTTCAAGACTTAGTATATTTCACAATACAGGGGAACTTACAAAAACTTACACCCTATTTGTATTCTATTCTACCTAGAACATATTCATAGCTAGCATGTGTTTCTTCAGCATTCCCGCTCATTACACCACTCGCAGACGTAGACGTAGATATGTCACAAAGTATATACGGTCCACTTCTAATCTTAGCTACCTATCCAGATCTTCTCCACCTGCCCTCTCTCTTTCTATTGGGCTCTGGAACTGCCAGCCTGCTGTGAACAAAGCAGACTTCATCCCGGCGTTTGCATCCCATGCTTCTCTTCACGCCCTTGCGCTGACAGAGACATGGATCCGCCCAGAGAACACTGCAACTACAGCTGCTCTCTCCGTCAACCACTCGTTCTCTCACTCACCCCGCTCAACCGGGCGAGGTGGTGTGACAGGTTTGCTTCTTTCCCCACATATTAAATACACATCCACCCCACTCTCTGTTACTGCCAAATCATTTGAACACCATTATGTGATGCTAACTGATCCTATCAAAGCATTTTTAGTTGTCCTCTACCGCCCACCAGGACCGCTAGCCGACTTTGTGGAGGAGCTGGACATGCTCCTCAGCGTCCTCCCGGATGATGGAACACCGCTGATACTCCTTGGGGACTTCAACATCCACCTCGAAGGAACGCAGGCCGTCGACTTCAAGTCTCTTCTGACTTCCTTCGACCTGAAGCTGCTGAACACACCAGCGACCCACAAGGCAGGAAAACAGCTCAACCTCATCCTGACACGTAACTGTATCACTGACTTAACCTCTGTAACCCCACTACACATTTCTGATCACTCCTTCATGCAATTCTCTGTCTCTCTCCCTCCAACTCCTCCTACCTCCCCTCCCCTCGTAACTTTCCGCCGCAACCTCCGCTCCCTATCCCCCTCCCATTTCTCCTCCATTGTAACATCCTCCCTCCCTCCCATTGACAAGTTTATGTGCCACCCCACTGACACTGCCACCAACACCCTGTTATCCACACTAACTGCATCACTCGACACTCTCTGGCCCCTGTCAACCAGGCCTGCGCGATCTTCTCCCTCCTGCCCGTAGCTCACGGATGTGATTCGTGCAGAACGGTCCATCCTTCGGGCAGCTGAGAGGAGATGGCGCAAGTCCAAAGACGGTCTGGACCTCGATAAGTATCACTCCCTCCTCAAATCCTTCTCTGCCCGCATAACTGATGCTAAAACCCACTACTTCCTGAACAAAATTAACTCTGCCTCAAACCCTCACAAACTTTTCTCTACCTTCTCCACCCTTCTTAACCCACCTCCCCCACCCTCCCCCTCCACCCTGACAGCAGACGACTTCTCCTCCTTCTTTGAGAAAAAAGTTGCTGACATTAGCAGTCGGTTCCCTGAACCCACCTTTCCTACCCACTCACCCTCTACGACTGACCCAACTAAATGTCTAAACTCTTTCTCTCCCTGTCCGAGGCAGAGCTCTCTGACCTCATTCTCTCTCATCGCCCCACCTCCTGTCCCATTGATCCAGTCCCCTCCCCTCTCTTTCAAACCATCTCTCCCTCCATCATAACTTTTCTTCTCCATGTCCTTAACTCTTCTCTTACTTCCGGCACTTTCCCCTCTGCCTTCAAACAGGCCAGAGTTAGCCCTCTACTCAAAAAACCCTCCCTTAACCCAGCCGTCCCCCAGAACTACAGACCGGTATCACTACTACCCTTCTTTTCTAAAACAATTGAACGTGCCGTATCTAACCAACTGTCAAACTTCCTCTCTCAGAACAACCTGCTTGACCCCAACCAATCGGGCTTCAAGACTGGTCACTCCACAGAAACTGCCCTCCTGTCAGTCACCACTGCCCTTCAGTCTGCCAGAGCGGCTTCGAGGTCATCCGTCATCATTCTGCTGGACCTTTCTGCAGCGTTTGATACGGTTAACCATCAGATCCTGCTGGCCAGACTTTCTGAGATGGGCATCACTGGCATTGCACTTCAGTGGATCTCATCCTACCTGTCGGGAAGATCCTACCAGGTCTCCTGGGGAGGCAAAGTGTCAGGCCCCCGCCAGCTCTCCACTGGTGTCCCACAGGGCTCTGTCCTTGGACCCCTCCTCTTCTCCCTCTACACCACCTCGCTTGGACCAATCATCACCTCCCATGGCTTCTCCTACCACTGCTATGCTGACGACACGCAGCTGTACCTGTCGTTCCCCCCCGACTGATCCGGGGATCTCAACTAGGATCGAGGCCTGCCTCACAGACATCTCCGCCTGGATGACCGAGCACCACCTCCAGCTGAACCTCGCCAAAACAGAACTCCTCATCATCCCGGCCAAACCCTCCATCTCCCACGATCTCTCAATCACCCTGGGATCGGCGACGGTGACCCCTTTATCCTCTGCCAGGAACCTCGGGGTGACCATGGATGACGAGCTCTCCCTCACAGCCCACATTGCTGCGGTCTCCCGGTCGTGTAGATTCACCCTCTACAACATCCGGAAGATCAGGAGACACCTGTCTGAGCATTCCACCCAGCTGCTAGTCCAAGCACTTGTCCTCTCAAAGCTGGACTTCTGCAACTCGCTGCTCGCCGGTCTCCCAGCATGCGCAACCCGCCCTCTCCAGAGGACTCAGAACGCGGCAGCCCGTCTGGTCTTCAATCTACCCAGACGCTCCCATGTTACCCCGCTCCTCATCTCCCTCCACTGGCTTCCCATCACGGCCCGTATCAGATTCAAGACTCTGGTACTGACCTTCCGAGCGGTGAACGGGACTGCACCCGACTACATCAAGTCTCTCCTGCAGCCTTACACCCCCACCCGCCACCTACGGTCTTCTTCTGACAACCGTCTGGTGGTCCCACCGCTCAAGAGCGCCTGGTCCCAACACAAGCTCTTCTCCTGTCTGGCCCCCCAATGGTGGAATCAACTCCCCACCTCCATCAGGGACACTGACTGTCTCCCCACCTTCAAGAAAAGGCTCAAGACGCACTTGTTCCGGGAGTACAACGGCACTTAGGAATGCTTGGCTGGACCTGATGTTAGTTTCCTCCAGGATCACAATGACTCGTATTGAGAGACTTGTTGCTCTTGTTGGTTAGTTGTGACGGTTTTAAATTCTTGTACTCACTGTGAAATATTTTACTGTTGATTGTTGTTTTGTCTTCTTTTCTACAGGTACACTCTTGCACTTTTTGAGTTTCATGTTGTTTAATTGTAACTTGTTTAACTGCATGCTCTTATGGTTCTTCCCTTTGGCACTTATTTGGTTTTTCACAATGTATGCTTCATGTTTTGGCTGCTCGCAATGTTTGGGGCTATCTCGTTGTTATGATCAGTGACCTATGCTCTTTTGTAAAGCTCTCTCTTGGAAGTCGCTTTGGATAAAAGCGTCTGCTAAATGCATACATGTAAATTTAAGTATTTACATCATTTCAAACGTTGAGAAATTGATCAAAACGTAGTACATATTCTTCCACTTCACATTGACCATAAACTACATCTCTCACAATGAATTTGATTATGTTACGGCAAAGTGACGACATCCCGCCCCTATAAAGCAGTGTATATGTAACGGAGTTAGAACCGTGAAACTCGCTCTTCAGGTATATAACAGGCCACCCGCGTCAACGAAGAGCTAGCTTTTCTTTGGTGTAGCTGGTAGTGGTCACGCTTGGCAAGTCGGAGGTCGTGTGTTCGAGCCCAGTGAGTGGCGAACGAGCCTTGTCGTGACGGAGCGTGGCTACAGCTGTTACATACCCGTCACATTGGTGCCGTGACCCGGTTTCACGAGGTTAGTGCAGCTAACCGCCGGAGTGAGTTTCAGAGGGGTGAGTGTAACGGAGTTAGAACCGTGAAACTCGCTCCTCAGGTATGTAACAGGCCACCCGCGTAAACGAAGAGCTAGCTTTTCTTTGGCGTAGCTGGTAGTGGTCACGCTTGGCAAGTCGGAGGTCGTGCGAAATACTGAATTACTGCCTCATTAAATAGTTGATTCAAGTAGCAGTTGGTTTTTAGGATTGTTAAATTGGTGAGGTAGCGTGCGAGATAAAGAGAAATACACATTAGCCTACTGCAATGCATACAAGGTGAAAATAATGGGTCATTTAGTTGTATTAAACATAGATGAACACAGCTCTATTTGACGATGCATTTAGTAAGTATACCTATAACAGCAAGTAGCCTACAACGTAATCAAGAATCAGAAGTGAATAGTTCTACTAAAAGTGATTCGTACAAATGAATACAAAGAAGGATGCTCGCTTTTACCAGACAGTGACATAACAGCAGTTGCAACTACAACATAATTCACATATTACCCTCATTCCGATAATAGGACAGTGTAGCACAACATCGACATCAACATCGTTTTTCAAGTGCAGCTCCAAAGTACGTCTATTTTCTTGAGACAATCATTCGGACTTTACGAGTAGCACGACATACAAATCGTATAGGCTCTCAAGTGCAGCACAACATAACTTATATTTTGATGAAACATGAATTAAATAGCCTACTGACAGTTTCCTCAAAGCCTAAGACGAGGGAACCTAGGCTTGTAAAAATCTCCTCGGTTCGTCAAACTACAACTAGCAATACGCTAGGTAGGCAGTGCGCGTTCACACGTAGGGGAGTGGGATTCTGCGGGGGAGTGAGAATTCGGTCCAACACCGGCAACGCAGACGAGACATCTAGCCTTTATATACATTTATATATATTTTTATAAAAAATAAAAAAGGTTAAGGAAAAATGCTTTAAGAAATAATGAAATTTAATTTTTTTACAAAAGGTTTTGCAAAATTGCACTTTCATACTGCTGCACAAATAAAAAAATTATATTACATATATTTCTTTGATTAAACGTTGCATTCAAATCTGATACACTTAAACGAAAAAAAGCAGCAACATTAAATTTTGATTTACTATAATTCTAATTTATTTTTACTACAAATAGGTACAGTCCAAAACTTTCTGCATCGCTATTACCGGTAGTATCCTGCCTCCTCACCGAAGAGACACCAGAGATGTCGCCTACTAATTGATAAACTGCTTTGCGCAATTCCTGTGTTGTTCTTAATTACGATTAAATAATAATAATAAGAGCTGCCCTCGTGTACACACTGCCCTCATCGAAACATATAATTCAAGAAAAGCTGTAGCATTTAGTTTAAAGGGGCGATTGATTGCAAACCCGATTTTACCTTGTCATAGTTGAAAAATGACAGTTTGTTGTGTAAAATAGACATACAGTGAACCTCAAAGTCCATTGAAACCTCTTTCCTATCAAAATTTCACTTTTTGAAACTGCAACTTGCAAACGCTAGCTTTTGAAACAGTGCAAGTTGTGACGTCACAACTTGCAGCATCAACTTTGTCACGTCCCAAAATGTACATTTACACGCCCTCTGGTTTTCTGGTCCAGGAACATAAACGGAGGTCGCGTAGATCTCCAACACTTTTTTAGCTAACTGCGCGCTGCTCGGTACTTCCACAGGAATTACAAATGAGAAAGTTCATAAGTTTTCAAGATATTGAAAATGGAGCGCCGTAAATGCAGTTTTCCAGGCTGTACCGGGAATCCTGACACTTTTCACTATATTCCCAAAGAACAAGACACTAGACAGGCATGGCTGATGTTTATCAATGGGAATATCCCTATTAAGTACGACGTTAAAGTATTAATTTGCTCAGACCATGCAAGGCCGGATTAACCATTAGGGCAACTGGACACTTGCCCAGGGGCACATGACATCTAAGGGGCCCTGGACAATGTCAACTAAAATGTTATATCACGTTATGAACGCAGTCCTAACTTTCCTTAATGTGAGTACTTTATTGCAACTCGTTCGATCAAAATATTATGTTAAATCACGTCAAAAACAGTGTTTGTGCAGTCTAGTAGCCATTGCCGCCGCTCCCATAACGCGCACTACGCGCTGTGCGTAGGGCACCAACTACTGAAGGCCGATATATGCTTCTGCGTTTACCGAAAAACGGACACATGGGAACGCCCTCGTCTCCGTGGAACGCCCTCTACGAGCTCTCCGTCAGCCCTCGGAGAGCCCCGGAGAGCTCGACGTGCACCTCCTGAATTTTCTAACTATCCGTCGTAATTTCGGAGAGCGACGGAGAGCTACGGAGACCCCCTTGGCTGTGATTGGTCAGTATTAAGAACCGCTTGCGTCAGGGGCGGGGTTGCCGTGATAAACAGGACGAACAGAATCCTTTGACCGCCATTGCTGAAAGTTTTTACAATTCATATTTCAGCTAAACAGTACATGTAAATCAGCATCTGAATTAAAATGTGACGAGAAATGGGCAGTGTAGTTGCTGAAAATGTGCGTATTTTATTGATGAAACGGCTAATTTGTACATTTGCTCCGACTTCTCGATAACCTAGGTAAATAAACACTCCACGACGACTTACAAAAAACCGTTGCGCCACCTACTCTGGGGGGTCAGATGGCCGAGCGGTTAGGGAGTTGGGCTATTAATCAGAAGGTTGTTGGTTCGATTCCCGGCCGTGCCAAATGACGTTGTGTCCTTGGGCAAGGCACTTCACCCTACTTGTCTCGGGGGGAATGTCCCTGTACTTACTGTAAGTCGCTCTGGATAAGAGCGTCTGCTAAATGACTAAATGTAAATGTAAATGTACTCTTCTGGCGGTGAATTGTTTTCAGCACCCACAGCCTACGGAGAACCATAAACGAAGTCTATCCGTCCGTATCCGTGTGTATCCACGCCCGCCCATCCGTAAACGGATACGCAGAAGCATATTTCGGCCTTAAGGGGGCACCAAAAATTAGCCAACTGAAAAATCATCAGTTATAATACTTATAATGCCGATATTATTTTAGTATAGAAATATTAGGCACGTATATTACAAAACAGGCAGAACAAGAGATATAGCCTATTTAAATGCTCCAAAAAAGTTACGATGTGCCCCCCCCCCCCCTCAAAAAAAAAACACACTCAACTTCCCAAGCTCGCTGTGGGTGCCCTTCCCTATCCCAGTGGCCTGACGAACTTTGACAGTAGGCTAGGTCAACTTTTCTAAAATGGGCTTAAAAAGATAACAGGAGTCAGGGGAAGAAAAAAAGAAAGAAAGAGACTGCGAGATGCTCGTGCATCCCTTTCAGGTAAGCCCATGTTTAATCATTGTTAAATACGGGAAATGTGCTGCTAATTTAATGGTTAGCCTATGCATACACCTCAAATTAGCTGAAGTTATTGCTAATGTTAGCACACTCAAATATGTTTTAACTTAGGTGCAAGCTAAATTGAGATGTTACTGTTAAACATTATCTATGCATTTTACAAGTAACTGACGCCAGCTAGCTGTTACTTTACATTCTATGATGCTTTTATATTCGATTTAACATAGTTTTTAAATAAGTAATAAAGGTGGAGAGCAAGTAACTAATTGATTTCAAAAGATATAGAGAAGAAACACTCAGCCATAGGCTACACGGTTTCCATGTTGTGTTACGCGTATTTTGATCGTATTGTCTGGGTTAGCAGCGACGTTGTTAGTATGAATTTTTAATATGTGGTGTCAGAGGGAGCTGTGATGTCGTGGAAAATACGGCTATTGCCTCGAAACAACCCCAAATACGTGCATAGTAGCCTACATTCGGGTAGTGTCTATGGGAACCAGTTGATTCAGAAGAAGCCAAATCAAAATGTTACCTGAAGGCCAACGTAGTTAACAAATACGTAACGATTTAGCTCAATTTCGTGAGCTGGTTTAGCTCGCGGTGTAAATCAACGGACTGTGGTGCGCACGTGTTTTTGCTCTAGTGCGATCGAATCCCGCTTCCTGCGAGCCTGCAAATGTTTTATTTTGTCGCGAATGGTAGCCTAATGTAGTGCGCATGTAGCCTATAGGCCTACTTTCATATTTGCCGCAGCAAATATGAGATCCGACTTGAAAATCGCCAGTAATATGTTTGTGAATTTGTGATGAATCTGGTGATAGAGGCAGACTGATAGGTGCACGCACAGCTGGGGAACCAGTTAAATTGGGAACCAGTTGGGACGTAACACCGGCCCTGAGACCATGTCACCGAGGACACTTTCGAAAACCAGGGATAATGTAAAGCAGGATTTGCTATGAAGCTGTTGCTGAAAAGAGGTGCTGTTCCGACCTTAGGTTGATCACAACCGCAAGCCGTATGATGTTGTCGCTAACAGTTACTAGCAATGCTAACGTATCCTGCCTGTATCTAGCATCGGTAGAATGTGTGATGATTTAGTTTATTGGCAATGGGGCTAACGTTATTTCTTGTTCCTGACTGTGTTTCATTCAAATAAATAACCTGTGTTGTCATGTAAATCTACAATTCAAGATGTTTGTCCCAATCTATTTTTCAGCAAGATAGCTAGAGCTAACTGAAGCTGAGTTGAATCACGATAGTTTGTTTGGTAAGCTGTAGCTAGTGCTAACGTTACCCACCTAAGTCAATCCTGCTTGCACAGGGATCTTCTACACTAGAGCTACAGTACGTTATAGACAAACATCTGCCATGCCCGTCGAGTCAATGTTAGCTAGACTCTAGCTCATCTGCTTGTATTGGGTGTGCTCACGCCTTCGGCGAGCACAACCATTGTTCTCTCACATATATATTTATTATTATTTGTATTGTTTATTTTCGCCCCCCTAAGGATCAGTCAATATTTGGACTACATAGACAACGTCGGTGTGAAAATGTTCGTCTTGGTCACAATGCGTTGCTTCTATTGGGATTTACGTTCCGTTGCTAGCCTGACGTTGTCATACTCATAATTCTAGTCAGAATATGAGTCTGAGAACTCTCCGTTGGGCTGTGACTATGGGGCGTGTTTCAACCGAACCCGGAAAACAAATGCCTCTTCGCTCAATTGGATAGACCTACAACCAATCAGAGCAACTTAGTATGTTAACTTTTACCAAACCCCGTAGGAAGGACGGCAAAAACATATTTTCCATCGACAAATGCCTTGATTGCGTTTCTCTGTTCCTCTTTCAAAATTAATGCGCTGTCGATGTCTTCTAAAACAGACTCGATGGCAGAATCATAACATCCCAGCTCTCCAGCGGTAGCCATGTTTGTTGAAAATGAATTCAACCAAAGCACTCTTTGGTGACGTGATTGATTACGTTACTGTTGATCATCTGTCCATCATCGTATAAAGCCCGCCCTGACAATTTCATTGGTCCGAACAGCTCCTGTTCGGACATAGTTGTTCCCCAATCGAGCCCCCCCAGACCCAACTTCCCGACCAAATTTTTTTGTGGGCGGGGATAAGTTGGGCTGGCAGCCAGGCTATTCCGTTGCACGATTTAGGCTGAACTTAAGTTTTTGTGGCAAAAAGTGCCTTGTGTCAACAAAGGGTATCAGTGCTAGCCTACGTCACAACGTCAGCACACGTTAGCAACGACGCATGGATACAACGTGCATAGATGTGATGTTGCACAGCGAGTATCGTGCCATGGTGTACTAGCAGCATCATACATGTACATTTAAGCAAATCAAGACTTGCATGTACAGTAAGTAATGTAACATTAAATAATGTATTTAAACTCAAGCTTGTGTGGTGCGTCGCTGGCTTCAGTGCCACAGCCTAAACTTTATGTCAAAAGAAACATTCTCATTTCCGGCGCTTTCAAACAATCCCCTCATTCAGTGAAGTTTGGCTAGCCACCGCAACTAGCTTGCTCGTAGCAAACCTCTTTTGAATTGGCCAATTCTCCCTAAATAGATGTCAAGCTTATTTACATTTTTGGGGGCATATTTTCAGTTAGCAGATGGTACTGTTTGAATCCATCTGACATACTGCCGGTGACAACGTTGTTACCATGGGCGTCAGCAGCATTTTGAAAGTGGGGGGGACACATTTTGCCGGGGAGTCTGGGGGTTTCTCCCCCAGATTTTTTTTTTAAAGATGTAGATGCAATTTCCCGCATTCTGGTGCATTTACCTTTTTTTAATATTTTTTATGAAAAAATATCTCTTTCATTGTTTTTCTTGTCGGCATGGTATGGGCGGAGCTAGTTCAGGCATGGAACTCGGGCAGCGCGCGCCATACCACCCATCGCCGTGTTCTCAGCCCATAGGCTTAGCTTGATAGGCGGCGCTATAAAGTTGCACACATGCACGCACACGTGTCCTCGATTACCTTTGTGTTCTGCGCTGCTGCCATTGCTGGTCGCGCCCCGTTCTCTGTGTTGTGTTGGCCTGTCTGTCGTTCGCGTTTCCCTGTCCGTCTCTTCGGTCTCGGCCGGCGTGTGCGTGTTTTGGGGATCTGAACGAAGGTTTCGAGCTGCTTCCTGATGATTCTCCATCCGAGGAGCCCTACACCGATGAGGTCGGTGGAAACTTGGGGCGCCGAGTCAGGCGCAGTTCCCGTTTGGCGTTGTCGGCCAACATTAAGGACTGTCCGTTGTACAACATGGGGTTCGGCCACTAGGAGCTGTTTGTTCCTCGAGTGCGGCGAGGCCGTTCCATCCGCTCCCCTGCATGCTGCCGGGGAAGGCTCCGGCGAAGGGCGGCCCCGTTTCCCGTGCTGCTGTTGTGCTGTCCAAAAGGGGGCTCGCGTTCAGGAGCCGACCACGAGTGCTCGCATATCTGGCATATCCGAGGAGCGACATTTGCAGGTACTGTCGTGAATCACCGTTCAGGTTTCTCGGTGCACTGACCTGTTGGACAGGCGTCTGATCGATTGCGGGGTGTAGGGTTGGACATATCGTGCAAGGACAATGCAATGTGCACGCTTCTCAGTCTACCAGCAGTCAACAATAATAGGAGCATTAATGCATTGCTGCACAAGTTCGCTAGGTAGCTACTTTAGCCATTAGTAGTGTTACTGTTACTAAGCTGCCCTGTTTGTCACTGCTTGACCGAGCCGAACAGAAGTGCTTGCTGTATTCGCGCCGTTTAAATTGGTTGTTAGAATCGTGGAGCAGAGCCAATCTACTCGCTCGCATTTGATGACGTTTCTTTGAATTCTGAGCAGCGGTATGATGAATACAGCGGAAGCACTGGAGTACATCGTCCTAGTGACATTTTAAGTAGCCTAACAATGGAGACGGCAAACGTTGTCGGTTAATAGCAGTTCTTGTTTAATAGGATGTGTCCGGTAAAGGAATGAATCTATGATGCTAATCCTGCTGCTATTTCATATACTACCAGTTATGTCTCTTAAGAGACTCATCTTAAGGTCCCATGACATGCTGTTTTGGATGCTTTATACAGCCTTAAGCGGTCCCCTAATATTGTAGCCTATCTGGTCTACGGTCATTTGCATGCATGTTGTCTTACGACATCATAAGAGGAACATTTGTATTTGGAGCGTTGAGCTTCTTTTCTCAGGGCAGAAAAGAATACCCTGGCCCGGTTACACCTTTAGATATACCAATGTGTACTGACAATGCTGAACATGTGTCTGATGTAATCAATGTCAGATAATGAGTAACGATAATGATGAACCGAGAAGCTTGTGAGACGGTCTGCATGAAGCCAGCTATACAGATTGCAATAGGTGTCTGCATGCTGCAGGTAGCCTGCAGGGACGCTTCTCCGATCTGTGCCCTCGTCAAAGGGCAAGTGAATACCGTCAATCCCTGCCTAGCTTCGATATTCTTATACATACCATGATGTGTTCTCTGTGAGCCTTCTGCCTGTAAATATGTCTGTGCTGTGCCCTTTGCAGGGTGCACTTTTTCGAGTCCCACAAGCTGCAACCGTGTCCATCAAAGCATTGGTGGCAAGTGTCCAGTTGTATGTTCGGTGTGCGGACCCTACATCATGCAGCCTTCTGGGGAGCCCGTCTATCCATGAGTGGTGCACGGAAGCAGCGGGCTTGAAGCAGACATAGACGTCTTCCTAACACTCCCCCTTTACTGCACAAACTACTGTAGTGTCCACTGAGACAGGGGTGCGTCGTGCTAAGTCGACACCCTGCTCGATAGTGTTTCTCGGGTTCTGCGGTGTAAAGGTACCCCCACTGTGATGGTCCAAACTAACTACCTTTTGTCCCCTCTCCTTCATGCGCCGGTACCTGCTGTACTGCCTCCGGGTGACACCTGATGAGCCCCTGTTTACCAGTGACTCAGCCGGCGAGGCCACGACCAGATCATGGCTCACGCAACTCCACTAAGGTCTGTGAGCGCTATGGCCTGTCCCCGGAGATGTATACAGCGTATTCCTTCCGGATCAGGGCGGCTGCTTCTGGTGTCCACGTCCGCGCTGGACGTTGTGGAAGCACAGGCCAAGCCGAGCAGGCGCTCAGGGAACCGAGCAGGCGCTCGAGAAGGCGCCCAAGCAGAGCAGGCGCTCGAGCAGGCGCTCAGGAAGCCGAGCAGGCGCTCAGGAAACCGAGCAGGCGCTCGAGAAGGCGCCCAAGCAGAGCAGGCGCCCAAGCAGAAGCCGAGCAGGCGCCCAAGCAGAAGCCGAGCAGGCGCCCAAGAAGAAGCCGAGCAGGCGCCCAAGAAGAAGCCGAGCAGGCGCCCAAGAAGAAGCCGAGCAGGTCGCTCAAGCTGAGCAGGTCGCTCAAGCTGAGCAGGTCCGAGACCTCCGGTGACCAATGTGGTCAGCACGTATCCTGTGGTTGGGTGGCTTCATACATTGCAATGTTAGTATGTCTCTTCGGATCTCCATGCAGTCGTGGTGATCCGCAGACGTCCTCTGATGCGCTACGTCGCCGTCAGAATCCAGTGTCTACATGGGGACGTCCGTCTAGATGCCCTGGGAACAGCGGATGCACCGCTGATTTGTCTCACACATAGTTTGTCGCTAACAACAGTGGGATGTCATGTGGTCCTCCTGCGGCTCAGGAGGAGCGACGCTCCGCTCTACACATAATATAGACTGGCGGAGTGTCTGTGTTTTGGGGATTTAACTTGTTGCTCCCTGCCTCATGTCATGCATGCTGCAGTGAAGGCACTTCCCCATGTACATCCATTCCGCCAATGTTAAACCATTTGTCATGTGTATGAATAAATGGTGAAATCAATCACGTGAGTGTCTTGACTGAAATGGGCGGAGCTAGTTCAGGCATGGAACTCGGGCAGCGCGCGCCATATCACCCATCGCCGTGTTCTCAGCCCATAGGCTTAGCTTGATAGGCGGCCCTATAAAGTTGCACACATGCACGCACACGCGTCCTCGATTACCTTTGTGTTCTGCGCTGCTGCCACCCACCACCATCCCCTTCTCCCCCATGTTGTCTGTCTGTTCTCCCCGTGGGGGATTTAACTTGTTGCTCCCTGCCTCATGTCATGCATGCTGCAGTGAAGGCAGGGAGCGCTTCCCCATGTACATCCATTCCGCCAATGTTAAACCATTTGTCATGTGTATGAATAAATGGTGAAATCAATCACGTGAGTGTCTTGACTGAACTGCAATTACTGGCTACTATTATGTTCTGGTAGACTGGGTAAACCCTTTCGATCTGCAATCTTAAATAAGATTGAGCTTGGTCTGGTGATAGCCAGGATAATGTTTTGGTGTAATACACAGAGGACTGACACTCACAACTTTGGCACTTTATTCTCCATTTAATGAGAGCAAAAGACTTAAAAGGAGGATTTACACATTATACATTTATTGATGAGTTTTCTGTTTAACCTAGATTAAGAAATCAACAAACGCTGTTCCACTTGTAATGGGTAAATAAAGTATGGTATTGCCTAGTGCTAGTTGTACATAAATAGCTAGCTAGGCTAGCTATAATCATAATGTTTGCAGAAGGATCTTTGTGACTTCATGCTATTATAGTCAGAGAATGTCTCATAAGGGTGCTTTGGCCACTGAAGGGAAAATTTGGGCAACTCTGACTTACTTTAAACTTCTTATGTCCATCTCGAACAGCCGATACCTGGAGTGCTAGCTGCTTCGATCAAAGAGTATATGAATCTGCGTGCCTGATGAGTCTGTTTGTGTAGGAACGCGGAATGGATTTCTATTGCTATGGGTGTTCCCCCTACTGATAAAGTGGAACGGATTTGATTGTGAAGCAATGGAAAGAACGCTGGATTAGTAGACCTGTCGTCATGCACTAATATTTTGATAGCAAATGTGGGGGGGTCCAAACGACAATTTTTTTTAAGTGGGGGGGACGTGACCCCCCCAGGTTATATTGTGACGATGCCCATGGTTGTTACAGTAGCTTGTTTCAAAGGGAATTATGCAATATGAGTAGGCTAAATGCTTGAAAAATGTCACTACAAGAGAAAAACTTAAGGGGACGGACCCACCTGCAACCGACGCAAGCAAGCACACCCTACAATTTCCCCCAAAATTGTACCCTCTCTAGTTATTGGGTGTGCTTTGCCTTCGGCAAGGGCACAACCTTTGTTCTCTCACATATATATTATTGTGAGAATGCTGTTAAGCATTCTCACAATTGTTTTCCTGTTTCTCTTTATTATTATATCAACTTCTTAGTTCTTCCGCCGTTTTTTGGCCTTGAACTAGTCCTGCATACTTTCACCGATTCCTAAAGGTTTTGTATCAAAACGTTCAGCTCATTCAGGAGATGTTGGCTATGACTTTTGGTATTTCTCACTTTTATACTTTTTAAGACATTAAGGTTTTTGTGCAAATTATTCTCCCATTAAAAGTAATGGTAAATCCTTTCAAATCATTAAAAAGCTTCCTCCTATTTCAAACGTAACTACTTCAGCATACTTTCAGCTAGAGACACCATTCAACCTTTAAAATGTTCACAAGACATTCAGCTATTCCCAAATGATTCAGCTTTTTCAAATATTCAGCCAATTTTGAATTATGACCGTTTGAAATACATTAAATGTTTGCTCCTTCTTGATTTTTATGAATGAGCAGCTTGCTGTTCTTTTTCTGATATTCAACTAAATTGTCAAACAAATTCCTCTAACGTTAATATAGTTTAACTTACAGAAACAAGTTATACCTTAAAATGTAGGAAGAATTGTCCTCTTTCAGCCAATGTAACTACTAAAGAGCTCACATTTACAGATTTCAATGGAGAGGTGGGTAAAATTCGTCAGAGAAAGCAAGAAGGAAGACTATTTCGAAACTTCCGGTAGAGACATATTTCTGACCGCACAGACATATAAAGGACATCTCTAGTTTCGGCAGAGTCTTGGGTCTCGGAAAATATCCTCAATTTATTGATTGGACGTGTAGTTTTGCGTCTAGGTCAACTTGTTTGAGGTGTGGATGCTAGGTAAATGTTCGTTTTTCTCTCTGCCTAGCTCGTTAGCTATCACAGCTGCGCCATCACCGTGGCAACCAAACAGACACGCACCATGAACGTTTTTGAAACTGCCAAAGGAGTTGTATTTCTGACCGCACAGACACATAAAGGATATCTATGGTTTTGGCAGAGTCTTGGAATGAAATATACGTAATTATGTGGGCAATGTAGAACAGCGGACAGATTCGATATTTGATCTTTTGTTAGTTATGGCCATAGATGGCCATTCTAGTGACGCTACTGTCATCATGGCTGCTAATAGAACGGCGAAACCAGGTCACATACGGTCTAATAACTATCATTCATTACCTAGCTACAAACAAATGCTTCGTAACTGAAGAGTATTTACTTTTTATTGGCGATATTGACAACAGAGGTTAAGGAACTTGTCTTTAATCAAAAGATGGTCTCCGTTTTCAATTTGAAGCAGTAGATATAGCTCATGTAGGACATTTTCCATTGCATCCTCTCTCTAGCTTCACGCCTTCGGTTATTATTCAAGCCTACGGTGTTAATACAGTCTGTAAAAATACCACTTTGACACACTTGCAAGAAATGATCCGCTGGTTAGATGTAGCATGATCTTATTATTTAAGTATAAAAAACTCACCAGGGACAACGACAACATTGGCAACCCTGCACTATGAATTATTATTTTGATGTCATCTTAAATTAAGTGTCTGAACAGGACTGGGTGTGCAGGCACACATGATTAGTTTCTCCTCCGTCTTGAACCTGAAACCTAGATTGTAGGTTAGAAATGTTGCCAGTCTGTTGCCAATGACCAACGGTTGCTACGTTTTTCCAGCAAGTTCAAGTCATTCCAGTGTTGTCCTTTTACCTTCAAATTCGTTCAACCCAGACTTCAGCAACTGGTTTTCTGCTAAATTTTCACATTTTCCTGCAGCTCATCTTTCTGAATTTTTGCCCTTATTGTTTTGCATTTTTCTTCTTCTCTTTTCTTCTGTTTTCTGCCTTCATCTTGCTCCAGGTCCTTTCAAAAATACCTTTCACAGCAGTACCTTCCAACTGCCAGTACTTTTGCATTTTTCTTCTCTTTTCTGTACTTTTCTGCCTTCATCTTGCTGCAGGTCCTTTCTAACATACATTTCAGGCCTTTTGAAACTCCAGCAAATAATTTTCTGCTAAATGTTCAAATTCTTCAGAATTATTTCTCTTTTTGCATTTTTCTTCTCTTTTCTGTAGTTTTATACCTTACAATTTTCCGCTTTTTTAGCATGGTCAGCATTCTCACTGCTGTTTCGCAGGAACAGCCGTTTCTAGTTATTATTTATTTTCCCACCCCTAAATCTTTGTCAATATTTGGACTAAATAGACAACCTATGTGTCAAAAGTTTCGTCTTGGTAGCGATTGAGTTGCTTGTATTTTTATTTACGTTCCGTTGCATGGTTTAGGCTCAAGTTAAGTTTTTGTGGCGAAAAGTGAAGCTAACGGTGGCTAATTTGCTAGCCACAGTCACTGACGTTACTAACGTCACTACGTCACTAACGTCACGAAAACGCGTGACTACCTGTAGCAGAACATTCATTTCGCATCTGTTAACTTGGGGGATAGCTAGGCTAACTATAGCTTTACTGCAAGGCAGCTGCAGAAACGCCACAAGCAAAGAGGCCAGGGTGATAACTATTTACTCATTTTACTTTGTGATGTGAAACACAATTGTGAAATGTAATGTACAATATTAGCTGATATTATTAAGGAAGTAGGCCCACATCTACTTTCGGAAACGGTAGTCTACTATTTCACTGAAGCATTAGCATGACATTAGCCTCTGTTGCCCGGGCAACACATACTACAGTGGTCTATGATGCATCTGTTTTCAATCGTTAAAATAAACATTCCTCACAAATAAATTTTCGTTGTAGGATTTATTATGACATTACAAGTAAACGATTTGTTGGTGAAATTATCATTACCTGTGGTTTCAAACCAGTGTTGCTCACTGCAACGCCATAGCCTACGCGAGACACGACAAAAACATCTAACACAGTTACACAGCTGTTTAGGAAGTCAAACGGCGACAGAACATGTTTGGCACTCCCCTTACTTAAATCAAAAGTCTTTCAATAGGTGAAACTATCTGACTACTAACCTGAACTTCATTGCCACAGCCTAAACTTTGTCAATCTGTTCATGAAAATAATTAATTTCAGCCTAAACCGTACAACGGAACGTTTAATCGAATTCAACCAACGCAATCACTACCAAGACGAACACAGCAGTAGTCTAGTACTGTACTGTAGTAGTAGAATTTACCGGGGCAGCTTCTCCACACAGGGCTATATGGCATTTTGCGTTGTTACTGACAATGATCGCTACCAGTGAGCTTTTTATGAATGAGCGATTTTCCACTAAATAAATGTCAAGCTTATTTACGTTTTTGGGGGCATATTTTCAGTTAGCAGATGGTACTGTTTGAATCGCGATTCCATCTGAAATACTGCTGGTGACAGCATTGTTACAGTCGTTTGTTTCAAAGTTTTTTTTTAATGAATTACGCAATATGAGTAGGCTAAATGCTTGAAAAATTTCACTAGAACAGAAAAACTTAAAGGGACGGACCCACCTGCAACCGACACAAGCAAGCACACCCTACAATTTCCCCAGAAATTGTACCCTCTCTAGTTAACGCTGATTTGCAAGGAATGCAAGAACAGCTAGATGAAAACGCCTAGAGTAGGCATGTAAACTAGTTTAGCTTGCTAACGCAAGAGCATAGGTAATGTGTGATGATTTAGTTTATTGGCAATGGGGCTAACGCGTTATTTCATGTTCCTGACTGCGTTTCATTCTAATAAATAACCCGTACATGTAAATCTCCAATTCACGATGCATGTTTGTCCAGATCTTTGGCAGGTTATTTTTTATCTAGCTAACTGAAGCTGAGTTGAATCACGATATAGTTTGGTTGCTAAGTCAACCAAACTAACCCAAGTTGACCCGTTCAACCCACCTAAGTCGATCCAGTTTTCTTCGACAACATAGTGGAAACAACTAACGTAATAATTTCAAATGATATCTAGTCAATCTGTTGAAAACAGTGTTGTGTAGACACAATAGATTTATTTGTACGTTTTTATTTCAAGTCTCCACCTTCGTTGTTTCAGTGAGTGTTGGCCGTGTTGCGTCTTTGCTCCACAGCTTCACTCGTTGTGTGCAGCTTCACAATCAGTGCGCAGTTCATCTATATATTCATGAGCATACCATAAAAGGAGAAAACCAGGCGTTTTTTCCCAGGAAAATTTCAGAGGATGTATCAGGGGGCATAGAACAGCACCCGGGCCATTTTCAGCCCAACCAATGTTACATACCCTATTCGGAGACCTTAAGGAACAGTGTGAAATACCCCAAAAACCCAGTCAATCACCCCTTTAAGAAATACAGTATAAGACATTATTTGTGTAAAAAATCTTGGGTGCCCAAGACTTATGCACAGTACTGTATATCTATGATTCTCCCCATATTAGACATTCTCTGGTACAGACTAGAGCACAAAAAGGTTTTCAAAACCGACTGTTTTACAGCTACATTTTTTAATTGTGAGATTTATATAGGAAAGAGGTGTCAATGGACTTTGAGGTTCACTGTATGTCCATTTTACCCACTGTCGTTATTCAACTGTGACAAGGTAAATTCGGTTCTGCAATCAATGACCCCTTTAAAACCTATCTTTTTACCAAAGCATTGAACTCATTTAATCTCAGAAGGGTTTTACTACTTTTATTAATTATATTATTGTTTTTATAGATTTTTTGGATTCCCGCAAAGATTGCGGCTTGTGTTTTGACTTGTACTATTGCTTATATTGATTGTGTTACATTTGATTTATTTTGTTGAGTTACATTTGATTTATATTGGGAAACCGCAATACCGAGACCGACTGTCTCGAGATACCGCAAAGACTGTCTCGAGATACCGCCAAGACTGCGGCTTATGTGTTTTGGATTCCCGCAAAGACTGCGGCCTGTGATTTTGTATTTATATTGGGAAACCACAAAGACTGTGGCTCGAGATACCGCAAAGATTATGTCTCGATATCGCAAAGACTGCGGCTTGTGTGTTTTGGATTCCCGCAAAGACTGTGGCTTGTATTTTGTTGAGTTACATTTATTTACTTGTATTTTATTATTACTTGTATCCCTTGTATTATTGTTTTTATAGATTTTATAAGCACCTTGAGCTGCAATTCTTGAATGAAATGTGCTATATAAATAAAGTCTTATTATTACTACTGTTTTGATTAAAAAGAGACTAAAATACCATTTTCATTGACTTAAACTAGACGAAAATAATCATGGATAAGTCTGACTAAAATAAGACTAAAATTCTCATACTTTTAGTCTACTGAAACTTGACTCGACTAAAAAGAGTATGAACGTGACTAAAACTAATAAAAACTAAAATGACAGCTTGACACAAAGACTAGACTAAATCTAAAATTAAAACAGGCCGCCAAAAACAACACAGTACTCAGCCAAGCTAGCATGTTTCTGCTTCCCCTGTTGACAATTTGGAGCCAGAAATGATAAAGACATCACCTTCACAAGACAAGGTTTTACCAATTGGAAAACGGCAATGTTTATTTTACATAAAGCTCAAAAAGCTATTCTGCGCTCAAATGAAGGGCAAAAAAATGTTTTCTCGCACTATGCGCGCTCGCATTATGTGTGGAAGTCCCTATCTAGCATCACAACAAACCCAGAATACGTCCTAGGTTTGGGTTAATCCCCGAATGTTTACAACGCCTGGTGGCTCCGCGCCTGATTAACACTCAGATCGATAAGCAGTCTCAAAAATGGTAGGCTTATCAATATAAAAAATAATACGATCCCCTTCTGTAATCATGATACCCCCCCAAAATGTTCACTGCACCCCCAGTCAAAGCAGGCTGCATCCGGCCCTGGATGGAAGGCAGTTTCAATAAAAATTGGAATGCGAATGCTTCAAGGAGAAAAACCGGTATGTATTTTGTGTTATAAGGCGATGTCGGTCGTTAAAGAGTACAATCTCCCCCGGCATTTTGACACCAAACACAGATAAATATGTCAAATGTATCCTCCAAGAATTAAAAGGCAGACTGCAATTGCAGCAGAATAGGCCCTATGTTCACAAAAGCTACAACTAAAACCCTATGTTTTTCCATCGTTACTGACGTTACATCGTAGTTACAACTGGACCTTTGAGGGCAACCATAATGCTGATGTGGCCCATGGTGAAAATGAGTTTGACACCCCTGGTCTAGAGAGTAACCTGGATGTGTCTAGAGAGTAGTGTGTGTGTGTGTGTGACTGGATGAGTCTAGAGAGTAGCGTGTGTGTGGATGTGTCTGGATGTGTCTAGAGAGTAACTTGTGTGTCTGGATGTGTCTAGAAAGTAGTGTGTGTGTGTGTGTGTCTGGATGTGTTTAGAGAAGTGTCTCACCCCAGGGTGCAGTTCTGGTGGCAGGACTGACACTCCATCTTGTGGTCAGCGTACTTCCAGATGATTCTGTCTCTCTCTCCTGGCACGCCTTGCGGACAGCTGGAAACACAGTGGGGGCCGTCGTGGAAGTGGGCGCACTCCGCACAGTGGTCAGGACCCTGGAGAGGAGGAGAGATGGAGGATGGGGAGGTGTGTCGTGAGTGTGAGTGTGTGTGTGTGTTTGAGAGGACGTACAGGCCCATGGCATGTGGAGGTCCCATTCTGCACCAGGCACTCAGTGTCACACTCCACACACGAGTTGTTGTTCAGGAACTCTCTGGGCTCCCTGGAACACACACATACAGTCCGTCTCCAGGTGGTCTATATATGCTCCTGTAACCTAGTCAGTGTGTAGCTTGCTGTACCTCCTCCCTCCAGCAGGGGGGTCTGACTCACCCCAGCAGCAGGTTGCAGGTTTCCACACAGCGCCCTCTCCTGGTGAAGTTGCGGCAGGAGAAGCACATGTCCGGTCCAGAGCCCCAGCAGCCCTCAGCTGTACACATGGCATCACAGGTTCGATTCTGCTGCTCTGAGGACACACAGGGACACCATGAAGATTAGGATGGTGTGGTTTTTCCCATTGAGGTGGTCCTATTCCAAAAAATCTTGGCCTTCAATTGTTATGAATTATACTAATTTAATGTATTCAGCCTAGCTCCCCCGTTGCCCATACTACTATGTTTGCTCCTAACAGCGTCACAGTTTCCGAGGGAATATTTCCTAAGACTAAAGCTGCTAAAAACTCATACTGGAATATTGCACTCCTAAACATATCCCTATCCACAAAGGCTGTTTTGATTAACGACCTGATGTCTGAATGCAGTCTGGACCTGATTGGACTCACCGAAACCTGGCTAAAACTTGATGAATATACCCCTCTGAATGAAGCATCTCCTCCGGATTTTGTTTACTCACACATTCCTTGTGCCTCTAAGAAAATGCCGGTGTTGCTATGATTTCTGATTCCAGATTTAACCTCAGCCTGAAATCTGTGAACACCTTCAAAACATTTGAAATAGATTGCATGAAACTACCATCTATATTAAAGAGGAATAATCCTACTTCTGCCCCCCCCCCCCCCATGGTAAGTATTTTTAATGGATCTATTGTAACGATTTTAAACAATCAATCAGTAAAGATTTCTCAGCAAATACAGGCCAATTTCAATCTGTAATTTCTCTCAACAATTCTTGAAAAGGTTTTGGTACAACAGCTCACTGAACATCTCTCCTCAAATCAGTTGTATGAACCCCTCCAGTCCAGATTTTGTCCTCACCACGGCACTGAAACAGCACTTGTCAAAGTAGTCAATTATCTACCAGGGCTGTCCCCATTCAGTCGGCTGGTCGATTGTTTGGTCGATATGCTCTTGGTCGGCTAAGATTTTTTTGTTGTCGAGCAGCCGTATGGCAGTGTGAGATCTGATTCCCGCTTGTGTCACCATTGCATTAAAGAAATTAAAGAAATGTTCTACAGAAATTGTACATTATATTATTTAAGACAAATAAAGCAACTCTAAAAATATATAATTATACTGTGTGTTACTGTTTTCCCTTTTGTTAATCTGCGTCAGTTTTTTTTGCACATGGCACATGAGCACAATTGTAGCTGTTAGCCTAACTACAAACTCTACCATACTTTGTCTATAGTTCGTGTTATTAATCCTTTAGGCAAAATGGCTAAGAAATCTGTGATATGGAAGCATTTCATCAAAGTACCAGGTGGCGCACACTGCCAACAACAGTTTATATTCCATAGTTGAATATGATGTACCACTTGAAAACCGTAAGTTGTCTGTGGTTCTTAAAAAGTCTCCATTATGCACCCTTTAATTGGCGCGCTCTGATGATTTGCATGTTAAACAAACAATATTTTAGATAGTCGATTTTCAGAAGTGTTCAGTTGAGTCTTGGTCGAGTAAAGAAAATCTTAGTCGGGGACAGCCCTATTATCTACTATTGGCCTCTGACGCAGGCTCTATTTCTGTCCTTGTTCTCCTAGACTTAAGTGCAGCAACCTGGAACTTATGGAGAACTATGTTGGGATTTCTGGTACGGCACTCCAGTGGTTTCGATCATATCTATCAGACAGGTCACAATTTGTCCACATGAGTACCACAGGGTTCTGTCCTAGGCCCTCTGCTATTTTCTCTCTACATGCTGCCTCTAAGAAATACTCTGGTATCCTTGCACCCTATCACTCAATAAGGACACTACGATCCCAAGATGCAGGCTAACTGGTGGTTCCCCAAATCAACAACAAACTGCTGGGGGTAGGGCATTCTCAAATTGAGCACCACTTCTCTGGAACAAACTCCCTGTTTCAATTAAGGAGGTTGACACGGTTTCGGCATTCAAAGCTAGATTAAAAACCTTTCTGTTTAGTCAGTTTTATGGCTGCTAAATTGTGTGTGTGTGCTTGTATGTTTAGTTTAAAACTTATATATAACAGTATATATAAGTGTATAAAAAATAGAAAAATGTCCCTTTACAGTACATTTTGACAGATAAAAAATTTGATTAATTTGCGATTAATTGTGGTCAATCTTGTACATTTTCTAAATACAAATACAGCCATTCAAGTTGAAAACGTACCACAGATGCTGGGTTCGGCGTTGTTCGCCAGACGGATGTCCTGCTCGTCTGACCTGAATAGCGCCCGCCAGTGGTTGGAGTTGGCATAGCAGAGCTGTGGGTTGTTCTTCACCACCATGTTCCCATCACTCACCTCCTTGAGTGAGTGCAGGCCCAGGTACTGCAGGTGGGGGACATTCAGAACTGCAAAACTAACCTTGCCACTATGGGGCGCCAGAGAGAGAGACAGGAGAAGAAGAGACGGAGAAGTTCATTTCATTGCAATGTTCTACGGGTTGTATTTAGTGAGTTGGAGCTGGTGTGCTTGCGTACAAGTGCTTGGTCCTTCCTCTGATTATCTCCAGGTTTTCAAACGGACTCAGAGACACCAGGTGCTTAGGCCAGGCCTGGATTAACAGGAATCCTACACACACGTATACACAGACACATACATACAGTCTAGGTTAACTGTCATTAACACCAACCTTTTCCTGACATCAGCTGAACCAATCATACCTGAGATCTCTTTAACAGTCTTGAAGTAGTCTAGTTTAGCAGGGTCCATGGGAGGAGTCTGTGTAAAGTTGTCCCTGGAAGAGACAATCAGAACACTGGCATTATAGAAAGTTCTATGTCCCTGTATTTATGAATGATATTGTGATCGGTGCTCCCTCGTCACAGTGTCTCACCCCTTCAGAGAAACCTCCACTATGGACACATCACCATTGATCTTGGTGCAGTTCAGGAAAGAGTCAATGTTAGAAGCGTTTATTGATATGACATCCTTCAGGTGGCCCATCTTGATTCCGTTACACACTGCAAGACAATGAAAGATGCCATTACTCCCTCCATCCCTCTGACTCTCCCTCCCTCCCTTCTCCCTTCATGTACCTTTGGGGCAGAGGCCTTCACACTTCTTGCACCTCCTGATTCCACCCTTCTCCACCTCGTGTGTGTCTCCACTACAGGTCCTGACACAAGCACCATGGTCCGTGATCACATAGTTATCTAGACAGGATACAATGATTATCACTTAGTTATCTAGAGAGGATAGAGTTGGTCATCACATAGTTATCTAGAGAGGATAGAGTGGTCATCACATAGTTATTTAGACCAGGGGTTCTCAAACTTTTCAGCCCACGACCCCTAAAATAATGGTGCCAGTGACTCGCGACCCCCGCATCCACTGAGGTGGTTTACGTATACCTGGGAGTAAAAATAGGCCCTGGACTTTGATCCAGACCGGCCCACCAGAACCGGCCACGACACCACAGCTAACCTGCTAATGCATGCACATTCTGAGTTTGATGTGATGCTAGTTCGGGAGTTCAATAGTTAATGCGAGCGCGCGTAGACGCAAAATCTTGTCTAGTGAAGGTGATGTATTTTTGTCTCTTCAGACCCACCCTTACGTTTCTTAGCCTGGTTTTCCATCGTTATTCTTCTCCCGGTGCTCCCGATGGCCAGTCCGCTACTGCGGGGCTGTGCCGCGGTGGTGGATTTTCAAGTCATGTTATTTGAAATTCTCGTGCCGTCAGGGGATGCTGCAGTACTCTCAGCACCCATAGTTCCCGCTGCCATGGGTATTCCCTCTCCACTGAAATCCAAAACTCAGCCAGTGTCTTGGCTGAGAACGCTGCCTTTAACGTTCGGTCGCTTAACAGTTCAACTAATGCGTCCTCCTGGTTGGATGTCAGATGGTTTGCCGTACTTACAGTGATCAAAAGGCTGATGGCTTTTTTATTTGCATGCATTAATTTAACTACTATTTTTAACTTGTTAAGATTTTGGCTAAAATATCCTATTTCTAATTGTTTTAAAATGTTCCTTGATTTCTGGAAATCATCTCGCGACCCCCCCTCGCTGTCTCGCGACCCACCGGGGGGTCGCGACCCCCACTTTGAGAACCACTGATCTAGACTAGAGAGGATAGGGTGGTCATCACATAGTTGTCAGAGGTTATCAGGTCTAGGCTAAAGGAGGCAGGTTCTTACGAGGGCAGGTCTTGACACAGGTGGCTCCATAGGTGTACTTGGCGTGAGGGTTTTGGGCCAGCTGATGGGTGTTGGGGTTGTAGATCATTGGGTGGGGGCAGGCGCCCTTACAGGTGTCCCCATCCTGGAAGTCCCTACAGGCCTGAGGAGGGACGGGGGTTAGCTGACCACATACTTATCAATCTAAACATCACAGAGAAAGAAAGAACGGACAGACAGCCAGACAGCAGACAGACCGGTAGACAGACAAGCAGACAGACAGAAAGACAGACAGCTAGACAGGCAGACTGACAGACAGGTAAACAGACAGGCTAACAGACAGGTAGATAGACAGGCAGACAGACCGGCATACAGACCAGTAGACAGACAGGCAGACAGACAGGTAGGCAAACAGACAGGCAGCCAGACCAGTAGACAGACAGGTAGATATGCAGCTCTTACCAGACAATCTGTGGGTCTTGGTCCAGTGCAGCCTGCAGCACAGTGCTCATTACAGCAATCACTGGGTCTGGGTCCACGACACCTTCTTGAACACTGCTCAGCACATGTGAGCCTGGAGACTGAGGGGGGAGGGGGGAAAGATGAGTGAGAGTGTTCTGGAACTGGAATGGCTCATATAGGGTTATACTTACAGGCCTGGCAGTGCTGGGGTCCAGGGGCCCAGCAGGATCTGTTGAAGCAGCTAGCATCACACTTCTCACCTGGAACACACGCTACACGATTACTACTCAACACAACAATTTCTTCATCAATTAATTTAGTATGCATCCATCTATCGTTCAGTCCCATCAACCAGTCAGCAAGTGCCTGGTGCTCCTTACACAGAGAAGAGTTGGTGTCCAGTATATTGATGTACATGTGGGGGCCGCTGGCCTGGTCCACTATGTCCTGCCACTGGACTGTCTGCAGGTGGCAAAGGAGGGGGTTGTTGGCCACCTTCACGCCCCCCTTCAGAATCTCTGTTCACAAACACACAGACTCAGAACACTGCACCCTCAATGTGCTCATCAGGATGTCTGCAGCAGGCAGAGTGTGTGTACCTGTCAAGTTGCTGAGTTGCAGCAGTCTCAGTCCCTTGGTGTAGTTGAGGGTAAGAGAGGAGTAATTCCTCTCATAGTTGGACATGACAGCCAAGGCAAAGTGGTTATCAAAGAGGGTGTGGCCTCGAATGAGCCGCAGGTTGGAGAGAGGCACGGTCGACACATAGTTAATGGCTATCAGCACATACCCCCCTACTTCCTGTATAGACTGAAGGAGAGGAGAGACCGTTCATTGGTGTACACACACACAGCACACACAAACACAAGCCCACACTTGCAGGCCTACCTGTAAGAAGGAGAGATCATGGTAGGGCTGTGTGTAGGTGATCTCCAGGTTCTCCAGAACAACAGTGCAGTTAGTGTACATCCTCACATGGTTGTTGTAGTGGTCATCCAACATGCCCAGCTGGTTCAGGTGGTTATTAGTGCCCTGGCACACTGACAAGCATACACACACACACATAGAGGAGAGGGAAGGAGAGAAGAAGAGAGGTAGCAGACTCAGTTAGTTGAACCTTAGTTTGTGGCTCAGGTGGGAAGGGGGAGGCCCAAACACAACCCCTCCACAACCCCATCGGCAGCTCCAGTATGAGGCAGGTAAAAGATCCGACCCAGGTTAGGGTTAAGAATGACAGCAGCTCTGAGAAGCAGAACCAGTCAGACCAGCTCTGAACAGCCTACCTCTCCAGCATACCTAACAACTACTTCTTCGCTGTTTCCTGTTTTTATCTTGGAGCACTTCAGAGGAACTTTGGTATACTGCCCCACGATTTCTGCATGTTATTGCACCTTGCATATGTGTACATTTAAGGGCCAGGAAGATGTGCACAAAGTACGCACCAAACGAACACTGGATACATGCAACAGCCATTCGGTGCATGCGTACATGTACTTGAGTGAAGTATATTTCAGCCTTTAGTTGTTCTGCTGTATGGTTCCTCTGTATGCTAGTTCTGCTGTATGGTTCTTCTCTGTGCTGGTTCTGCTGTATGGTTCCTCTGTATGCTAGTTCTGCTGTATGGTTCCTCTGTATGCTTGTACTGCTGTATGCTTCCTCTGTATGCTAGTTCTGCTGTATGATGATTCTGCTGTATATGGAAGCAAATCGTTACCAAAATTCAAATGCAAATGCATTTCCAGAAATGCATTTGCATTTTAAGAATGTGGCTGCATTATTTGACTCATAAATGAAATTAGTATTCAATCATCCTATTTGCATTTTAATTTTCTTCTTCAAGAGTGCTCAATCTTTCACTTAATTAAAATGAAAAAGAAATAGACATTTGAGATTTAATTTTCAAAATATGCCCCAGCAAATAGATACCAAAATTCAATTTGAAATGTAAAATTTGAAAATAAAAATGCATTTCTGGAAATGCATTTTCATTTTCAAGAACGTGGCTGCAAAATCGTGACCACAATTCAAATGAAAATGCATTTCCAGAAATGCATTTTCATTTTAAGAACGTGGCTGCAAAATCGTGACCACAATTCAAATTCATTTCCAGAAATGCATTTTCATTTTAAGAACGTGGCTGCAAAATCGTGACCACAATTCAAATTCAAATGCATTTGCAGAAATGCAAAATGAAGGAAAAAGCATTCTGAGCGGCGCAGCAGAGTGACGTCAGTAGCCGCTCTTCTTCAGCTCCCTGCTGACCGAGCTACCCATCTTGTTCGGTAGGGGGCGGTTTGCACATCTGCATTGCATTACATTGCAAATGTGCCGGGAAATTGATTGAATTGCCGGGTCTTTAGAGCAGCGTTCCCCAACCGGTGCCCGGTGAGAGTTGGCAGCTCTGCGGTACATTAAACTGTAATTTCATGTGCTCTGGTGGCCACGGGGGCCCTAAGCAGCCGCTTAGTTCGCTTATGCCTTGGGCCGGCCCTGGCAAGAGAGTACCGGCACCTTTTTTTCTCCACTTCAAGCACTGAATGTAATGCAATGCAGATATGCACACCGCCCCCTACCGAACAAGATGGGTAGCTCGGTCAGCAGGGAGCTGAAGAAGAGCGGCTACTGACGTCACTCTGCTGCGCCGCTCAGAATGCTTTTTCCTTCATTTTGCATTTCTGCAAATGCATTTGAATTTGAATTGTGGTCACGATTTTGCAGCCACGTTCTTAAAATGAAAATGCATTTCTGGAAATGAATTTGAATTGTGGTCACGATTTTGCAGCCACGTTCTTAAAATGAAAATGTATTTCCAGAAATGCATTTTCATTTTCAAATTTTACATTTCAAATTGAATTTTGGTATCTATTTGCTGGGGCATATTTTGAAAATTAAATCTCAAATGTCTATTTCTTTTTCATTTTAATTAAGTGAAAGATTGAGCACTCTTGAAGAAGAAAATTAAAATGCAAATAGGATGATTGAATACTAATTTCATTTATGAGTCAAATAATGCAGCCACATTCTTAAAATGCAAATGCATTTCTGGAAATGCGTTTGCATTTTGGTAACGATTTGCTTCCATAGCTGTATGGTTCTCCTGTATGCTGGTTCTGTATGGTTCCCCTATTGACTGGTTCTGCTCTATGGTTCTTCTGTATGTTGGTTTTGCTGTATGCTGGTTCTGCTGTATGGTTCTGCTTTATGCTGGTTCTTATGGTTCTGATGCATGCTGGTTCTCTGGTATGGTTTAGATGTATGTGGGGACAGTAGGGACACTTAAAACATTTTTTTTTTAATTTAAGTCTCCCTTAAAAGATTCCAAAGGAAAAAAACATGAAAGACCAAACACAGGAAGCATGAAGCCTCAGTTGAAAAGTTGCATCAAAACAAAGAAATTGGTCAATCCGTTGTAAAAATGGTCCTAACCTATATGATTTAAACGTCCCTTAAGTTTTTCCCTTCTAGTGATATTTTCAAGCATTTAGCCTGTTCATATTGCATTCATTCATTACTGAAGAACCCCCTTTGAAACACGCTTATTTTAACAATGTTGTCACCAACAGTATTTCAGATGGAATCGCGATTCAAACAGTATCATCTGGAGGCATATTTTCAGTTTGCATGTAAACTGAAAATATGCCTCCAAAAACATAAATAAGCTTGAAATTTATTTTTGGAAAACTGTTTTTAACAAGTTGACTGGAAGCGATACTTGACAGTGACAACATCCCTGGTCTGAAGACTCTGCGCTTATGTGACAGGCTACCCACATTGTAAGTAGGGAAAAGCACATTCAACTTTGTCAGCTTCTCTTATACTCCCTCTATATCAGCCTCTCTCAATCCTGGTCATTGATCCTGGTCCTTGGGTCTACTGTAGCCCTGCAGGTTTTGAGATGTTTATCTGCTCCAAATGACTGGGTTATGGAAACAAAAGTTGGAAGCAAGACAGCTAGCGTACAAATAATAAGCCCTACAACTCCCCCACCTAGGGCCGGCCCAAGCCTTTATTGGGCCTTAAGCAGAATTGATTTGGGGGCCCCTCGGTGAAGACAATACAATTGATTATTCTTAATGCTTGATTATTCGCACACTATTAATCTAATATATATATTGAAAAACAATTAAGCTGTAATTTAATGTGCTCTTGGGGGCCCTCTGGTGGCCACGGGGGCCCTAAGCAGCCGCTTAGTTCGCTTATTCCTTGGGCCAGTGTTGGTCCGAAATCTCACTCCCTCCAGAATTCCACTCCCCTCCGGGATCGCGCGCACTGCCTTCCTAGCGTATTGCTATGTAGGGCTGGGCGATATGGGTACAAAATTATCGATATTTATATTTCCATTCGATAACGATAATTAAGACGATAGACAACAGATCCGTAGTAGTAGCAAAATAAGTCTCTTCCCCAACTTTTTGCCTACACTCGGCATAAAGTTTAGGCAGCGTGGTGTGAGTGAAATGTTTGCGGCCAGGGGACTAAAATTAATTAATGTTACGATATCTTTATTGAGGGAAGTCATTACTTAGATATTTTTTTTAATCGATTTATTGCCCAGCCCTATTGCTATGTGTAGATTGGCGAACCGAGGCGATGTTTACAAGTAAGATGTTAAGCCTAGGTTTCCTCGTTTTAGGCTTTGAGGAAACTGTCAGTAGGCTATTTTATTTATCTTTCATTAAAATATAAGTGATGTTGCGCTGCACTTGAGAGCCTAGATGATTTGTATGTCGTGCTACATGTAAAATCTGAATGATTGTCTCACGAAAATAGACGTAACGTTGAGCTGCACTTGAGAAACGATGTTGAAGTTGTGCTACACTGTCCTTGTTGGCGCAGCCATTCTCACTCGGCTAATGTAGGGATAAACTTAATTGTTTACAGAGGAATTCACACAGCTCACCTCGGTTAGACCGGGAAAGAGAAGGTCTTTATTTGCGTAGTTGTATTTATACTTAACATCACGCATATAACGTATGACGTATGAGATCACATGTGTTAACAGTCCTATTATCGGAATGAGGTAATATGTGAATTATGTTGTAGTTGCTACTGCTGTTATGTCGTCTGGTAAAAGCGAGCATCCTTCTTTGTATTCATTTGTACAAATCACTTTTTGTAGAACTATTCACTTCTGATTCTTGATTACTTGTACTTGCTATTATATGCTACTTACTAAATGCTGGTCTTTTAGCGTGAAACTGCGTGTAACATTAGTTGCGAGAAGTAAGGTATTTGTACAGCTAACGGTAGCAAGCCTTCAACCAGCTAAATTAGACACAGCTAGCTCTACACGGCTCAAAACAGTTTGTATGGGTGTCACCAGCTCCCATACCTCCCAACGAGTAAAACATTGATCTGATATGTCCTTTGGCTGTGGGACAGCAAGTGTAACTGTGAAGCCTTTATGTCTTTGAAAACAATATTTTTCCTTTGCGTTTTCTAAATGTTTGCCTCTTACATAGTTTAGAGAACTCACTCATTCCCACACATATTCACAAAAACTAGTTAAACGCTGTGTCTAAAATCATCGTTTTAAAATGATATTTTTTGCATATTCAATGCTGCAAGTCTACAAATAAATAAGACAATAAAACCAATGGCACTATGAGACAAAATAAATCCTATAAATCGTTTATTTGTCGACATCAGCAGAATGTAATTTGGGCAGACAGAATTCCTAGTAGACTTCCTCTGCTCACGGTTGCGACACTATCAAACAAACCCTGAATAGGGTTTTGGCTGCTGTTGTTAAGCATGTTGCATAACATTTGTATTTTTTACCCAAATACTGACCTTGTAAGTACATACAGTACATTTTCATAATTAGAGATGGCTGAATATGTTTTCACTTAAGTTCAGCAATAATGTGTCTCAATTGTCATTGTTAATAAATTATTGTATTTTATAAGATGCAAAAAAAGAACATGAGATTGGTATTATATATCGCCCATTGGCTGCTCTCTACATATTGGCTATGGCCATTGAAAAACACATATCAGTCGACCAGTAGTGTGTAGGCTACCCAACAAGCCTACCTCAGCTCTCTCATTTACAGGCTATTCAACTGGTTGGTAGTTCAGGCTTGGCTCTAGTATTTACTGAATGGATCTGAATTAATGTGATTTATGTCCAGGGTTGCCAGGTCCAACAATATTTTTGTGGGGAGTTAACACATTTATCCAATAGTGCCTCCATAGTTAAAATGTAAAAATGACAAGGGGATTACCGTATTTTTCGGAAATAAAGCCACGGCCTGTACCCCGATTTTACTGTTTTCTTGTGGTTGTACGGCTTATATTTCGAAGCGATTTATTGACATATACATAGACGCCCCATTGTCTGCTTCAGAACGTTGCTGCGACGTGCCAACTCGCCGCCATCTTGGGGAGGTAATGACTCGCCTGTAAACAAACCCAAGTGAACGGTGGAGCTGCGGCTTTTCTGGTTAAAAAGCACTTTAGCGTCGTACATTTCTCAACCGATTCCATTGAGTCGTTTATATAGGCCTATTCAAGGGTTTATGATCTACGTGGATTATGGTATTATAGCTCGGTCGATACGTTCAAGCCTCATTTTGATATGCATGACCTCACTCTCGGTTAGTAAGTAGTTAATAGGTGCGTTCGACATGGACTGACTTCATGCAGCCGGCTGCAGGCGGCTGACTTGAAACAGTGAATTCTGGTTAGACTTTTTGTCCGATTTAAGACGGCGCCGAGGCTAGGTCACTGTGACGTAGCCATCAAAGTACCGTGAGATCGATTCGAGAACTGCCGGCTGCCGAGCGCATTTTCTCAAGAGCAACTGCACGGGTTCTAATGACGACACAGCTATTTCCTGATTGGCCAGACTCACACACAACAACTTTGACGCGTGTTTTGTAGTTATTCTGACACCTTCAGTTTCGCCAACGCTCAAATCCGGACCAAACAGTTTAATTGAATTAAAAATGTGTTGAAGAAAGGGTTTTATAGTCCGCCTCTTCACTAACGGAAAGACTACGTTTAATTATAAATGAAGTAAAGTAAGCAAACAGCGCTTGATCGGCCATGACTGACGTCAACGCAGCAAACCACGAGAAGCTGGAATGTCCGACTTCACACAGCCGTTTTCAACTCCTCCCCGACTGCAAGCGGCTACTCTCGCCGGTCGTTTCATGCAGCTGCAGTCCATGTCGGACGTCAGAGGAGGGCAATAGCACCTATTGCCCTCCTCTGACGTCATCTGCGGTCTAATACGGATACTAGACGAAGACTAGACTCTTTGATTCACTTGTGTCGTTATTTTGTGTTGGAATTAAAGCCACTTTAGCAGAACCGTGTTGTCCGCTTTCTATCAAAAGTAATTGGTTGCTAGGCAACACCTGAAACACACCGTGAGAAGACTTGAGAGCTAGCTACAATTAGCCTACCATTTACAAAATGAAAATAACTATAAAAAATGCCATATAATAAACAACTTACTAACCTCGACCGTTCGGTCATGCCGGGAAATATCAAACCTCGGCTTTGCCGTATCAAACTAAAGAACTTCCTAACCTCGACCGTTCGGTCATGCCAGGGAAATATCAAACCTCGGCTTTGCCGGAACCTAACTATCGAGATTCTAAGTATGGAGACAAAACTTTTTTTGTTTTTTGGGGTATTTCTCATTGTTCCTTAAGGTCTCCAAATAGGGTATGTAACATTGGTTGGGCTGAAAATGGCCCGGGTGATGTTCTATGCCCCCTGATACATCCTCTGAAATTTTCCCAGGAAAAAACGCTAGGTTTTCTCCTTTTATGGTATGCTCATGAATATATAGATGAGCTGGGCGCTGCTTGGTTGGATTACAACAAGTGAAGCTGCGTGGAGCAAAGACGCAAACAGGATGCCTTAGGTGGGTAGCTAACGTTAGCACTAGCTTAGCAAACAAACTATCGTGATTCAACTCAGCTTCAGTTAGCTCTAGCTATCTTGCTGAAAAATAGATCTGGACAAACATGCATATTGAATTGTAGATTTACATGACAACACAGGTTATTTATTATACATTCTACATATGCTCTTGCGTTATCAAGCTAAACTAGCTTACATGCCTAGAGTCTAGCTAACATTGACTAGATGGGCATGGCTGATGTTTGTCTAGCGTAGAAGATCCCTGTGCAGTTCAACCCTGGACACATTTGCGCGAACCATTTCACCAAGGACGGTTTTGAAAACCTGCGACAATGTAAAGCAGGATTTGCTATGAAGCTGTAAAAGAGGTGTGTTCCGACCTTACCATCACAACCGCAAGCTGTAGTATGATTTTGTTGGTAACAGTTATTAGCAATGCTAACGTATCCTGTATCTAGCCTTCCAGTTCTTTCAAATAGATAATCTAGACAGGCGTTAGCAGCTATACTGCTATTCGTTTTCTGGCTATTTTTTCGGAAACTTCCCTTCTAATGCCGACTACAGGGTTTCCGCTGGGTCTTAAAAAGTCTTAAATTCTGAACTTAAAATTTAAGGCCTTAAAAAGTCTTAAAAACGGCTAGATTTTCATCCGAGGTCTTAAATTTAATCTAGTCAGGTATAAAAAAAAAAGTTTTACCCTTCTTCATTTCCAGAAGCGCTGGTCGCAGAAAGTTATTATAAATTAGCAAAAAAATATTGAGTCGTAGCCTATAGAGCGGAGGAGTCGTTGCTACAAAACCATCAGGGCTGCTTTTCCCGATAACGATGGATCATAGCTGTTACGAGGGTTCTCTACGATCAAAATAACGATCCATCGTTATTTCTTACGTGCGTTTCCCGAACATGCTCTTAAGGAGAACCATCGTACGTGTCTCTTAAGTTGCACTTAACAAGACGCTGTCCATTGTACTGAAATGTGATTCTTCTGACGCAACTTTAAGACTTAAACATTTAAACGTTAACCAAAATATTTGACGAATTACGGTACACAGAAAATATTTTCTGTCGCTACAGAAAACTTAACATTTATTATAGGCTACTTATTTGAGTACTTTTCAATGTACATTGTATGATGCTACATGAAGGCAAAGACAATAAGGTGAACGTGCAAACTATGCTGCATCTGAGTTTTACACCGGTGTTAGGACCCTGCAATCAGCGACACAGGATGCTAAATACCAATAGGTCTTGGAAATTAAGTGGGCTTGTCTCCAAATTGAGGTGAGGAAGCTCTTGTTTGAAGAGATTAAGTTCACAAGGCCCTCCATTTCTGTGCCTATTCTTCTTCCCAATCAACAAGGTAGTGTCAAATTTAGGTTACCTTATAGCCTAAGCATACCATGTTTATTTAAATTAAGTAAAGGCTGAATTGTGTATTGTATCATATATTCAGTGTTGCCTGTCCAATCCTTACATGTTTACCTTATAGATCCATGTGAGGAGCAGGAGCAGGGAGAACAAACTCCACTAAAACAACTATTTCTCAAATTACTTGTGCCTTGGTTTTTAACTCTTCTTGGTAGGCTACTCCACTTTCCATAGGCAAATATATATATATATGAGTCCTATATTTACTACTTGATTGAACTACAAGGTTAAAAACCATGCATATAAATGGTATCACACATGGCATGTCCCAGCTAGCAGCCTAAATTCAATGTACAAATACAAGCATCTCAATCCAACATATTTACTGTCTTATTTTCTAGTGCTGACTATATCTACAATCTTGCATAGGCCAACAGCTTTCCAAGACCATGTTTGCAATCTCATAATTCTCACATATTGGCCACAAATGACATTGTGACAAATGACAAACACATAAGTAATGAATACCCTGTCTTCAACATGGAATCATTGTTTCTGACATGAATAATCAACTCTACTTTAATTGATGGTTGATCAATTATACTCATTATGAGTGTAAGATATGTCAGAAGACATCATGATATCATGCTGCTCATGAACCACATAGAAGCAGACATGCAGAGGCTAACAAGGAGGTCCTTTGCACTGACCCCTGCAACCCAACTACTGGCAGTGTTAAGGTTCTATGCCACTGGCAGTTTTCTGGAGGTTATTGGAGATGGACATGGGCTCTCCAAGGCCTCAGTGTCAAGATCTGTGCAGGCTGTCACAACTGCATTACTTTGTCACATCCCAGACCACATCCAATTCCCACAACCAGAGGGGACAAGTCTGCGGTGCAGGACTTAGGCTATCTTCAATGGCTTTTATGATTTTTGTATGAGTTTTCACTCCCTCCGAGCCCCTTCACCCTGTGTGACTTCCCAGTCAACCCTGTGGAGTCTTTCCATTTCCTGGGCGCCACCATCTCCTAACATCAGGCTCGGCTCTGCCACCAGCCTCTTCATCCACCGGGCTTGGCGTGCTACCAGCCCTATAATTCTAATAAACATCTTCAATGTTCAATTGTTGTTGTGTTATTGTACTTGTAAAAGCGTTACGTTAATGCATTTCTAGTTACTATTGCACATTACAACAGCCATATTTCAATTTTATAGTATTTTGAATAAGACTGACATTTGTTTTTTAAATACCTTCATTGCATGCGCCAAACCCACCAAATCTAATTATTTTGTGTAACCTAAATTTACTTGAGAATAAACCGGATTCTGATATTTTTTCGGCACTTAAACTTGTATGGTTCACTAAGAAATATCCCAGTTCCAGCGTAACTGCTGTAAAAAGAGAACCAAAATAATCTTATTTTCCATCGGAAGTAACTTTCAGCATTAATTTAATGTAGTTTTCATGGTCGGCCTACGTGTGTCTCCACTGAGTCTCTGTGCTACGATGCATTTAGCGATCTACGACTGGTCTGGAGCTCTCGTTAATCTACGACGATTTTCAAGTGCCTCTTTAGCTACGATGGTTTCGGGAAACGGCCCGTACAACTAAGATCCATCGTACGATGGACTCTACGATCAATTTAGGCTTACGATGCTTTCGGGAAACGCAGCCCTGGAGCTCTCGTTAATCTACGACGATTTTCAAGTGCCTCTTTAGCTACGATGGTTTCGGGAAACGGCCCGTACAACTAAGATCCATCGTACGATGGACTCTACGATCAATTTAGGCTTACGATGCTTTCGGGAAACGCAGCCCAGAACGGTGCCCTCAGAACGTTGGTTCGGTGTGTTGTAGTTCTTTCTGTGGGATCTTGGTGTTGGTACGTATGCGGTGATAAAACTACAAATCCTGTGATAAATGCAATACCTGCCCGCGAAATACGTCTGCGTCTCCTCACAGTTTGTTAAAGTTCGGCTACGTGTGGAAAATGGGAAAGTGTACTTTCAACGAGACATGGCTAGATCACAGCGATTTCCAAGCGGTACCCAGCTCCAAGTACGAGGCTCGCTGCAAACTTTTCCCAAAAAATATTCAATTGGGTGTGGGCCCTGGAGTCACACACTCACTCAAACTTTCTCTCTCTAATTGAGGGCAAGTTTGTTTTAACCTATTTTCATTTTGGGGGTAAGGTTATGGGGATTTGGCACAATGTTGGGTGTGGAAGGTTACTAATGCAGGGCTCTCCCGCCACACATTGTATTTCTCACGCAAAAAAATTATATTTATAATATATTTAATATGCCGCAGCACCCAACCAAAATTCCTCTGGCCGCGCTACTCTCACTATGGAACCGGCAGGAATCAAGCGTCTCCCCTGGAGTTCTTAGTCGAGCCTGCCACTTATCAGACAATCAAAAAAAAGAAAGGGTCTACACAATAGCCAATCGGAAAATAGCACCATTGTATCTGGGTAAGATTTAATGCAACAACCAATGGAAAAAAAACATATCCTGTCATTTTTCACGTGATTCTGCTACGTCTTCCGAAAGTTTTGTTCACCTACAGAGCAAACCACTGGAGCTCGAGCAGAGTAGGCTAAGTCATGATCTCCTGTTTTAATGTTACAACAAATTCACAACTTGTTTGACACAAACAATGACAACTTGACTGCTGTTAGAAAATGTTTCCCAGATAATTAGCATCAGTTTTTCATTAGTGTCTGTAACTTAACCAACAGTTTTACAGCCTGTTCACTGACAACACCTGGTCAGAACAAGTATGTAGCTGGTGTGTATCGGTGAAACTCACTCCTCAAGTATGTAAAGGCCGATTTATACTACTGCGTATCCGTTACGGACAGACGCACGGACGGAGTCGGACGGATAGGTTGAATTTATACTACTCCGAAGGCTCTAGGTGCTGAAAACACTTCACTGCCAGAAGAGTAGGTGGCGCTGCACTGCGATGCTAGGCTAGGTCATCGAAAAGTCGGAGCAAATTTACAAATTACAAATTTCATCAATAAAATAAGCACATTTTCAGCAACTACACTGCCCATTTCTCGTCGCATTTTAATTCAGATGCTGATTTACATGTACTGTTTAGCTGAAATATGAATTATAAAAACGTACAGCAATGGCGGTCAAAGGATTCTGTTCGTCTTGTTGGTCACGGCAACCCCGCCCCTGACGCAAGCGGTTCTTAATACGGACCAATCACAGCCAAGGGGTATCCGTAAAATGACGGAGGGACAGACGGATAGTTAGGAAAATCAGGAGGTGCACGTAGAGCTCTCCGAGGGGCGTTCCTCGTCGGAGAGGGCGTTCCCTGTCTCCGTGTCCGTAAAAACGCAGTAGTATAAATCGGCCTTAAGAGGCACCCGCGTCGACGGATTACTAGCTTTTTGTTGGCGTAGTTGGTAGTGGGGGCACTTGGGATGTCAGAGGTGGCAGGTTCGTACCCAGTGCGGGACGAACATAGGCCCGATACCTCTGACGGAGTTTGCAATACCACGTCTGTTACATAAAATTGGCCTAGTTATATTTTCGTTATCACACGATGACTGACATATTGTCACATTATAAACATCTCTTTCCAAATAGGCGTAATAATTTTATTAGCACTAAATACATTTAAGTGTTTTGCACTTTTAAAATAATGTCATTATATCCTGGCCATGGATGAATTAATCATTGCTGCCTTTCTAAGATGTCAGGTAAAAAAGCAATTAATTAATTAATTTTGAATCCCTCCCTCACGGGGGGGGGGGGGGGGGGGGTTGAATGTCACTCTTGCCTGTCTTCAAAACTTGAGAGCCCTGCTAATGTGATTAACCTGTGTAAAATTAATGCTTTTTCAATGACTGAATTCATTTAAATCAAATTCTTTGATTTGAATTTTAGTAATGCGTCGTGTAGGTCTTAAATTTCGATCTTTATAAAAGGTCTTACATTTGACTTTACTGAAACCTGCAGAAACCCTGTAGCTAGAGCCATTTGCTAAGTAAGGTAGAGCTATGTTGATGTGTTTAGAAACGTATTTAGCATTCTACCTATGCTTGATACAGGAGACGTTAGCATTGCTAATAGGCTAACTGTTAGTTACTTAGCTCTACAGCTTGCGTTTGTGATGGGCATACGGTCGAACAGCACCTATTTTCAGGTTCAGCTTCTTAGCAAATCCTGCTTGAAATTGTCCAAGGTTGACAAAACTGTCTTGGGTGAAATGTTTAGAGCAAATGAATAATTGAGTGTCTAACTTCACCGGGATCTTCTCAGACAAACAGCAGCCATGCCTGTCGAATGTTTGGCTCCTTGGGAATACTATGATAAGTGTTAGCATTCCCTGTACAGCCTGCAACACAGCATTTACGACCGTGGTCCATTTTCAATATCCTTGTTAAACTTCAAAACGTTCTTCTTTGTAATTCCTTAGAAGTAGCCTACACAGAGCAGCGCGCAGCTACTCTTATCTTCCGAATAAAAGTACCCCCCGGAATAAAAGTACCCCCCGGACAAATCTACAAAATCTAATTAAAGTACCCCCCGGAATAAAAGTACCCCCCGGAAAATTGCCAAATCTATGGAAGCCCATTTCCGCCAGTAAAAAAAAAAAAAGACAAATTAAGTCATAATTATGAGATACTAAGTCGAAATTATGAGATACGTAAGTCATAATTATGAGATACTAAGTCATAATTATGAGATACGTAAGTCACTGCTTGCCTTCCCACAGTTCACGCTCGGAGGCGTGTCCGAAAGGTTAATACAGAGTTGTAGGCCTAGTTCTCTAAGGTCACTATTGTTGTAGTCATGGCCAAGCGTGCAGACTTGGGTTCATGTTCTCACAATATCGATCAAAATACCACTTTTACACAACAGTTGTGTAAAAATACACAATATTTTACTAGTGCAAGATTACAGTAGACTACATGTTACGCCACCGGTCACTCAACCAGTCGTGTGTCTGCTGGGCTAGCGAGCTAGCAGTGGCACAGAACAGTCACGTAATGTGACGAGACAGAATTTAAAGTATAAAAACACACCAGGGACACTGACAACATCGGCAACCCTGCACCATTCATTATTATTTTTATGTAGCCTAATCTTTAAATTCAGGCTCGTACATTTCGGCACTTTGCTGTGAACTGGAACGCCCGGCTTCATTGAAAATGAATTGGAAGCCGACGCTCCGCGCCGCCCGCTCCGCTGTAGTGGACACGCACTGTATCTCTAGGCTATCTCATAATTATGACTTACGTATCTCATAATTATGACTTAGTATCTCATAATTATGACTTACGTATCTCATAATTATGACTTAGTATCTCATAATTATGACTTACGTATCTCATAATTTCGACTTAGTATCTCATAATTATGACTTAATTTGTCATAATTTTTTTTTTTTACTGGCGGAAATGGGCTTCCATACAAATCAGTACGCAAACTGTGTCCATATGCTATCAAAATGTGTTCCTACCAGTGTAACGGGGCATTCACACTGCAGCGGAGTTGGCGGCGCGGGGCGTCGGCTTCCAATTCATTTTCAATGAAACCAGGCGTTGACGCTCGCGTAGGGCACTGTGGGAAGGCGAGCGGAGCGGAGCAGAGCGTTGAAAGTTGGATTTTCTCAACTTTATGTAAATGAGGAGCGTGAAAACGCTAGCGTTGGCCAATTGGATTGGTTTCTTGTAACGTAGCAACCGTTGGTCATGATAAACATTTCTAGGTTTCACAATTTCGAGATGGAGGAGAAACTTTTCGTATGTGTCTGCACACCCAGTTCTGTTCAGAACAAAGTTACTAATGTGACGAGCCTGAATTTAAAGATTACATTAAACTAATAGTGCATGGTTGCCGATGTCGTCAGTGTTCCTAGTGTGTTTTTATAGCCTACTTTTAAATTCAGTCTCGTCACATTACGTGACTGTTCTGTGCCACTGCTAGCTCGCTAGCCCAGCCTACAAACGACTGGTTGAGTGACCGGTGGCGTAACATGTAACGTTATTCTACTGTAATCTTGCACTAGTTAAATTCGGTATTTTGATCGATATTGTGAGTACATGAACCCAAATCTGCACGCTTGGCCATGACAACAACAGTGACCTTAGAGAACTACAACTCTGTATTAACTTGTCTAACACGCCCCCGAGCGTGGGGCACTGTGGGAAGGCGAGCGGTGCAGAGCGTTAAAAAACGCTGCAGTGTGAACGCCCCGTAAGTGTGCATCTTTTACTGTCACTTGCAATCAGGAATAGAAATGGACAGCAAATATACCATTGCTAGGAAAAAACGTAAACACTTGTAGTTTGGAAATACATAATCATTGTTAGAAAATTTCAAAAAAGAGGCTGTCTGGTTACAAATATAGGCCTATGGTAGTACTTTTCCTCAAAAACTTACAGTCAACATGACTGCAACATAACATGAAAACCACTGGAAATACATAGTTATTGCAAAGTAAAAAAAAGAGGCTGTCTAGTTACAAACATACATGTACTAGTACTATCACTTTTCCTAAAACAGCTTACAGTCAACATGACAACCACTACCAAATAAAGCATTGCTAGGAAAATACTTCAATGCCTGTAGCTTGGAAATACATAGTTACAAATCTGTCAAATAACCATGACTACAGGTATACCTTAACAAACTTATAGTAGACACGACTGCCGGTGCACCTCATATTCCGCGTCTTGTGCGGCATGCAATCCTGAAACGCACTGGTAACCACGGAAATACCCTGGGATTTTTATTTGACGATGAGAGGCTGTCTATAGGTTGTGACTGTCATGCTGGTGTGCTGAATGGGAACCGTTATGTGAGTGTACAGTAGCTAGAGCTAACATCAGAGCCATAATGAAGCTCTGGCTAACATTTACTAGCTTGCACTGACAACCTTCAGTTGGTAGCTAACGTCATTAGCTAATGTAAGCTACTTGCCAGTAGCTAGCTAGCTAAGGTAGCTAACGTTTTCACATCAAAGAGTTCAAATTTATCTTCCCTTCCGAAAAAAAATGCATGGAATTTTCTAAAATTATGTCTCGATTTCCCCCCCAAAAAATAAACGTACCGTCCAAAATAAGAATGTAGCCTACCGGGTGGATTTTTCGGGTAAAAATAAATAAACGTACCGGTACGTTTATTCGGAAGATGAGAGTAAACTAGTATCGGAGATCTACGCTACCTCGGACTGGGCAAGAACACCAGTGAGTGTACATTTTGGGGCGTGATAAAGATACAGACCAGAGCCAAAAAAGGCGGGCCACCGGACTGACGTCAGTCCGGTGGCTTTTTCAAAACCTACCGTTTAAAGCAAAAAAAAATCATTTTGAGATTTCCATAGGAAAGAGGTGTCAATGGACTTTGAGGTTCACTGTATGTCCATTTTACCCACCGAACTGTCGTTATTCAACTATGACAAGGTAAAATCGGTTTTGCAATCAATGACTCCTTTAACCAGAGAAGCCGCAGCTCCATCGTTCACTTGCGTTTGTTTACAGGTGAGTCATTACCTCCCCAAAATGGCGGCTAGTTGACACGTGAGCCAAGGGCCAATGGGGCGTCTATGGGGCTTATTCCGCCCGCCCACTTTTTTAATCTTTTTGCACTTCCGTTGTATTGGCACTTCCTGTTTACCGGGGATATCATTCAATTAAATGGAGAACTGCCGAGAAGTCCCGGTGCTAAAATATTAAATAATTAGGTGGATTTGTGCCAGATGTGCTATGTTCGTGTGCTACAACAAGTCAGCAATACACCCTTTCACTGGGTGGCTTGAAAACAACTTAAGTGTTTATATAATTTGTTTGCCGGTCAGATCGCTGCCCTGCGCTCTGCTGTGCTGCGATAAGTTACATTAGCCACAAACATAAGATGTTCTAACGATTTCACTGCAGGGCATATGCATTTGCTATACTTTGTTTGAAAGCTTCCTCTAGAATTCAGTCGTTTGATTAATTTTACATGTATTTGAGATTCCCCCGCAAAACCGACCAGCTAACATTGTTAGCAGTAGAACGTTAGCTTCTTGTTTATCTACTTGAGGCTCTAGTTTTTACATCAGGTCTCTGCTATTAGCCATAAACTGCAAATGTATGAGTGACAAATTACACAAATTATGCTGTAATAATAAATAGTAACAACTTTTTCATCGAAAAACTTTGGTACAAGCTTTATGCAATGTGTTAAAACTTGAATGATATAGGGTGTGCACTAGTAATCTTCCCTCCTATCTAATGGCAATTAGAAAGACTATTAAATAATTTTAATGCTGCGTTGTTTCAAAAGCTTTACATTACATTTAGATGCACTGCAGCAGTTGTTTTGCTCACAGCCATGCCCATACATTTGTTTATAATCTTGTATCTACTAATATCATACATCGAGAATACTAAAACATACTAAAATATAACCTAGCTCTCTTATTACACACTTGATGTTGCAAGTGATACGAGCAGACAAAAGGAAACTTCGGTGGGTCTTTTAAATTCAGTGCCTTCAGCCAGGGACGCAGATCCTCAACTTTGGTTGGAGGTCGATGCAAAGTATGTCGGCCCACAACACTCGGACCTTCTTTCCATGGTCAAAACAATGATAATACAGGGTCTGATTACATTTCTCCAGCTGTTATGGCAGCCACGAACTGCAGTTGATGCTGGGCATCTCTATTAGCCTTAAATTAGTACCAGAGCCTGTTTAAGACATTCTCTTTTAGTACCGTCAGAGCCTGGCCACTCCCTATTAAGCCCCATTGTGCCGAATTTTGTTGCAGTTCCACCAGATTTCCACTGGGAGTGATCGCGGTCGAGCGCAGAATGAATGGGAGTCTATGGAGCTAAACGGTTAAATTTGTCTCTTTCACCTGGTTGTCGTTGAGAAATCTCAGATTTTATTGTAGTTTTTATATGTTCAACATGGATTATAGGTCGAAAATTGAATGAACGAGCACTTATATCCTTTCTATTTCTTACAGGGTGAGTCGTTGTTGCCCATAACACGCTAGCATTCTGCTAATGAATGCTGATTGGTTAGTGAAGGACTGACTACAACCAGAGGTCCCGCTTGATGGCATCCAAAGCAGAATCAGAATGTCAGAGCATTAGCAACATTAGCAACAACATTAGCAACCCAAAACTCTTTCTAGCATGTGTATTTACAAGGAGAGCCTAACCTGTCAGCTGTGTTGTCGATAGCTCGAGAGAAAAAAGGAAGTGACCAGAGCTTGCCGTAAAACAATATATCTGTTCGTACGATGTGTATGACGTCAATTACATTTTAAAAGGCTTTTTAGAACAGAAAGGCGACTTCAAAAAAATCGAGCACCCAGCAGTGTCTATATTAGACATTCTCTGGTACCGTTATAAAGCGGAAAGTATCTAAACCGGAAATGAGAATACGCGGATGGCCGCACCCATCGTGACTTCCGGAATAAGGTGAATAGCCCGATTTCAGAACAAAAAAGTGGCTTCGTCCCAAGATCTCTATAGCCTACAGACCGTGCATTAATTTAATGATCAACACTTGAACGGGGGCTTATTACTTGAAAGATTAATTATTTACTGTGTCGTCTCGGTTACACTATCAGGACTTGGAAATACAGTGACTTGCTAATGTACACAAATAGCTAGTAGAACATAACATTTCATAATAATTTCAGTAAATCAAACAGCTGCAACCCAATGAAATGTTACATGGATACCACCTTATTCCTAGCTCCCATGATCCATTTCCTGAATTATGGGCGCGACTTCCGGAGCCGGCGATTGTCATGGTAACGCTCATAAACATCAACGTCATTGAGGTAAGCTAATTCTGATGCGAAATAAAACATGTGGGAACACAGCCTGTTACACCTCAAACGGGACAATTTGATCATACCTCTGCCTTCTATTATCGAGGGATGGGAGGACGACCTGAAAAAGTGGCCTCAAATAACGTACACTGGCATATTTAGCTACTTTATTAACTCTGTTGCTACGGACGGTGAAGCGATGAATAACCTGAAAAGCTCTGAGTCTTATCAGTAGCTAGCTACTGATACTACTACTAGCTAGCAATAAAGTTGGTTGCGTTTTAAAGGAGGTGGGACACAACCTTGTCTAAAGATCCTGTAAAGTGGAATTAAAAACGAGTTTCAAGTTCACCACACCACAGAATAATGTGTTATTAACTACCCATCCAAATTCGAATGAAAAAAAAACACCGAAATTATGTTAAATTAGGCTTTGAAATCGTGAGAAAATCAGCAGTCTTCTCTGCTTGAGACTGGGGGGGCGTGTCGCCTGAAGGAGCTGAAGCTCGGCCCCCTCGCTGGAAGGCGCCCCCTCTCTCAAGTAAGCTACCTACGACCCAGATAATGGACGCTACGTCAAGACGAACAAAACGGTATAGAATTAGAATTAATTTGTTCAATGAGTGAAACATACAGATGCATATAAATGAAATGTTCCCCTGAGCTGTAACACAGGAGTAAAAATTGACACCAGAGACAGCAGACAGTGAGCTCTCCAACTAGGCTACTTCTAGCACATTAGCTACCATTTCACCAAAATACCATCATTCTACACAGAGTAGCCTAATATCAAGTTAGCAGTTTGCACTAACTCATAGCAGAGATACCTCTGCAAAAGTTATCTAGTATAATTATAACAAGCACACAGAACTGAGTGATGAACTGCTGCCGGCGGTGGATCGTCCAGGTGCGACCGGAGGATGAATGGCCGAGGGGGCGATGCTCGGTACGGCTTAGCGCTGCAAGAGAAGCCGTGTGTTGGTGAACCCCCCCGTCTCTGGTCCATGTTAAAATTGTCCGCTGTGAAATGGTCAGTGCAGAGGCAGCTGTTGGAGTTTATCCGAAGCTGTCCATGAGCGTGGCTCTTCACAAAATCTATCCACCTATTTTTCCTTTCATTATCAATAGGGAACTTAAATGGCATTGCAGCGCAGCTGGAGTTCTTGCATCAGGGAAGATGCAGTTGCGGGTGGTGGGAGACATCCTGAAGCTAGCTAGCTAGCTGATGTAAGCTACAATAACAGTACAGCAGGAGGAGCAATTCAGTGATCTGAGGTAGATAGGTCGAAATGACGTAGATAGGTAGTTTTTTGGCTCCGCCCATTAAAACCTGAAAACGGAAGAGAAACTGTTCTTCGGTCTAACTCCACATTTCAGTGCGACAAAGTTTTAGCGCTTTGCACATGCTTTCAATAACTCATTTCACACGTGTGTACTTAGAAGCAAAACATGGAATTTACTGTACAGGATCTTTAAAGCAGACATAGAGCCTATAGTCAGAGAGCCCCACATCACCGGTCCTGGGTTTTAGTTTCATCGTCAGGTGAAATACAAACGGCTGGGTGCTCATGTGTTGCTGGACCAGGGCACTACTAACCCACAAAAATTCTTATATGAACACTTGCATCCCACCTTTACTGGCAGTACTGCAACTAAATCTGTGGAGGTCTTTCGTAGCCCAAACAAAAAGTAGGATGCGGATTTCCTCCGTCGGCTTTTTGTCCACAAAATGAAATGAGTACACATATGATAGTGTTTTGGGTGGTCTCTTCAAGGCTAGGTTTTTCAGCTACATTCTTTTGTATTCCTCATCTGTTGGCAGGCGATGGAAACTGTACCATTTGTCACAAGAACAATCCCTTTTTGTTGTGGGTGTGTGTTCAACACACTGTCGTTAAAGCCACAGATTTAGCTAAGTCTGGTTGTTAGTACAGCCGCAAACAGCGCAAAAGGTAGCCTACCAGAGCTCCGCAATGACATTTTATAACAATAACAATATAAATGACAATATATGTTTAAATACAAACCAGTTTTAGTTAAATTATAGTTGAAATTACTTTAGAAAAATCACTGTTGACGGCTGGCTGGGACTAACGTATAGCAAATCGCAACTTCCGCTACTTACCGGAAGTTGCATACCCAATCATTTCTACAGTAGACCCCCTGAGAATAAGGTGGATACAGCTAGCAAACTAACGTTAGCTAGCATCGCTAACGACATTGGCTAATTCAACTTCGGTAGTGTAACCGAGCTCTTTGTATGCTCGTTTTAGATATAATTTGATATGGTCTTTATTGTGTCTGCGAAGACTCAGTAATCACGCTGTGTAGCTTCGTTTTATTTCTTTATTCAAACTGCCGCACATCACAGTTTACATCACCTGCTGTCCTCTGATGCTGAAACTCCTAAAGGAACAGTAACTAACACATCGTAACCTCACCCGGTCCAACCGGGCGCCCTATGGTGTTTTACGGACATAAGTCTTGTGGACAATAAAACACCGCGGTCTCTTTTCACAATTTGTATTTTCCCCACTTCTCTTCTTGACATCGCCATTCGAACAGCCCTGACTTCACGTAATGCTTACGTCAGCATCATGCCTACGGCAACTCCCGAGGGAAAAAACACCTTTTTCCATTGAACGTAGAAAGGTCTGCTACAGTAGCACACCACAACATCATGACCACCAACAAAACTCAGCAAGGATTGTTATTGCTCCGGCTTTAACTTATGGATATTCGGCAGCGTTGCCACAACCGCAGAATAGCTTTGCTCGCATCTTTCTCCGCCGCCATTACTGAACTACAACTCAAACTAGTCCACAACATCAACACCATCGTTCTCAGCCACTCCCTCTGTTCGCTGATTGGCCGGTTGAAAATCAACCTGAAAAATCTGACTTACGTACTGAATGGCCAGACCTAGTACAGAAGCAAAATCCAAATTGAGCGGAAGTACGTAGGAGGGCAGAGCCAGGCTACTGCTACAGTAGGCTATCCTCAGGATTTGCAAACTAGCTAAACTTATACTATATCTAAAATAATTTTGTAGACATAACAATGGATTTTGCCACTAAATGAGTGACTTGGCTTTATTTCTGGACATACTATCCACAACCGAAGTGTGTTACACAATGCTGTAAGATCGCCTATAGTCGTGCATTGGGCTGTCAACGAATATTCTAAATTCGAATATATATTCGAATAGTGGTTAAAAACCGAATTTCGAATGTGAAAATTAATATTCAAATGTAAAAAACAACAAAAAACAACCGCAGCGCCAGCGCGTCTGTCTGCTTTGCGGTGGCCGCGCGCCTGAGCGTCACTGCTGACAGTTGACTTGCTTGGAAGATGGCAGAAAGTGCAGAACCCAGCTTGACCGCAGCAGAGAAAGTGATTGTAACCCCAAAAAATCTAAAGAGTGATGTCTGGAAATATTTCGGATTTTGGTCAGTTGATGGTAAACTTGTTGAGCCTACAGCTAAAGTAGTGTGTAAGCTATGTAAGCTAGAGTTAGCTTAACATTCAACAACTAGCAACTTGAGGCTACATCTCCATGTTTACCACAGCACAGCTCGCTCGGAGCGTTCAATGTCGGTTCTATACTGTAAAACTTTAATGTTGATATTTGTTTCAATCAGTGAATGAAGCCTGCCATATTTGGGACAAGAATCGTGACCTTAAATTGCTTGCACAAAACTCTTGATCAGAACTCAGCATTTGTTTATTGTTGTCGTTCATTTTACACCGCTATGCGCAGAGAGAGTGCGACGGTGCAGGAGAGAGAGAGAAAGAAAGAGTGCGTGTGTGCGAGCGAGAGGCCAAGGTCTGCGGTCTTGGCCATTAGTTAATTTACTTATTTTTGGTAGGTAATTTGTCAAATATGTTTAAACTTAAATAAATTAGGCCTACCTACAGTATACAAGTAGTTATGTTTCGTTGTATTAATTTGTCCTGTTATTGACGTACCTAATGCGCAACCAGGAATTCGAATATATTCGAATATGTGTTTTTTTAAAGGGAATATTCAAACGTCATTTTTGAGCAATTTTGACAGCCCTAGTCGTGCACTGCTTGGTATTGTAGCGACAATGCTCTTGGTATCCAGAATGCCCTGCGGCAAGCTGAAAAGCTATTAAGTTAAGGGCATATATATATATATATATGGTTAAGGGCATTAGCTTAGTTAGTAGGGCTGCACGATTATGGCCAAAATGATAATCACGATTATTTTGATAATACCGCTAATTGGGTGTGCTCACGCCTTCGGCGAGCACAACCATTGTTCTCTCACATATATATTATTATTCTTTTTATTCTTTTCCCACCCCTAAGGATCAATCAATATTTGCGCTACATAGACAACGCCAGTGTCAAAAGGTTCGTGTTGTTTGCGATTGCGTTGCTTGTATTTTTATTCAAGTTCCGTTGCACGGTTTAAGTTGAAATTGCGTTTTTGTGGCAAAAAGTGCCTTTTGTTACCAAAGGGAATCAGTGCAAGCCCAACGTCAGCACACGTTAGCAACGATGCATAACTACGATGTGCATAGATGTAGTAAGACTGTTGCGCACAGTAGGCTACTGGCAGCATCATATATTTAAGTAATTCAAGACTTGCATGTACAGTAAGTAATTTCACATTAAATAATGTATTTAAACTCAAGCTTGTGTGGTGTGTCGCTGTCTTCAATGCCACAGCCTAAAAAAATAAAAGTTTTTCATTTCCGGCGCATTCAAACAATCCCCTTAAGTTTGGCTAGCAACAGCAGCTAGGCTAGCTTAGCACAATTTACCGAGGTCAGCTTCTCGTGCAGGGCTCTAGTCTAAGATCAAATGGTCGTATTTGGCATTGTTACTGACAATGATCGCTTCCAGCAAACTTCTTTTGAATTAGCCATTTCCCCCTAAATAAATGTCAAGCTTATTTACGTTTTTTGGGGGCATATTTTCAGTTAGCAGATGGTACTGTACTGTTTCAATCGCTATTCTATCTAATACTGCCACGTTGTTACTTAGAATAGCTCAGGGGGTTCAGCTTGTTTCAAAGGTGGTTCTTAATGAATGAATGCAATATGAGTGGGCTAAATGCTTGAAATTATCACTACTGTAGAAGGGAAAAACTTAAGGTGACGTTTAAGTCATAGGTTAGGTTAATTCTACATTTAGTCATTTAGCAGACGCCCGTATCCAGAGCGACTTACAGTAAGTACAGGGACATGCTACACTTCACTTTTTGTATTTTGAATTGTACATGAGCAGCAACAAATGTAGGCTATGCTTTTAAATCTATGCAATCTTCATAAATAATAAGTAGGCATGTTTATATAAAATATACAGAAATATCAGTTGTAAAAATTACAGTTAATAAACGGACCCATCTGCAACCGCCGATGCAAGCAAGCACACCCTACAATTTCCCCAGAAATTGTACCCTCTTTATTTATATTTGGCAAGTTATACCATGCAGTTCGTCAGTGATAAAGTAAGGAAACAGCACTTGATCGGCCATGACTGACGTCAACCCAGCAAACCACGAGAAGCAGTAATGTCCGACTTTACGCAGCCGTTTATAACTCCTCACCAACTGCAAACAGCAACTCCTCGCTGGTCGTTTCATGCAGCCGCAGCCGATGTTGAACACACCTATGGTTTACGGAGCGCTAGCTTTGCCAAAAAATACTAATATATATAATAATAATATTTTACATATCGCTCGATCACACAAATTTGATTGTGGGAAGCCAAAATCGTGATAAAAATTATTTTAATTGTGCAGCCCTATTAGTTAGTTAAGCTTTGTTTGGAGTTCTATTGTTGTGTTCGTTCTGTTTTGATATGTGTAATGCTATGGTCTGACTCAGTAGTTTAGATAATTTGAGTGTAATTGTTAATGTTGTCTAGTTAGATGGCTATCCAAGCTGTTCAATGTGAAAGTGTTCCTGGGTAAATAAACAGCCGATATGCCAGTGCGGCCTAGACTACGATTTACAAACACAAAGTTCCCATTCTGGTGGGATGCGGTTTATACAAAATGCGTCGAAATACGGTACAATTTTCCTTGTTTTCTGCTATTCTCACATTTCATTGGTTCATTACAAAAATATGCTGCTTCCTATCACCACCGAACAGACACAGAGCAACAATTACTTTATGAAAGTGAGATGAGACTCATTACCAGACCCTCCAGGAATTCGCGATGTTGCGATCACACCATTCACGCGAATTCAACGATTCCCCGCGAATTCAGCGCAACGTTGCAATTTTAACAAATCACCGCAATTTCCCCGCAACTTTGACCAATCATCGTCGTCTCCCACAACTCACTCCAGTAGGGGTTAAATCCAGTGTTGCGCATGAACGCGTTCATTGAACGAAAGTTCATGAACCCGTTGATAATTTTGGTGAACATGAACTGAACGTACTATATTACTGCCTGATGAACGATACTGTGAACGCGTTCATTCTGGTGTCTGTGAACTCTTTCACTCTTTTTAATTTCGTTCAATAAGGTGCCAGATTTCTAGAGACACCGTTAACAGTCCTGTGTCCAGGGTTGCCCAACCAGTCAATTGCTGCATGTGCTTTCTTCTACTGTCTATGCCTGGCAAGCGTGAGAGCGCCGAGTTGCGTAGAGGCCGAGAGCGGTATTGCAAACAGAGATTTCAATCTTTTTCGTTAAAAAAAGGGAGATTCCTCCTGGTTGGATAAGGATTAAAAATGGGATATGATGAAAATTGGCATGTTGGTAAGGTTATTTAGGGGACCATTTATCAATGGTTTTATTCTTTGATGAATGTTTGTTAATTACTTAATTTTCAACCAATAACTCAATTAAAATTACAAAGAGGGAAATTCGCAACTTTTTATCGCAACTTTCACTTGCTCCCGCAATTTCATCGCAACAAACACCTAAAAAACACAGCAACTTTCATCACAACTTTTTGGAAAAGCTCCCGCGAAATCAGGAATTTTAGTCCGCAACTATCACAAAAAAGGCCTGCGAAATCCTGGGGGGACTGCATTACTGTGTGTGTAGGTCATGAACTCTTCATGTCTGCGCGTAGCGCTCGTACTGCGCCTGCGCTCTTACTGCTGACACCTGCTGATGCATGCAGAGCTCTCTTTACATACACCTCCGCTCTCCCCACACAATCTCCCCATCCGTGCCGTTTCCCTCTTTCCCAGGGCAGGCCACCATGAGGCAGAAATGCGGCGGCCGCAGTGAGACTTAGAAGTAGCCCAAAAACCTGCCACCCCGATACATTTTCACCCACGACACTGTTGTCAAAGTAGAAAGCTAGAAAACCACGGATATGACAGTCCTGCTTATGTCTCAGTGTCCCCACATGATCAAATTAATGTGTGTGTGTGCATGTGTGCTTATGTGTGTATCATTTCTGCTGTGTTTGTGTGAGCGTGGAGCTCCCCACAACTTCTGATCTCACTAAGACAATACAGCTGCAGCCCCCAGACCTTCCTCGCTGCTGAGTGATTGGCTGGTCTCACAGTCTAACATCTGGAATCCCCTTTGTCCTCTCTCCCTCCTTCACTCATTTCCAGGACTAGTTTGGTTCCTCCATCACCCTCCTTCATATATCCTCTCTGTTTGTTCCCACCCGTCCATTCATTTGTACTCTCTCTCCTTCTGTTTACACCATCCCTCCAACTCCCCTCAACTCACTCTCCTGTCTTCCTATTGGGCCCCCAACAGCAGACTTTTCTCTTCTGCCTGCTCAATTGTTTTTCCTCTCACTGTCACGTATGCGGAGACACACAGAGAGGGAGAAAGAAGACAGGATATGTCTGCTCGTCAATGCTTATGGAGCTTTTTTCTGTTTATCATTGTGACTTGTGACATCATCTGACTCTAATAAGACACACACAGAGATCCCCAGAGAGATAATAGTTGTCTAAACATGCTCATGTGAGCAGGCTATCCTCCTTTTTCTTGATGTTTGCAAAAGAACAGGTTTCATGAGAGTATTAATGTTGGAGCCACTCCACCTCACAACATGCTCATAGTGAGTGGTGGAGTGTGCTCTGTGAGCTGTGTGGAGGTTGCCTGTGTGCATACAGTGTGTGCTTGCATGTGTGTTCCTATATGTGTTGTTATCGGAGTGTTCATCAGAGACATGTTCACCTCTCAGTGCTGAGCTCTCCTTCCCTGTCACACACGAGTGGTGATGACTGGGCTCTGCAGGGGCAACGCCTGCGCTGTTGAAACAGGTCTTGTGATACTACATACCAGTCATGGAGAGACATTGCTCCCTCGCTCCCTCCCTCTGGGTGTGGTGAGGGCTCTGCTTCAGCCTTATAGCCCTTTCTGGGTTTCCTTTTTTAGTGTAGTTTTTGTTTTCCCTGGGAAATAGGGAATCTGCAGACAACAGGGAGTGTGTGTTTGAATGTTTATGCTCAAAACAATGGGAGGGGCAGGGAAGGCCCTTTTGGGCACCTAAGGCAGGAGCTAGCTAGGGTAGCACCAGGGTTCTTTATGCTATTGTGTAGCTGAATAACTGTTAATATGTTACGTTAACATACCAGACACCTATTCAGCCTGTTGTTCTGTGTGCTATTGTGTAGTTGAATAACTTGCCTTTCCAGATTAAATGTCTGTTCTTGGTCTTGGATTTTGTGAAATACATTTCTAAATAAATGTGATTTATAGTCCAGTGCGATTTATATATGTTTTTTTCCTCTTCGTGACGCATTTTTTGACTGATGCGATTTATACTCCGGAGTGAAAATTAGCCACCTCTCCCCCTGGCTAAACCTGAGGCAAGAGCTGTGTTGCTATGTCAATGATCTGTTAGTACGTAATTATTTTAGCAGAATTTATTACACAAGGGATTAAGTTTGTTCATTTAACTGAGGGCCTGCTTTTCCCCTAAAATGACACGATTAAACGATTGAGTAGATCAGGGGTGGCGAACCTGCACGCGCAAGAATCACTTTCAATCCGCACGGGGACTGTCCATAATTCCGACAGCTATTATCCTGAGCGCGCGCGGAGCCACACAATTTCTGCAAGACGTGCTGACAAATTTATCCAGCGATCCTCGAATCGACTTGTGAAATTCTTGCTTCTTTTTAGTTTTATTCCTTTCTCAGCGCCCCACTCATGTTTGCAAAATCGGTCTTGCTCTCCTGTAGGTGACGTTTGTTTCTCCCGGCCGTCTCCTTCCTCCTCGCACTCTCACTCTCTGGTGTAATGTAAATCATGAACGAAAAAATACAGAATTTCATTTTAGAGCACATCGAGTCAAGAAAAGGAATACAAAAATATTGAAAGTAAAAAAAAAAACTTGCAATTGCAAACTTGGATTGCAAAGCAGGCAGGCGCGAGGCGCAAGGCCCTGTGCGGTCGTATAAAAACTGTTATGTTTTGTATTATGACTGTCATTAGATCTGTAAGCCGCTGTTGTAGTGCGGGCGTGCATGTGTGGCTCTTTGCGATGGTGCGTTTACTTTTTTTTGGCTCTATGCTGGACTGGTTAGCCACCCCTGTAGTAGATGATGTTGGGGGAATCAAGACGTTCGTAGAAGGTAGTAGGAAAAAGGAGTCGAAGACAAAATATCTTTCAATCAGCTCAAGGTAGCTCGATGGTTTATTTTGGCAAGGTAGATGCGCATTCACAGGCATACAAAAAAGACAGAGACAGACCAAAAAGACAAGTCCAATGCCCCAAAACTCATGTTTATAGGCTAAATGAGCATCCCCCCCGCCCGGGATGATAATGACCACACTATCTTGGAACTTCCCTAGATTTCTTGGTATCCTAACTTCCTCCCGTCTTTGCGTTTTAGGCGCTGTTTTGGCTAGTAGAGATGTTGATGAACTTTCCAACAGCTGAATCCCCCATCTTTCGAGCCCCCCTCCTTCAATGTTCCAGGCCTGTCCTTGTATCCTATCCTAACAGACTCTGCTTCTCCTCTATCTCTCCTAATTTGGGCCCAGTTCAGCACAACCGATCACTATTGGCAATGAGAGTGGTCCCCTGTTATTGACCTTTATTGACCTTTACTCCCACTCCCTGCTTCCCATCATCCTTTCTTGACAGGCCCTCCTTAACCTGCCGACCTCTCTACTGGTTGTTGCGCAATGCCTATCTTCCTAGGCTGACGACCTCACTGTTGGATGTTGCACAATGATACAATGATGGTCTTCCTAAGGACACCATGTTCTTTCCCAGACTTAGTTTGACCAAATCAATTCTCCACACTCAGTCATTCCTTCCTGCTTGGAGAAGCAGAGTTTATCAACTGCGTAGTGTTTTCTCCCTACGCAGATAAGAGTCAGCCATTTTAGGCCCAAGAACCCAGCCTGGAGTGACCTTTTCTAGTTTGCCTTGCCATCCCATAATCAATTTCCCACGACAATGACAACATAAGTCATTGCATTGACACTAGCTATCTGCATCGGAGTTGTTAATAAATGGAAGTAGGTTTGGAGTTAAATTAAAAAGCTTTAAAAACACATACAAAATTACTTAATTACTGAACTTTTCAGTATTGTATTCTTCCAACAGACATCTTCAACAGGTCTAAATGATTCGGTCTGCTGCGTCCGCCATTTTTTCTTTTTTTGCGAAGCGTCTTATTTCACTCATAATGCATCACGTGACAGGCTATGTCCGTCCCGTGTTTCCAATTCAGTGACTTAAAAATCATATCTAGCGACAAATCTGGCGACTTTTCACTACTTTGGCAATCTCCGTTTTCGTTGTTGAGCAGTAGCAACATAACCTTTACTGCTTTGTGAACATCACGTTTGCTTTTCTTAGTGTTGTAGTGTTCCCAATGTTGATCGAGGTATGCTATAGATCTGAAGGTTGATGCAATATATGACAATCAAGTTATCTAGCGACATTTCAGAGAGCCAATAGCGACTTCTGGTATCAATAAAGAGTGTCTCAATAAAGAGAATCAAAAGTATTTCTCTCCCCCCTCTCTCTTTCTCAATGTTTCTCGTTCTCTCTCTCTGGCCCTAACAGAGACCTGTGGAATTCTATAAGTCTGTGCTACGTTTCCCCTGGACTAGAGAGAGATAGGGGGGAAGTAAGAGAGAGCGAGAGTAGAAGGAAGACAGGAGGAGTGGGAGTAACAGAGGTCAGGTTTACTGTCTGGAGCTAGCTGACTCAACTGCGTCTGTACATACTGGAGGGAGAGATATCCATTGGAGGGAAAGGGACCCAAGGCCATCCCCCTGACTCTCTCTCCGCTTTGAACTTTTTCTCAAACTTCTTTCTTTGTCTTTTTTCTTCTCTAGCATTTAGCTAGGATTACTCCTGGCCTGGCCTGTAGTCAAGGAAGATCAGTAAAGCAGACCCTCCACCCCTGACTCCTGACAGACCAACTTGTGTGAAGTCACCATGCTCTCTACTTCAGCTCACATTCACACACATCCAGCCTGGCAACAGGCAGGCAACAGCCCTCAAGTCTGGGCAGGTTTGGAAGGTAGAGGTTGTCTTTACAGGAAATAATGCTCTGAGAAACAGTGTTACAAAGGTCACCCCCCCCCCCCACACACACACACACACACACACACAGTCAACAAAGAAGAGGGAGCTGGGGTCCAGGCAGGATCAAAGTTCATTCAGATTTGACTCATTTCTTTTCACCTACAATCCTTTTCTGAACACTTCCCATATTTCTCCATATGACACTGATCCATAGAATAACAGTTATCATGAAACATTCATAGATGCTTCTGTGACATGCTCTGGTGAAAAGGGGCCGTTGTAGGCATTACGTATTATTATTTACATTTTTTACAGTTTTCCTTTTCTACCATATTACAAAATTTAAAGTGTTGAAGAAGTCACTCAATATAAAAAACATGTTTAGGATGAGTAAATACTCAATTTGTTTTTGTTTGTCTAAGTTTCCAGGTGAGTTGTGGGCGCGTCATGTGTGATTTGATTTGCATCACAGTGCAGCCAGTCTTCCCTAGGCTACTTAACGTATTTTTCCGAAACTAAGCCGCATTTTCTATAAGCCGCACCCCACCAGAATGGGAGCTTCGTGTTTGTAAATCGGAGTACAGGCCACACTGGAATATAGGCCATCCTTTGAACAGGATCAAAGATACCGTAGTACCAGCTAGCGTTGAGCAAAACAATGCTCACGATTGTTTCATTCCTCAACATCACTTTTCAATTGGACAGCTTGGATAGCCATCTAACTAGACAACATTCCCAATCAGGGTGAACGCTCAAATTATCTAAACAACAGACCATAGCATTACACATATCAAAACAGAACAAACACAACAATAGAGCTCCAAACAATGCTTATAACTAAGATAATGCCCTTAACTTCGTAGCTTTTCAGCTTGCCGCGGGGCATTCTGGGTATCAAGAGCATTGTCAGAGAATGTCTAATATAGGGAGAACTGCCACTCTCGGGAAACTTCCGGGTTCTGAACTGGTTGCAGTTCCATGTGAGGGCGCTAATGAGCGAGTGCAGAATGAATGGAAGTCTATGGAGCTATACCGCTCAAAATCCACTTTTCTCAGGATATAATTTTTTGTCTAGTAATTTGAATTCAGAATTCAAAAGGGGAGGCAAAAAAAATACACACTGCTGGCTGTTAGATTTTTTTTAAATCGCCTTTCTGTTCTAAAAAGCCTTTGAAAATGTCATTGACGTCATACACATCGTACGACCAGAGCTACTGCTTTACGGCAAGCTCTGGTCACTTTCTTTTTTCTGTCAAGGCATCGACAACACAGCTGACAGGTTAGGCTCTCCCTGTCGATACACATGCTAGAAAGAGTTTTGGCTTGCTAATGTTGTTGCTAATGTTGCTAATGCTCTGACATTCTGATTCCGCTTCGGATGCCATCAAGCGGGAGCTCTGGTCGTATCAGTCCTTCACTAACCAATCAGCATTCATTAGCAGAATGCTAGCGTGTTATGGGCAACAACGACTCACCCTGTAAGAAATCAAAAGGACATAAGTACTTGTTCATTCAACTTTCGACCTATAATCCATGTTGAACATGCAAAAACTACAATCAAATCGGAGATTTCTCAACGACAATCAGGCGAGAGACAAATTTAGCCGTTTAGCTCCATAGACTCCCATTCAACATGCACTCGCTCGCGATCACCCCCAGTGGAACTCTGGTGGAACTGCAGCCAAATTCGGTATAATGGGGCTTAATAGGGAGTGGCAAGGCTCTCCTTACAGGCTCTGGCATTGTTGCTACAATACCAAGCAATGCACGAGTATAGGCGATCTTACAGCATTTTGTAACACACTTCGGTTGTGGATAGTATGTCCATAAATAAAGCCAAGTCACTAATTTTGTGGCAAAATCCATTGTTATGTCTACAAAATTATTTTAAATATAGTATAAGTTTAGCTAGCTTGCAAATCCTGAGGATAGCCTACTGTAGCAGACCTTTCTATGATCAACGGACAAGGGTGTTTTGTCCCTCGGGAGTTGCCGTAGGCATGATGCAGACGTAAGCATTACGTGAAGTCAGTGAGGGCTGTTCCCAGACCCCCACCCCTCGAAATTCTTAGAAGCCACTGTGGTGCATCTGATTAAAATGCCTGAGATGATGTACAATCCAAAGTTGAGATTTATTATAAAGTTGAGAGGGATGGAGTGCGTGTGTTAGGTTATATTTGCGTGTGTGTGTGGTTAGGTATCTGAACGCACACAATTCCAACACTCTCTCACTCAAATCCTTAAACTGAAATGTCAACACCATATGCTTCTGTATCGTCAGTCCACTGATCTGCTATTCCCGCCACTGGGTACCATCAGCGCGAGCATCCCCAGACTGCACTCTGATTGGCTGTACAAGTGGAGCCATAAGGGGTGCATGCACTAACGGAATGACCCAGCAGCAGCGAAAGGGCTGTTCACGTGCAGTCTAAGGGGCAAACCATCAGGCCTTTGCAACAAGCTGTGTATTCAGCTATGACGATATGACCATTTTTGTTGTGATAGAGAGACGCATCTGTTCATACTGATTTCAATAGAAAATATATTTTTATAATGTCCAAGGTGGCAACCCTATCGCAACCAGATGTCGCAAAGTATGACGTGTACAGCTAGTTGCAAGCGTGCACGAGTCTCGGAGCTAGGAAAAAGGCGAGCTACTGTTCTGCGCAAGACCGGACGAGCTGGAACTGGAAAGATGGCGCGGTGCGGTTTTGCGCTCTCGCTTGCCACTGAGCACTTTTCATAGAAATTAATGGGGACGCCATCTTGGAAGACAGAATTAGCTGTGTCTATTAATATATAAGTCTATGGCTGTTCCAGAGCCATAGAAAAAGATAGTTGCGACACTTCCATAGACTCCCATTGTTATCGAGGAATGCGGAAGTAAAGCATGTCACATGCGACCTATAGATCAAAACATTGTATTTTCTACCTTTCAACCCCATTAATTTTCAGTGTCTCCGAAGCAAGTTAGCTGGTAAATTTATGAAAATCCTGCATTTTTTCATATTTCTACCACCACATATCAATTGGTAGTATTTCATATAGCTAGCTTTAGATAAAGTTTATCGTATGATATAGCTTGTTAGATTCTAAATGCAGTTAGAGCTAGATTGTAGGTCTAGTATCTAATGTAAGCAACACTTTTACTGTAGCTAGCTAGAGAGTAGGCTACGTGTATCATAGCCAGAAGATCACCGGATCACTACAAACAAAAGGAGTGGAAGAACACTGGACATACAGTATTGTACAATAAAATGTTTTATTGAATGCATTTGGTTGCCTTGTATATTCTGTTCTATTTACCAAACTCCTTTCTTGTCTTAAATTGAGTTGCTGGTGATAATGGTTAGATTCAACTTGCATCAAGTACTACAAATATAAGTGTTGTTAATGTGGTAAATTGTAAGTGGGCTGATGAATAAAAAAACTTTAATCAGAATCCGAATTTGGTTTATTCGTCATGTATGTTATACAAACAGAATTTACTGTGGCAGGGGAGGTGCAAACACTAAACGTATACTAATCTTAAATTAAGTAAAGGTACAGAAGTTTAACTATTCCTAAGAACTAAACAATCTAAGAATAAAACAATTTAAATATAAAATAAAATATATATAAGAATAAGAACTAGAGAGGGTACGATTTCTGGGGAAATTGTAGGGTGTGCTTGCTTGCGTCGGTTGTAAGTTTTTCCCTTCTAGTGATATTTTCAAGCATTTAGCCTACTCATATTGCATATTTCATTAAGAACACCCTTTGAAACAGCTGCAAACCCCCTTTGAAACAAGCTACTGTAACAACGTTGTCACTGGCAGTATGGAATCGCGATTCAAACAGTACCGTCTGCTAACTGAAAATATGCCCCCCAAAACGTAAATAAGTTTGACATTAATGTAGGGGGAAATGGCTAATTCAAAATAAGTTTCCTAGAGGCAAGCTAGCTGCTGTTGCTCCACATTTCACTGATTGTTTGAAAGCGCCGGAAATGAGAACGTTTCTTTTGACATAAAGTTTAGCTGTGGCATTGAAGACAGTACTACACACTGCCAGTGGGTGAGCCGAGTCTGACTGAGGCTAACGTCAAAACAAGCCGTGGTGTCACTCAAATTCCAAGTTTTACACAAATCACAAAAATATGCTGACGCGCTGGCTGTCTTCGCAATCGCCATATCTTTATAACACTGCCCTCCTTCTGATTTTTGATGTAGAATTGACCCTGGTACGAAATTAAGAAAATACTCATCAAAGATCGACAAAAGCTGACACAATCGTCAACGGAGGCTGACGGGGCTCTCACGTAGCAAACCAATCAAAGTTTTTACAGCAACCTACATTAAAATCTCACCATCTGGCTGTCTTCACAATAGTCATATCGTCATAACATTACCCTCCTTCTGTTTTGTGGTGTAGAATTGACCGAACTATAAAAATACGAAAATACTAAACTACTATGACGCTTGCATGGCTGCCGCCTAGGCAGTCTCACGGGCGACCCGCACTCGCTCAAATTACAAAGACTTTCACAACCTAAATAAAAAATCCGAGATGGCAGTTCCACTCGAAATTGCTTTCTCAACAAAACCCAATGGTTGGTAATTTTGGGGGTTGGCATTTTTCACTCATAATCCAAGCTCCAATTTGCGTGCTAGAACGTCTCTATCACGTTGTATCCATGCGTCGTTGCTAACGTGTGCTGACGTAGTGACGTAGGCTAGCACTGCTACCCTTCGTTGACAGAAGACACTTTTCGCCACAAAAACTTAAGCTCAGCCTAAACCGTGCAACGGAACGTAAATCCCAATAGAAGCAACGCAGAGACCAAGACGAAACTTTTGACACCTAGGTTGTCTATGTAGGCCAAATATTGACTGAGTTTTAGGGGTGGGAAAATAAGAAGAAGATATATGTGAGAGAACAAAGGTTGTGCCCTTGCCGAAGGCAAAGCACACCCAATGAGCAGCATGAGTGGTCAACATAGTGCGATCAGATACTGGGTTAAATAATGAATGAATGTCAATGGGAGTCCTTGGCCTTGTTGAAGAGGCCAGTAGCAGATGGAAAGAAACTGTTCTTATGGCGTGAGGTTTTGGTCCTGATGGACTGCAGCCTTCTGCCGGAGGGGAGTAGCTGGAACAGGGAGTGGCCAGGGTGGGAGGGGTTGGCCACAATCTTCCTCGCTCGCCTCAGGGTCCTCGAGGTGTGCAGGTCCTCAAGGGTAGGCAGATTGCAGCCGATCACCTTCTCAGCAGTGCGGATGATACGCTGCAGTCTGCTCTTGTCCTTGGCAGTGGCAGCAGCGTACCAGATGGTGATGGAAGAGGTGAGGATGGACTCAATGATGGCTGTGTAGAAGTGCACCATCATTGTCTTTGGCTGGTTGAATTTCTTCAGCTGCCGTAGGAAGTACATCCTCTGTTGTGCTTTCTTGGTGAGGGAACTGATGTTCAGTTCTCACTTGAGGTCCTGGGAGAGGATGGTACGCTGGTTTTCACGGACACTTTGTGATGTATAAAGATTTACTTGACGTGAGAATGTGCGGGCCGTCACGGAAAGTTTTGAGCAGACGTGAGAATGTGCGGACCGTCCGCAAAGTCTTGTCTGGCTCTGTAACGTGGCGAATTCTAACTGAAAAGTGCCGAAACTCACCAACATTACAAAATAAAGTTTCCACTACTACGTTTATGACTTTGACTATTCAAAAAACATAAAAATAAAAGTTTGATCATTAATGTGGATGATCACATCAAAATGCCAAAACCCAAAACGGGAAATGCTATATAGCCTTCTGTTTAATCCACCACCACTTAATAACTTCTGTTAAACTTGAGGTCAAACGAACGACAAAATCACTCAGGAAATGCATGTCACGCTAACCCTATAGCTGCCATGCTGTTACGATGCGCCACCACTCGTTTCTTCATTTAAAGTTTTACATCGGACCATTTCTTCTTAATTTCTGCCATGGTCCGGTTCTCTGAACCCACAGCATTTATGGCCCTATAATAATAATAATGATTTTATTTGTAATGCACTTTACATTTAGCTAAATCTCAAAGTGCTACAGGTTAAAAACAAGAAAAGGTGCAAATAGTGTCAGTGTTCCACTCCGCCGACTTTCTTTTGTCGCTAATACCTGATGACAGGCCGCCAAACAGGACACATTTTCTCGCCTCCACCTCTGTTGTCAGAACCTCGATCTCACAGTCACCGTATTTCTTCGAATAAACGCAGCGGTGTTTAACGTTCATTTTTGGTGCGGCGTTTATTCGAGGGCGGCGTTTATTCGAAGAAATACGGTAATTCAGACAAAGAAATGACCTCAGGAGCGCATTTATAGCCTATCTGCATATTAATTTATGGGAGGAGGCAAGGCAGGGTCAGTGGCTCGTTCACGTGCGGTCCATCTCACGTTGATTGTGATTTATAAAGGAAAGGTGCGCAGGACCTGGCGTACGACCGGTTTTATACATGTGAATATTTCTGTGCGTAGGTACTTTTCGAGTTTTGGCCGTACGCCATCTTCTGGTATGAAAGCTGCGCAATCCTTTATACATGAGGCCCCAGGTGCGGTAGGGTGAAGTGGAGGGCCATGTTAACGGCATCATCTACCGACCTGTTGGCTCTGTAGGCAAACTGCAGTGGGTCCAGGAAAGGGTCGGTGATGGATTTGAGGTGTGCCAGCACAAGGCGCTCAAAATACTTCATTACCACAGAGGTCAGGGCGACGGGTCTGTAGTCATTGAGTCCTGTTGGCCTTGGCTTTTTGGGCACAGGGATGATGGTGGAGGACTTGAGACAGGCTGGCACATGGCATGTCTCTAGGGAGGTGTTAAAGATGTTGGTAAACACCGGAGACAGCTGGTCAGCGCAGTGCTTGAGGGTGGCAGGAGAGACAGAGTCCGGCCCAGCTGCTTTGCGGGGGTTCTGCCTCTTGAAAAGTCTGTTAACTTCACCCTCCTGAATGGAGAGACTTGTCACTGTAGAGGGGGGGAGGCCACATGGTTGGGAGGGGGTAGATCAGGACAGTCCAATTGTCTTTCAAATCTACAGTACAACTCGTTCAGGTCGTTGGCCAGGCGGGAGTCGTTAGTGGAGTGGGGGGCTCTGGGCTTGTAGTTGGTAATCTGCCTGAGCCCTCTCCAGACAGAAGCAGAGTCGTTAGCAGAGAACTGGCGCTTCAGTCTCTCTGAGTACAGTCGTTTAGCCTCTCTCACCGCCTTGCTAAACCTGTTCTTCGACTACTTGAATCTGTCTCTATCCCCACTCCTAAATGCTTCCTCCTTCTCTGACCTCAACCTTCTGAGCTCTGCTGAGAACCAGGGCTTGTCGTTGTTAAAGTTCACCCTGGTGCGTGTTGGAATACAGCAGTCCTCACAGAAGCTGATGTATGATGTCACAGCCTCTGTGAGTTCATCCAGACTATTGGTAACAGTCGTGAACATCAGTCAGTCAGTACAGTCCAAGCACACCCGCAGATCCTCCATAGCCTCACTGGCCCACTGTTTTGATGTCCTCACAACAGGTTTACAGAGCTTTCATTTCTGCCTGTACGCAGGAATCAGATGGACCATGGTATGGTCAGAGTGACCCAGTGCTGCACGAGGGACGGCGTGGTAGGCTCTACTGACTGTAGTGTAGCAGTGATCCAGAGTGTTCTCTTCTCTGGTTGGGCATTTGATGAATTGTCTGTATTTAGGAAGTTTGTGGCTGAGATTACCTTTGTTAAAGTCGCCGAGTAAGATAAGGGAAGTTTTGAAGGTTTGCTCGCTCCACACTCAGAATCTGGTTGGCGAGCATGCGTTGGGCCTCTTTAACCTGTGGACCCGGCGCCATGTAAACTCTGACCAAAATGAGTGATGCAAATTCTCTTGGCGAGTAAAAAGGTTTACAGTTTATAAAAAATGATTCCAGATCAGGAGAACAATGTTGCAGAATCACTGTCACATCTACACACCAGCCACTGTTGATGTAGAAACAAATACCACCGCCCTTGGTTTTGCCGGAGAGTGCAGTGTCCCGGTCAGCTCTCACGAGTTGAAAGCCTGCCAGATGTAATGCAGTGTCCGGGATCAAATCGCACAGCCATGTCTCCGTGAAGCACAAAACCGAAGATGAAAGAAAGTCTCTGTTTTTCACCATCAGTAGCTGAAGTTCATCCATTATTGCACAGTGAACGTACGTTGGAGAGGAAAAAACTTGGAAGCACTGTTCGGATTCCACGTCTGCGTAGCCGAACTAGCGCTCCCGCTCGCTTTCCCCTTCTTCGGCGTTTCACTGCATGGGCAAAGCCTAGCGCGGCACTGGCTAGAATTCCCACTAAATCTGCCGCTGGAAGCAGAAAAGTGGGAAATAAATCCACAGGAGTTGTAGTCCTGATGTTTAGAAGTACTTCTCTTGTTAGAGAAGTACTTCTGTTGGAGTCAGATGGCTGAGCGGTGAGGGAGTCGGGCTAGTAATCTGAAGGTTGCCAGTTCGATTCCCAGCCGTGCCAAATGACGTTGTGTCCTTGGGCAAGGAACTTCACCCTACTTGCTTCGGGGGGAATGTCCCTGTACTTACTGTAAGTCGCTCTGGATAAGAGCGTCTGCTAAATGACTAAATGTAAATGTAATGTAGAGAACCCCGGAAATCTTGGCAGAACACTGAATTAACAGACAAAACAAGACAAAACAGAGCGCACCTAGCAACCGAGGCAGCCATCATCGGCGCCATCTTGATCGTAAAATGAACAAGTCCCATTTACTTCAACAGTCAAAGGTTAACCGTTAAGTGGAACAATATAGTCCTCATTAGGCTACTGTTTGGTATGTACAGTATGGTACAGTATGGTAGCTAGCATAGCCATTTCTAGCTCTGCTTCACAATATTGCGTTATGTATTATAAGTTCATGTAATATACATAAATGTTAATAAAGTATCAGACATATAGCTACATGATACAACACACCAGTAACCAATTGATATTATGTGTTGATATACCGAAAATGTCCGTGAATCGAGATGGTGGTGCTGTCTGTCCCATCAAAAAACATTCAAACAGGTTTACAGCAGTGGGGTTTTTGGAACTACAGCGAGCTACCGGAACCACGTGATACTCGGTGTTTCACTGGCAGTGAGTGTTCACAATGTTGTATTTCACTCCATTCTACACCAAAAACGTCAGGGAGGACTGCTTTTTGTAGATACGAGTCGGCTGAAGATAGCCAGAATCTCTAATTTCTTTAACCGAGCCTGTTTCATTCGTCATTTACCTGAGAAAGCGACTTCCGTTAACCAGCTGCATTGAAAACCATTCAAACAGGGTGACAGCAGTGGGTTTTTTGGAACTACAGCGAGCTACTTGAACCACATGATCACGTGTCGGCGAGATCAAAGCGTGTTGCAACTCTCTTTTTCTATGGCTCTGGGCTGTTCGAATGGCGAGGTCAAGAAGAGCAGTGGGAAAATACAAGTTATGAAAAGAGACCGCATCCGTGTCTTATGAGTTAGCTACAGTGGCTCTATAGTGTCAGACAGAACGGGCGATTAAAAAAGAAACTCCCATCGTAAATTTTGCGAACAGCATTGCAAAAACACGTTTGAGACTTGCAACTTGACTTACAAGGCTGTTAATAAACTTTGAATTCAAAAATGTTATCAACACTTGTGGACTGTCTGTTTGAATCAGTATAATTTCAGTTTCAAGTATGTTTTCGGTATTGAGTTTCGCGATTCTAAACTTGGTATTGGTATCTAAGTCAAAATGTTGGTATCGTGACAACACTAAATCTGTCATTAATTTCCGCGTTGATAATCTGTGATTATTTCATTAGAATGATTGTGGTCTAACCCTTCAATCATTCAGAACATTTTTATTTGTTATAAAGGATGTCACACACGTTGCGGGTTAGTCTGCACTTGGTCTATAAATGCATAGCCCGGCATTTGATTGTCTGTTGACATTGTCTGATCACATTGTTGTCCCGAGTCAAAAGTATAAACACACATGGACATCATAAACATTCAATGGGCTACAGATCGTTATCCTGGCAAAACATTTATTGTTCATAATTTATTGTCAGGGCACAGCCCAACTAGGCCCATTGCTATGGAAGCAAATCGTTACCAAAATTCAAATGCAAATGCATTTCCAGAAATGCATTTGCATTTTAAGAATGTGGCTGCATTATTTGACTCATAAATGAAATTAGTATTCAATCATCCTATTTGCATTTAAATTTTCTTCTTCAAGAGTGCTCAATCTTTCACTTAATTAAAATGAAAAAGAAATAGACATTTGAGATTTAATTTTCAAAATATGCCCCAGCAAATAGATACCAAAATTCAATTTGAAATGTAACATTTGAAAATGAAAATGCATTTCTGGAAATGCATTTTCATTTTAAGAACGTGGCTGCAAAATCGTAGCCTGGCTCTGCCGTCCTACGTACTTCCGCTCAAATTTATTTGCTTCTGTACATAGGTCTGGCCATGAGGTCCGTAAATAAGATTCTGCAGGTTGATTTTCTACCTGTCCAATAAGCGAACAGAGGGAGTGGCTGAGAACGATGACGTTGGTGTCGTGTGCTAGTTTGTGTTGTAGTTCCGTAATGGCGGCGGAGAAAGATGCGAGGAAAGCCATTCGGTCCGTTGTGGCAACGCTGCCGAATATCCAACAGCTAAAGCCGGAGCAAGAACAAGTTTTGCTGAGTTTTGTTGGTGGCCATGATGTTGTGGCCCTCCTCCCCACAGGGTTCGGGAAAAGTTTGATTTTCCAGCTACGGCAGCTAGCTCTGTTACAGTAGTGGTGAAGGAATTGGCTAAGGCGAACACTAGCGATTGGTTATGGCAGATCAGAATGGCTCTGGGCAGATCCAATAGTTTTAAACTTCAACAGAGTACCCGCCTACAAGGAAGTCAACGCTTGTCAATGGAGCGAGGCCAGACTCTCTGTACAAATGAAATGTACGAGAGTCTGGTTAGGACCAGGCTAGCAAAATCGTGACCACAATTCAAATTCAAATGCATTTCCAGAAATGCATTTTCATTTTAAGAACGTGGCTGCAAAATCGTGACCACAATTCAAATGCATTTCCAGAAATGCATTTTCATTTTAAGAACGTGGCTGCAAAATCGTGACCACAATTCAAATTCAAATGCATTTGCAGAAATGCAAAATGAAGGAAAAAGCATTCTGAGCGGCACAGCAGAGTGACGTCAGTAGCCGCTCTTCTTCAGCTCCCTGCTGACCGAGCTACCCATCTTGTTCGGTAGGGGGCGGTGTGCACATCTGCATTGCATTACATTCAGTGCTTGAAGTGGAGAAAAAAGGTGCCGGTACTCTCTTGCATTGGCAAATCATTATGAAATTTGAGATTTCTACAGTGAAAAACAAAACTTGGTACAACAACAATTTATTGTTAGCCTATTTATTAACAACATATACAGCCTCGGGAACATATTTTATCAGGGGGGTGGGCTTAATGTTGTGGGGTGGCAGGGACGGACTGGGAGTAAAAATAGGCCCTGGATTTTTATCCAGACCAGCCCACCAGAACCGGCCCCCGTATAGCTACGTTACCACAGCTGCCTGCTAATGCATGCATAGTCTGTGTTTGATTTGATGCTAGTTCGGGAGTTCGATAGGCCTACTTAAAGGCCAACTTTTTTGGCCTTTATTTGAGCGCAAAATAGTTTTGGGAGTTTTATGTAAAATAAACAGCCGTTTTTTCAATTGACAAAACCATGTCTAGTGAATGTGATTTTGTCTCTTAATTTTTCAGCCCCATCTTTAAGTTTCTTAGCCTGGTTTTCCATCGTTATATTGTTACTATAGCTAGCTTACGATGTGTCAGTCCCACTGTTGTGTGTGACTATAAGCTACGACAGTGACACCCGAAGTGCGTTCCTTATATCCAGTTTAGGCCTATTCCATAATTTTGTTTGATTGCTGTCACGGCAGAAAATCCCGCTTGATGTTGGAAATGGAAGCAGGGTTTTCAGTGCTTTAGTGGCGATCTCAGGATAGCCTTCATCCAAAACACCGATAGAGTTGTTGTCTCAAACAGGCTTCATTGAGTGGTAACTATCACTTGTCATGTGTCAAGAGGAAGAGACGCGCATGATACCGCTCAATAAAGCCCACAAACTTGCTAAAAAATGAGTAAACACACGTCTTTGCAGAGCTTTTTTGCTCAGGGGAAAAGGCCCGCGGAGAAGGAGAGAATCGGGTCATTTTTCAGAATAAAATGTCTTTCAGACTCTGATAATCAATTAAAAGGAAATAATGTTATTAATTCTTTTTTGTGCGGCCGGTCCGCGGACCGGTGGGCACCGGTTGGGGAACGCTGCTCTAAAGACCCGGCAATTCAATCAATTTCCCGGCACATTTGCAATGTAATGCAATGCGGATGTGCACACCGCCCCCTACCGAACAAGATGGGTAGCTCGGTCAGCAGGGAGCTGAAGAAGAGCGGCTACTGACGTCACTCTGCTGCGCCGCTCAGAATGCTTTTTCCTTAATTTTGCATTTCTGCAAATGCATTTGAATTGTGGTCACGATTTTGCAGCCACGTTCTTAAAATGAAAATGCATTTCTGGAAATGCATTTGAATTTGAATTGTGGTCACGATTTTGCAGCCACGTTCTTGAAAATGGAAATGCATTTCTGGAAATGCATTTTCTTTTTCAAATGTTACATTTCAAATTGAATTTTGGTATCTATTTGCTGGGGCATATTTTGAAAATTAAATCTCAAATGTCTATTTCTTTTTCATTTTAATTAAGTGAAAGATTGAGCACTCTTGAAGAAGAAAATTAAAATGCAAATAGGATGATTGAATACTAATTTAATTTATGAGTCAAATAATGCAGCCACATTCTTAAAATGCAAATGCTTTTCTGGAAATGCATTTGCATTAGAATTTTGGTAACGATTTGCTTCCATATATTGCAAGTATGAGAGGCCAGTGTAACTTGTTTGGAAATTCTTCTTCTGAAATTCATCCTTTTATTGGGTGTGCTTTGCCTTCGGCAAGGGCACAACCTTTGTTTTCTATCATATATATTTATTAGTGTGTTTGCTGCAAGCAAAAACACTATTGTTATTCTGCATACTTATTATACAGCATTCTCACAATATAGCTATATTGTGAGATTGTGAGAATATTGACAATATAGTCAAGATATAGCTGAAAACCGTTCAGCTATCAAAAAATTCAGCAGTTTCAGGCCATGGGTGCTATATCTTTTCAGCTTTGTACCTATTATGCTTGAATTAATATAAATCAATATTCATAATATTTTTTACATGGTTTTCCAATTTAGTTTTTTTTCAAAGCCTCTCAATCCTCTTCAACTTTCAAATCCTTCTTCTTCCTCAATCTTTCAGCTACAGCCACCATTTAAACTTTAAAATGTTGACAAAACCCTAAACTATTTTAAAAATAAAATCAGCTTTTTGATATCTATTAAACTTTTTTTAATATCACTGATTATGTTTCATGAGTTTTTCAAACCGTTTCTGAGATTTACATGGGTGTGTATGTGAGAGCTTAGAGTGCTGACTGAAACTCTGAGTGGAGGGGAGCTTCGAAATCAGTTTCAAAAAGTATTTCTAGTTTGCCAGCATTGCCACAATTTTCACTCTTCATGCTTCGTGTTTGGATCAATAGATAGCTAATTTTGTGTTGGTCGTAGACAGTCTGTGGAATCCAACAGACTTACACATTTGTTCAGAGCCCCACGAAAGCGAGACAAAGTCCAACTCTCGCCCCATAGAGACCAATGCAAATGTGGTGACACATTTCTCAGAGAAAGCAGAAGTTACACGTTTTTGAAACTGCCGGTAGAGTCGTATTTCTGACCGCACAGACATATAAAGGATATCTCTGGTTTCGGCAGTCTTGGATCTCGGAAAATATCCATATTTTTTTAATTGGACGTACAGTTTTGCGTCTAGGTTAACTTGTTTGATGTGTGGATTCTAGCTACATTTCTGTTATTCTCTCTCATAATCGAGCTAGTGCGATGGCTCTCCATAACTAAAAACGGTTCGACTTTTTTTCCACAATCGACCAAATTGGCCAAACAAGGTAGGCTATGTACATTGAGCTTAAAGTGTACATAATCTAGCTAGATCGTTTTTATTTTAGCAAGTTTCACAGAAATCTGCAAAAATCGAGGCTCAAGACTGTCATAGCCGACCGTCACGAACAGCCAAACCGGGGTCGCGTAAGTGTTTGCTGCAGCTGGCATTAATCCTACGAACAAACGCTTCGTAACTGGAAAGGTTTTACTTTTAATTGACGATATTGAACACAGATGTTAAGTAACTTTTCTTTACTCTAAATATCTTCTCCGTTTTCAATTTGAAGCAGTAAATCTAACACAGTAGGAGTTCTCCCACCACATCCGCTCGCTTTGACTAACAAATGTTTTCTCAGTCCACCATACATTAGACAAGCTAATTTTTGAGCACTTTCAATACAAGATACAGGCCATGTTAGAGTTGATATATATACATAATTGTGTGGGCAATGTAGAACAGCAGACAGATTTAAAATATGATCTTTTGTTTTAAAGTTATGGCCATTCTAGTGACGAGTGCTTACAACGCTGTCATCATAGCTGCCATAGAACGGGCGAAACCAGGGGCCAGTACTACGAATCAAGATTTGGCGTTAGCGAGGTAACTTCAGGTTCAACCCAGGGTTTTCTGTACTACGACGGTGGATCACTTGTTACCGGTGAGGATCGCCATGGTAACACATGCTGATCGCCTAACCTGGTCGGGAGCAGGTTAAGTTGGAGATCCGAGATCAACCGGTATAAAAGCCCCGCCCACTAACTCATTCTTGAGGATAATGCCGTCACCATTCATAGAAGATCCTGTGGAGCTTGGTGCTCTCAGAAGAGCCAGAACATTTAGAGACCGACAAAACCCTTTCGCATTCCCTCATGAGTATCTTTATGAAATATATAGATTCTCAGCTGAGGGAATTACGTATCTTTGCCAGCTTCTTGAGCCATATGTTGCTAATGCGACACATCGAAGCCGTGCGCTCACAGTCCCACAGACTGTATGCATAGCGTTGCGTTATTTCGCTATGGGTACTTTAATGTAGTGTCATGTTGATATGTTATTCCTATTCACTGGGGTGTCTCCCCTTAAAACCTTGTTGTCCTTGGGTTGCTTTGACCCATTTTCTAATTATTTCCATATCAGAAATGTGGGTTTCCTTCAACCAAAACATTTCAAATCAAAAAGAACAATGTGTATGATACCGTACAATGCTCTTCCCAAATTAAATACATTATAATTTCACTACTTTCATTGAATTTGGGTGTTTCATTAACTTTTATAGCATTTTTCAAAAAAAAAAAATAGGACATTGAAAGAAAGAAACGGTGAAAACCCCCACACAAGACACACAACAAAAACATCACAAAAAGGTATAAAAAGACCAAAATGTACAAAAAAGTTTCCAAATACATCCTCATGTGTTCTCCCTTTCCTAGGAACAGAGTTTTGTGTCATTCATTCAGTCATGTACTATCTCTTCTCATATTCCAGTTTTTTTTTATCTCCTGCCTTGTTTTTTTTAATTAAAAGCCTCTTATACTCTATATCGAGCTCCAGGGTTCTTTTATACAGGGCCCTCACATTGTCTGCTCCAACCTGAAACAAATAAAGAACATTGTCCCTTTGCAAGGCACACTTGGAGAAAGTTGAAGGTGTCCATTTGACTACTGTGTTTCAAGGTTCATTGCTTATACCTTGTGTCTTGGCCTTGAAGTGGAGGCCCTAGGCTCAGGGGGAGGAAGAAGTTCCTCTTCCTGCTGAGTTGAACACCAAAGCAATTTCATCAATTGGGTCATATTTGAAATTAGCACTTTAAGGACTTGTGTCTCATGTTCAGACCACCACCATTAGCAAGTTATTACAGACACTTCAATCACAGCCACACGTTCACACACTCTCACCATCTGTGTGGCAAGGGGTAAAAAAAACTCAAAAGTGTACCCCCAAAATGCTCTCTCATCTAGGACCTCCACTTGAGAAAGTAAATGGCATATTTGATCAATATTCAGCAACCACATATGGCATACATACTGGCGTATGACTATTAGTTTCACTGTTAACTCTGTATGGCACAGTGGGACGACAGTGGGTGGTGGCCGCAACACCACTGTATTTCCTGTTACTGCAGAGAACAGTAATACATTTCACTCCGACAATATTCATAAATAATTGTTGAATGACCATGGTCACATAGATTACTTGAAACATACATATGCTTGGGTTTCCGAGCTGCTGCCACCAGGGTCTGAAGAAATGCCCCCTACCACTCCTTCCATCATGGGGCGACCCTGATAGCTGGAGGGCCAGCTCCTCAGCAGGAGTGAATTTTTTTTCAAATCCTCTCAATCCTCTTAAACTTCTTCAACTTTCAAATCCTTCTTCTTCCTCAATCCTTCAGCTACAGCCACCATTTGAACTTTAAAATGTTGACAAAACCCTGAACTATTTTTTTTAATTCAGCTTTTTGATATCTAATCAACTTTTTTCAATATCACTGATTATGTTTCATGCCTTTTTCAAGCCGTTTCTGAGATTTACATGGGTGTGTATGTGAAAGCCTAGCCTGACGTTGTCATATTCCTAATTCTAGTCAGAATATGAGTCTGAAACCGCTCCGTTGGGCTGTGAGTATGGGCAGAGGTGTCAAAAGTATTCACATTCATTACTCAAGTAGAAGTATAGATACTAGGGTTTAAAAATACTTCTGTAGAAGTTGAAGTATCAATTCAAGCTTTTTACTCAAGTAAAAGTATAAAAGTACTGGTTTCAAAACTACTTAAGTAAGGTAACAAAGTATTTGTACTTCGTTACTTGACACCTCTGAGTATGGGGCATGTTTAAACCAAACCCAGAAAAAAATGCCTCTTCGCTAAATTGGATAGACCTACAACCAATCAGAGCAACGTAATATGTTGTTTGTTGAAAACCCAAGAGCTCTTTGGTGACGTGGTTGATTACGTTACTGTTGATCATCTGTCCATCATCGTATAAAGCCCGCCCTGACAATTTGATTGGTCCGAACAGCTCCTGTTCGGACATAGTTTTTCCCCAACCGAGCCACCCCAGACCCAACTTCCCGACCACATTTTTTTGTGGGCGGGCTAAGTTTGGCTGGCACCAAGGCTAGTGAAAGCCTAGAGTGCAGACTGAAACGCTTAAGCAGCTTGCACACTGCCCCAACAAACTCCAACAAATCCCAACATTCTAAAGTTGGCAGTTGTTGGTGATTGTCTTTAGAATGTCCAGAAAACCAATGCCAGCTCCACACTGCTCAGACAGTAGCAGACTTTTTTCAGTGAGCTAATTACTTTTTCTGTGTGTTGTAGTACCATTTTAAGATCAACGTCATTCTGCGTTATTTATTGTGTAAAATTATAACTATTGAAATTATAATTATTGAAATTAACAGATTGTTTTAGACACAGAGCAATCATGCTGTCGTACCCTATGACCCGATTTTCACGTCGCACGCGTAAACGTTGACGTTACCGGACGGTTGAAGGAGAAAGCGAGCTAGTGCACGATAGTTTCAAGTTAACATCAACAATGCATCGGTTTTTGCTACCTAAATGTCCACGTTTGGAAGAACGATTAAGAAACAAGAGTGACGTAGAAGAAGAAGAAATGGCAGGGGTATCTGGTGTGGATTTTTAAGGGGAGGAACGTTGTGGTCAAGGAGGTCAACCCTCCACCACTACTGAGGGTGCTAGTTGGAACAGTTTGCATGGTAACAGTTAGCTGTGTAACATTAATGAATGCTGTCTGATTTGTTGCGTGTGTGACGGGTATGTAACAGACGTGGTCTTGCAAGTTCCGTCAGAGTTTTCCGGACCGTGTTCATCCTTCACCGAGGATCGAACACGCCATCTCTGACTTCCCAAGCGCCACGACTACCAGCTACGCCAAAGAAAAGCTAGCTATTCAATGATTCACACCGGCTACACGTGCATTGATTGCAGTGTTGCTGAAGACTAGTTTTGGTTGATTAGCAACGAAGAGGCCCTTTTTTGCAAATCTGGTGACAAAATCGTCGGAGAAAGCAAAAATAATTATATTTTGGATTGGACGTATAGTTTTGCGTCTAGGTTAACTTGTTTGAGGTGTGGATTCTAGCTACATTTCTGTTATTCTCTGCCCTCAGCGCGTTAGCAATCATAGCTGCACCATCACCGTGGCAACGACAGACACGCACCACTCAGTCTCTCACACAAGTGATTGGTATTAGCTGATTAGTGGAGTCACAAGACAGAGTTTGATAGTATTTCAACCTAATACAATTTACAAGAGGTGACTGCAGGTGCTGCTAATATCTCTTTTACTACTATTGCTAATGGAACTGTTTTATTCTACTACGCCACGTGCGTTTACTTGACCATGATTGATTACTAGCAATTGTCGGTTTATGTGTAGGGGCAGAGTTGAGTAAGCCACAGA